>CM075300.1:371863-406073 GCA_037672795.1 Lagerstroemia speciosa | reverse complement strand
GTACCTTATTTAAAAAGGTAATTGCTTGTCAAAATAGCTTCCCCCCACATGTTCTGGGGTAACCCGAACGCGAAGTATCGCGTTCATCATTTCTTTCAATGTGCGATTTTTCGTTCAGCAACACCGTTTGACTGAGGTGAGTAGGGCGCAGTTACTTCATGAACTATTCCATGTTGTGCACAAAAGTCACCGAATGGTGCTTCATATTCACCGCCTCTATCACTTCTTAGTCTTTTTATTCTCTTATTGAGTTGATTCTCAATTTCATTCTTATAGAGAATAAATTTTTCTAAGGCTTCATCTTTGCTCTTAAGCAAATACACGTAGCAGTACTTTGTGCTATCATCGATAAAGTAATAAAATACTTATTACCGCCTCTGTTTGTACAGACTTTAAGTCACAAACATCACATAATAGGTCAAGTGGTTCGGTATTTCTTTCAACGGTTTGAAAGGATGACCTCGTTAATTTCGCTTCTACACAAATTTTGCATTTGTGTTTAGAATCGATCTGGAATGTCGGTATGTGTTCCATGTTAATTAGTTTCCGATTGAATCATAATTAACATGTCCTAGTCTACCATGCCATAAACTGGAAGACTCAATCAAATAAGAGGAAGAGGCTTTATCTTATTGATAATCGTCAGTACATTGAGCTTAAAAAGCCCATTACATTCGTACCCCTTTCCACATACATACGGATTTCGTTATTATAACTTTATCTGACTCAAATACTATACGAACCCATGTTTACTCAGCAAGGAACCGGAAACCAGATTCTTCCGGATCTCTGGCACGTATAGCACTTGTTGAGAGTCAGCATCTTCCCGGAGGTCATTTTCAGCACCACTTTGCCTTTGCCTTCAACTTCTGACGAGGCAGAGTTCCCCATGTAAAGTTTCTCTCCACTAACCGGCTCAAAGCTTGTGAAGAGATCTCTGTTGGAGCAGATGTGCCGGGTGGCTCCAGTGTCAATCCACCATTCCTTCGGATTTGACCCCACCAGGTTCACTTCAGAGACCACAGCAGAAAGGTTGATGTCGGAAACATCTTGGGATATCGCATCAAACCACATTGGCCTCGGGCTTCTTCTTCTTTGGAAGCCGGCAATCAGTAGACCTGTGGCCCTTCTTGCCACAGTTGAAACACTTTCCTTGGAATTTCGGCTTGGAAACTCCACCTTTGGGCCCAGCCACTTTGGGCCCAGTCTTGGCCTTGTTCTTTTGGGCTTTTGCCCATGCTCGACCACGTTGGCCTTCGCAGCACCTGCAACAGGAATGTTCTTCTCGGACCCCCTGTTGTCTTCTTCAATTCGAAGTCTAACAATGAGGTCTTCAAGTGACATTTCCTTTCGCTTGTGCTTCAGATAGTTCTTGAAGTCCTTCCATGCCGGTGGTAGCTTCTCAATTATTGCAGCCACCTGAAAGTTTCACTCAGAACCATCCCTTCAGCATGAATTTCATGCAAGATTACCTGAATCTCTTGCACTTGACTGATCACTGTCTTGGAATCCACCATTTTATAGTCGAGGAACCGTCCGACGACAAACTTCTTTGTGCCGGCATCCTCTGTCCTATATTTGCGGTCCAGGGAATCCCACAGTGTTTTCGCCGTCTTCAGTGTACAATACACGTTGTACAGCGAATCGTGCAGCCCGTTCAGAACGTAATTTCTGCACAGGAAATCAGAGTGGTGCCAGGCATCAACAGCTTGAGCTGCCTGGACATCCGATTGTCCTTCAGGAAGCTTGGGAGCCTCCTCAGTCAAGAACCGAGCAAGGTTCAGGGTGGTCAAGTAGAAGAGCATCTTCTGCTGCCACCTTTTGAAGTTCAACCCATTGAACTTCTCAGGTTTTTCACTGTGGTTGACAGGAACCACAGTAGGCACCGAGCCAGTAGGCACGGAGCCTGTGCCTCCAAGAGGCATGGCTGGGATAGATCCCGAGCCCGGTGTGACTGGGGCACCAGAGCCCCTAGCCACAGCATCAGCAGCAGGAACAATAGCCGATTGTTTTCAGTAGCCATCTGAGATCAAAGAACAAACCGAATCAGTCTTAAGTTTGTAATCCCGGAATAATATAAAAATTCCAATAATAATCTCGATGGCCACAAAGAAATTAATATTATAAATGATATTTCACGAATGAATGATTTTTTCTTTCTATAGGCACAAATTGTGCAAGAAAGACTTACCGGGAATTGGAGTAGAAAATAATTCGACTAAATATATGAAATATAAATAATCGAATAACACAAATCGAAATAACAAACTTGATATGGAAATCTTTTACTGATTGAGTCGAGGCCTGTGGCGGTCACAGTGTCCTTAAGACTGATTCGTCCCCTCTGGTCGTGCCGAGGTAGCGTGGACTTCAATCTCCCAGGATACAACGACTCGGAGCTGGAGGTTGCACGAGACCCGCAACTGGAGGCGAACTGGAACCGAAGTCGGAAACCACCAAAAACCGATGCAGATGCAGAAGGGAGAAAAGAGAGAGCTCTAGAGCTTGTGGTGTGCTCTAAACCTATGGAGGGGCCTCTATTTATAGGCTGGTGGAGGGCTGGTGGCTTAAATGGCAGAGAACCGGGCAATTGAATGCCCGAACCGGCCGTAAATGCACTGAACCGGACATTAAAAGGGCTAAACCGGGCGTTAAGAGCCCTTAATAGCACCGAACCGGCCATTAATCCGACTGAACCGGTCATTCAGTGCCCCTATTAAGGTCGGACCCTTAATGCCGTCCCTTAATATGGCCTTTAAGACCCTAAACCGCCCGGAATCCGAAGAGTCGGGAATCCGAGGTAAATTTATTGAAGGGAAAAAAAATTGCCAGAAATGGCAAAATTAAGCCGGCACCTCCAGCCATAGGCGGGAGCCGCGAGAAAGCCGTTTATTGTAGCTGAAGTAGTTACTTATCGTAAGACTACTCTTAGCTTATAAACCCTTTGAAATTCTCATCCCTAATCGATGTGGGATTGAGTTTCTGCATTTCCCATTATGGGCTCTTTGGGCCCTATGGGCCCTTATAGGCCCGGGCCTCTTCATGGGTTTTTATAAAATCAACCCATAACCATAATAAGTCCATGGACTTAAGCCCATTTCAATTCCTTCAATTTCCAAATCAATTGGACTTAGGCCCAAATTAATTTTCAATCCATGAGAACAATTTCTCATTCAATTCAATGCCATTTTTCCAACAATCCCCCACATGAATGAAAATTGTTTTATTTTGACTCTGTGGTGGTTTCCAACAAGTGAATCCTGCATAGGATAGGTAGGGTAACCCTTTGAACCTTCCCTTGTAAAGGTACACTTACTTTACTAGCTGTCCAGTAGACACGATGTCCTTGAACTGTCCCGCTTTCTTGTGTAAAGGATCATATACCTCACACAGGAGTTCACAACACTTCTGTTCCGTTCTCACGGTTGTGTTCGTTTGGCCATGAACACCGTCCTGGTTCTGTGAGAGTTTCTAAAGAATTAAGCCCTTATTCTCCTTTGAAGCGGCCCCACTTCTCTCTCACATAGGTGATTTATAATCTCAAGAGTATTCTGCCTACTCTTTTATAAATCATTAAAGCATCTAAATGCCAACCTCAACATGATAATATCACTGTTTCTTATCAAGGAACGGGTTGAGGAATAATCCCCCACAGTGACCTCTTCAGGTCTTATGAGTAGGTTGTCCCTTTGAACCTAGATCTTGGGATCTCCAGTCAACAAGGTAGGGTTTTCCTTCATAAACCTTTTCTTTCATGGGCTTCAGTCCCATTCCTTTCGACATTTTCTCAACTAGTTCTCTGTTTAACCCTTTGGTTAGCGGATCCGCTAAATTATCTTTTGACTTCACATAGTCAATTTTGATAATTCCAGTTGAGAGTAACTGTTTAATGGTATTGTGTCTACGACGTATATGTCTAGACTTACCATTATACATTTGACTTTGTGCCCTTCCAATGGCAGACTGACTGTCACAATGTATACATATTGGTGGCACCGGTTTTTTCCCATTCTGGGATATTCTCAAGAAAATGGCGTAGCCATTCAGCCTCTTCTCCACACTTATCTAAGGCTATAAACTCAGATTCCATTGTGGATCGGGCTATCACTGTTTGTTTTGAGGATTTCCATGACACGGCTGCTCCCCCTAATGTGAATACATATCCACTTGTAGATTTCGAGTCTTTTATATCAGATATCCAGTTTGCATCACTGTACCCTTCAAGTACGGCTGGATATCTGGTATAGTGCAGCCCATAATCCCGAGTATATCTTAGGTACCGTAGTACCCTCACAATTGCCTTCCAATGGTCGGCACTCGGGTTACTCGTATATCTACTTAGCCTACTAACCGTGTAGGCTATATCTGGTCTAGTACAACTCATTAGATACATCAAGCTACCAATAACTCTTGAGTATTCCACCTGTGAAATACTCTCTCCTCTATTCTTCGATAGATGGAGACTTGTATCTAATGGTGTTCTAGCGACACCAGAATCATTCTTGTTAAATTTCTCAAGAATTTTGTCCACATAGTGTGACTGACTTAAGATAAGTCCTTCTGATGTTCTCGTGATCTTAATTCCTAAAATCACATCAGCAAGGCCCATATCTTTCATGTCAAATCTTGCATTCAACATGTTCTTGGTAGATTTGATAATTTTCTCATCACTACCAACAATGAGTATGTCATCTACATATAAACATAAAATGACGTAACTATTTTCCGTCTCTTTTATGTAAATACATTTATCACACTCATTGATTTTGTAGCCATTGGTAATCATTGTATTATCAAATTTTTCATGCCACTGTTTTGGCGCTTGCTTCAAGCCGTACAATGATTTAACCAATTTGCATACTCTCTTTTCCTTTCCTGGAGACACAAACCCCTCGGGTTGTTCCATGTAGATTTCTTCATCTAAATCTCCATTTAGGAATGCCGTTTTCACATCCATTTGATGTACCTCTAAATTACGCAATGCCGCAATTGCAAGTATCATCCTAATGGAATTTATTCTCGTCACAGGAGAATAAGTGTCAAAATAATCAAGGCCTTCCTTTTGCTTGTATCCCTTGATAACAAGTCTAGCCTTGTATTTATCTATGGAGCCGTCTGCTCTCATTTTCCTTTTAAAGATCCACTTAGATCCTAAAGGTTTACATCCGGGAGGAAGATCGACTAACTCCCACGTATGATTCTGTAAAATAGAATCAATTTCACTGTTGATCGCCTCTTTCCAAAGAGGTCCCTCTGAAGAAGTCACGGCTTCTTTATATGTCTGTGGTTCTTTTTCCAACAGATATGTTATAAAATCATCTCCAAATGATTTTTCCACTCTCGCCCTTTTACTACGTCTAGGCTCAAATTCATGATCAGAACCTTGATCTGATTCATGACTTTTATAATTCATAGCTTCGGCGGTTCGTTTCGACGAACTAGATCCTTCGCTGGATCTATACGGAAATACATCTTCAAAAAATGATGCATTTCTCGATTCCATTATCGTATTCTTGTGTATATCATGAATTTTTGATTCATACACAAGGAATCGATATGCATTACTGTTATGTGCATAGCCTATGAAAACACAGTCCACTGTTTTAGGACCTATTTTTACCTTTTTCGGTGTTGGTATTGCTACTTTTGCAAGACACCCCCACACTCGTAAGTGTTTGTAGGATGGTCTCCTACCATGCCATAGTTCATATGGCGTCTTTTCCTCTTTCTTTCGAGGTACCTTATTTAAAAGGTAATTGCTTGTCAAAATAGCTTCCCCCCACATGTTCTGGGGTAACCCTGAACTCAGAAGTATCGCGTTCATCATTTCTTTCAATGTGCGATTTTTTCGTTCAGCAACACCGTTTGACTGAGGTGAGTAGGGCGCAGTTACTTCATGAACTATTCCATGTTGTGCACAAAAGTCACCGAATGGTGCTTCATATTCACCGCCTCTATCACTTCTTAGTCTTTTTATTCTCTTATTGAGTTGATTCTCAATTTCATTCTTATAGAGAATAAATTTTTCTAAGGCTTCATCTTTGCTCTTAAGCAAATACACGTAGCAGTACTTTGTGCTATCATCGATAAAAGTAATAAAATACTTATTACCGCCTCTTGTTTGTACAGACTTTAAGTCACAAACATCACTATGAATTAGGTCAAGTGGTTCGGTATTTCTTTCAACGGTTTGAAAGGATGACCTCGTTAATTTCGCTTCTACACAAATTTTGCATTTGTGTTTAGAATCGATCTGGAATGTCGGTATGTGTTCCATGTTAATTAGTTTCCGAATTGAATCATAATTAACATGTCCTAGTCTACCATGCCATAAACTGGAAGACTCAATCAAATAAGAGGAAGAGCTTTATCTTTATTGATAATCGTCAGTACATTGAGCTTAAAAAGCCCATTACATTCGTACCCCTTTCCAACATACATACCGGATTTCGTTATTATAACTTTATCTGACTCAAATACTATACGAAACCCATGTTTACTCAGCAAGGAACCGGAAACCAGATTCTTCCGGATCTCTGGCACGTATAGCACGTTGTTGAGAGTCAGCATCTTCCCGGAGGTCATTTTCAGCACCACTTTGCCTTTGCCTTCAACTTCTGACGAGGCAGAGTTCCCCATGTAAAGTTTCTCTCCACTAACCGGCTCAAAGCTTGTGAAGAGATCTCTGTTGGAGCAGATGTGCCGGGTGGCTCCAGTGTCAATCCACCATTCCTTCGGATTTGACCCCACCAGGTTCACTTCAGAGACCACAGCAGAAAGGTTGATGTCGGAAACATCTTGGGATATCGCATCAACCACATTGGCCTCGGGCTTCTTCTTCTTTGGAAGCCGGCAATCAGTAGACCTGTGGCCCTTCTTGCCACAGTTGAAACACTTTCCTTGGAATTTCGGCTTGGAAACTCCACCTTTGGGCCCAGCCACTTTGGGCCCAGTCTTGGCCTTGTTCTTTTTGGGCTTTTGCCCATGCTCGACCACGTTGGCCTTCGCAGCACCTGCAACAGGAATGTTCTTCTCGGACCCCCTGTTGTCTTCTTCAATTCGAAGTCTAACAATGAGGTCTTCAAGTGACATTTCCTTTCGCTTGTGCTTCAGATAGTTCTTGAAGTCCTTCCATGCCGGTGGTAGCTTCTCAATTATTGCAGCCACCTGAAAGGTTTCACTCAGAACCATCCCTTCAGCATGAATTTCATGCAAGATTACCTGAATCTCTTGCACTTGACTGATCACTGTCTTGGAATCCACCATTTTATAGTCGAGGAACCGTCCGACGACAAACTTCTTTGTGCCGGCATCCTCTGTCCTATATTTGCGGTCCAGGGAATCCCACAGTGTTTTCGCCGTCTTCAGTGTACAATACACGTTGTACAGCGAATCGTGCAGCCCGTTCAGAACGTAATTTCTGCACAGGAAATCAGAGTGGTGCCAGGCATCAACAGCTTGAGCTGCCTGGACATCCGATTGTCCTTCAGGAAGCTTGGGAGCCTCCTCAGTCAAGAACCGAGCAAGGTTCAGGGTGGTCAAGTAGAAGAGCATCTTCTGCTGCCACCTTTTGAAGTTCAACCCATTGAACTTCTCAGGTTTTCACTGTGGTTGACAGGAACCACAGTAGGCACCGAGCCAGTAGGCACGGAGCCTGTGCCTCCAAGAGGCATGGCTGGGATAGATCCCGAGCCCGGTGTGACTGGGGCACCAGAGCCCCTAGCCACAGCATCAGCAGCAGGAACAATAGCCGGATTGTTTTCAGTAGCCATCTGAGATCAAAGAACAAACCGAATCAGTCTTAAGTTTGTAATCCCGGAATAATATAAAAATTCCAATAATAATCTCGATGGCCACAAAGAAATTAATATTATAAATGATATTTCACGAATGAATGATTTTTTCTTTCTATAGGCACAAATTGTGCAAGAAAGACTTACCGGGAATTGGAGTAGAAAATAATTCGACTAAATATATGAAATATAAATAATCGAATAACACAAATCGAAATAACAAACTTGATATGGAAATCTTTACTGATTGAGTCGAGGCCTGTGGCGGTCACAGTGTCCTTAAGACTGATTCGTCCCCTCTGGTCGTGCCGAGGTAGCGTGGACTTCAATCTCCCAGGATACAACGACTCGGAGCTGGAGGTTGCACGAGACCCGCAACTGGAGGCGAACTGGAACCGAAGTCGGAAACCACCAAAACCGATGCAGATGCAGAAAGGGAGAAAAGAGAGAGCTCTAGAGCTTGTGGTGTGCTCTAAACCTATGGAGGGGGCCTCTATTTATAGGCTGGTGGAGGGCTGGTGGCTTAAATGGCAGAGAACCGGGCAATTGAATGCCCGAACCGGCCGTAAATGCACTGAACCGGACATTAAAAGGGCTAAACCGCCCGGAATCCGAAGAGTCGGGAATCCGAGGTAAATTTATTGAAGGGAAAAAAAAAACCGCCCGGAATCCGAAGAGTCGGGAATCCGAGGTAAATTTATTGAAGGGAAAAAAAAATTGCCAGAAATGGCAAAATTAGGCCGGCACCTCCTGCCATAGGCGGGAGCCGCGAGAAAGCCGTTTATTGTAGCTGAAGTAGTTACTTATCGTAAGACTACTCTTAGCTTATAAACCCTTTGAAATTCTCATCCCTAATCGATGTGGGATTGAGTTTCTGCATTTCCCATTATGGGCTCTTTGGGCCCTATGGGCCCTTATAGGCCCGGGCCTCTTCATGGGTTTTTATAAAATCAACCCATAACCATAATAAGTCCATGGACTTAAGCCCATTTCAATTCCTTCAATTTCCAAATCAATTGGACTTAGGCCCAAATTTAATTTTCAATCCATGAGAACAATTTCTCATTCAATTCAATGCCATTTTTCCAACACCTCTCACTGTCCTGTCGTCCCTGTGATTTCGCTCTTTTTCTTCTGCTTGATCCTTCTCTCCATGATCGCCGGTTAACCCCGAAGAGAAGCACTGTATAGCTGTGCTTCCTATGAGACTTTTTTGAGTATCAGTATTTTCACGTGATAATACTCACATAATAATACCAACTAATAATTAAGTCATTTAAAGGAATTTTTTTATAAAATTAAAAGAAAAAACTTTAAAAATTACTTGATTTTATTGATTGGTATAGGCACTATCACGTAGTGACATCATTGCATGCACGTTTTTACCTTCTAATATTTGTATTATTTCCTTATATTCCTATCTTGAAAGAGCAAGTCTTTTTTACAACGATATCACTACATAATAGTACTTACATGATAATATTAATTAATTTTTTTAGCAATAGTGTGGTTTCATTACTTTGTTGGAAAATGTTCGTCAAATTTGTACATGGAAACACTTTCTTATGTACATGTAAACCCTAGGAACATAGCAACTCGGGATCCCCGAATTGGATGTTCTAATTTGGGTAGCGTAGTGAGCTTCATTTTTATTGTATCAGCAATTGAGCATTTGATTTCCTTCTTGCTTCAAATCTTACTTTAAAAAATATGCTAGTTCCGTTCAATCTAGATGGTATGAACATATCGAGTTCACAAAAATTGGGAGTCCCCTGAGTCAAGCGATTTGCCTCGTTGAAGCAGCAACCAATTGGATTGCTCCAATCAGTAGGTTCTTGCTGTTGCCCCAATCAGCCAAGGACAACTTGCCAAATGTGTTGAGTAGAAGGGCATGAAAAAAAGCAAGGGCTAAGCGAGAGTCACAATACACGAATGCGGCTGGATGATCCAACGTGGCATTCGGTCTTTTGTGGTCAATCTGTCCTGCCAAACCAACCAAGCAACGATGCCCTAGGAATTTTTTCAGAGAACCATATTATCTTTGTCTAGTCCTATTTATCAGATGTGTTGTGTAACATTAACCAAGTTATTTTAAAGATTTTCTACAAAATGCTAAAAGTAAAATACGCAACCCTAAAATTAATTGAACTTAGTTAATAAATATTATCATATAAATATTGTGATACCATTACTTGTAAGGCTCTCTCCACTTAGAGGACTTAAACCTCATGCATTTCATTATTAACACTTCGTCATTCACTTACCAAAATTAAGAATATGCTGGATCCGTGGAAGCTTTTGCTGACGGCCAGCAATTTAAATTTGTTCTACCGATGATCTACGTAGAGCTAATTCCTTTCCCCTATGCAAATTGAGGATACGGCAAAATTCCCGGCTCAGTATATTAACGTACGTATAAATAGAATAGATGCGTTTATGTTGATGAACCGCCACCGCTATATTTTTTTTTTTTTGGTCGCCAGCCACGGTATCCAAGCAGGTCCCACCAGCGGTGAGATGGCATCTTTCAGCCAACCATACTTGACTAATCCGTTGGTCGCCCCGGGTCGCACGCCTGGCAATGGCGGGTGAGGCTCCCAAGAGGGGTGTCTGCGTACGTGAGGTCTCGAACCCGAGACCTCCTTAAGCGGTACCGAGCTGCTTACCACTCGGCCCAACCCCTCTTGGTGCCACCGCTATATTTATACCTACAAAACCTACAGGCAGATGTTGACATTGGTGCATTTATATGGACACCTTATTGATTACTTTCCCTACCCCTACGAGCATTTCCCAACTTTCCGCCCGCCCGTCATGTTTCAGCCAGTAAGAGAGTCCTTTCAAAGGCAAAATAATCATTTCCCACCCTTATAATAATTGAATTAATTGAAAGCAGCAGGCAAGTCGGGGGCACAATAATTTTGATGAAACAATTTGCACGTCGAGCGGCGGCAGCGCCTGGAATGGGCGACAATGTGTTGAAAGTTGTAATTTTTTCTTTGTTGGTGATTAAGGATATTTCATTAGTTACTTAATAATAACACTACATATCAGTTCCCAGTCATTGCAGCTGGTATGACCCGAATGGATCTCACAGAGTGACAACCCCACATATCATACAAGAGGGCTAGAGACACCTTGTTAGGTACGGAGTTTCCAAAATAACTGTAGTTAAAGTAGAGCTACGTCCCATGCTTGCCTAAATGTCTGCAACCGAGTTCCCCTCTCAATAGTTATGTTGCATTTTGACCTCCCTGAAGTCTTGAAAGATTTTCCTCCAATCAAGAATAATAGGGGTAAACAAAAATCATTGTCTAGATTTGAGCTGTTTAAGAAATTAACTACTAGCTAGACATCTAGTCCAATAATCAAGCGTTGAATATTTTGACTCCGAGTTACTAGTAGTCCCTCTCGGACAGTCTGCAATTCGGCTATTAGATTGTTTGTGGATCGCACAGAGTGGGTAAAACCCATCATCCAACGTCCTAGTTCATCTCTAATAACCCTTCTCACTCCTACCTTTACGGGTCTCCCACCTACCGAGCCGTTAGTGTTAAGTTTACACCAACCAGGGGTTGGAGGAGCCCATCTGACAGCTATTTGGAGAATGTTTCTGCTTGGTTGTGGCTTCATGGCTGCCTGAAATTCTACTGCCTTTTGGATTATTAGGGTGTGCGGAGTGTCTTTCTCCTAACGATCTCTAAAAATCACATCATTCCTACTAGTCCATATTTCCCAAATAGCCTGCAAAAATACAATAGACCGATTAATATTGATAAGAACTACTTCATAGGCACAACTATTAACCCTTAACCAATCGTAAATGGATAGGGAAAAAGATGCTCGTTTGGATGATGGAATCCCAATCCTTCTCCACACTCGCATGGCCATAGTGCAGTCCCTTAAGACATGGCTGGTGTCTTCAATTCCATCCCTACACCATGGGCATATGTAGTTGACATTGAGTCTTTTGCTATGTAACTGAAGCATGGTGGGAATTTTTTGATGACCTGCCATCCAAAGGAAGAACGAGATTCTCGGGTGGGTGGGAGCTTTCCAGACAGACTCCCATTCATCGCCCTTTAATGATGGATCTTTCCCACAAGCAAGGATATATGCAGTCTTTGTAGAAAAGTAGCCTGTTGAGGAAAACTTCCAAGCAATTTTATCCTCCATCCGATCTACAATACTCCTTGGGACAGCCTGTATACTTTCCAAAATTTCTTCCGGTAATAATACACTGATTCGTTGCAGGTTCCAGGATCCATCTGGGTTTAGGACTTCATGAACCTTAATGTTGTTCTCTGTTTGCCCAAGAGGTCCCTCGATCAACTCCCTTAATGGTTGGTGACCCACCCAAGTATCATGCCAAAAGTTTATATTTTGTCCCGACCCTATTACCCATTTCGCTCCTTTCATGGCAATTCAAGATCCCTCCTGCAAGGCTCTCCTATTTGTAGCACATCCTCTCATGTTTCTCGTGGTGCGACCGTATTTCTCTCTTAGGGGCCTAGCCCATGGTCGATCATCCAAATTTGCTCTCCAAGCCATGTTGCTTAATGGCTACACATTCCTTTCTCTGCTGCGCTCCTCTCTGTCCTGTAACAGTCTCCCATGCAATCATGTGCATTTTCCTATGCTGTTCGATTGATTCCCATAGGAAGTTGCGATTGATCTGGTCTAAACTCTTGCAAATCTTCTGAGACAGATAAGTACAGTGCATTATCTGGTTAGGAACAGTATTCAAGACAGAATTAATCAGAACTATTTTGCTTGCCCGAGGGATCAATTTTAATTTCCATCCTGAGAGTTTGTCTTTCACTTTGTCTAGGACAAAGTTAAAAGAAGAGGCTCTCGATGCTGATAAGTCCATTAGGAATCCTAAATATCTCCCTATATTCTTCGACTTCTCAAGTCTCATCCTTCCTTTAATCACAGTTCGCATACTAGCCCTTGTGTTTCTTGAAAAAGCGATCTTTGATTTTTGGGCATTAATGCACTGTCCAAATCTAGCACAAAAGCTCTGTAATACTCTATACATGGACTCACATGTTTGGTCCTCTGCTTTGCCTAGCAAAATAGTATTATCTGCAAAGAATAGGTGTGAGAAGTTCAGGGATCCTCTAGAGAGTTGAATACCCTTCCAATTACCCTCACGTGCCTCTTTCTCAATTATAATGGATAGATATTCTAGGCATAGGATGAAGAGATACGGTGAGATGGGGTCCCCTTGGTGGATACCCCTGGATGGCAAAAAGGACTCCAGTTTTCTGCCATTAAATAGCACACTAATTTTTGTGGAGGAGACACAATTTAGAATCAAGGAGATAAGTTCATCCGGGAACTTGAAAAATAATAGGATTTCTCTAATGAAATCCCATTCAAGCCTATCGTCGGCGTTCTCCAAGTCAAGCTTAACTACCTAGGTCCATTTCTACTCTGTTTTCTTCCAAGAGAGCTAAGTATTTCCCGAAGTATAACCACATTATCTATAGCTCTCCTCCCTGGAATGAAGCTCAATTGGAAGGGAGAAATCATATTGTTCAGGAAGGGTCTTATTCGATTCACAATTATCTTTGACACCGCTTTGTAACTTGTGTTGCACAAGCTAATAGGGTGGAATTGTGCTATTGTTTCTGGGCTTGGACATTTCGGTATTACTGAGATCAACATCTCATTAACCCCATCCGGGATTCTACCCATTCTAAAGACACCTTTGACGAACTCAGTCATTGATCTGCTCGTTAAATCCCAATTTTTCTGGAAAAGAACTGGATGTAGACTGTCCAGCCCAGGGTTTTATGCAGTTTCAGACATTTTAGAGCCATCCAAACTTCCTTATCAGAGATAGGTTCCCGTAAGGCTCTGGACAGGGCTAAGTTTTCCTGAAAATTAGATTACATCCACTGTCCCGGGATCCTTGCGTAGCTCTCTTTCCCCAAGTTACAAAGGCTCTTAAAGAAATCATTGATTATGCTCATTAAAACAGAAGGATCAAAAGTCCATTCACCTGTTGGTGTCAATAGACCTCGCATCTTATTGTATCGCCTATTTACGAGAGTGGACACATGAAAAAATTTTGTATTTCTTTCACTCTCCATTATCCACTCTGTACTAGATTTTGATAACCAAAGCTCATTTTCATTTTCTAGGAGTGTGCTATATTCGATCTTGAGTTTTTTTCCAAGTATGTTAGGAAGTAGGATGGTCTCCTGGTCAAGCTTTTCTGGATGCCTTCTAGCCTTGCAAAAATATGTCTTTTCTTGTGAAAAATGTCTCCAAACACCTCCTTATTCCATTTAGAGGCCTTTCCTGAAAATTTTTTGATGAAATTTTCTAGTGTGTAATTTCAGTCAGTCCATACTGATTTTACTAGACCTTTGAAATTCAGGTGAGACATCCACATTATCTGAAAGCGAAAAGGTTTTTCTAGAACCTAGTGGTTTCTTGGGTTCAGATCTAGTAGTACGGGACAGTGGTTAGAATGTAACCTTTGCAAGTGCGTTACCTTAGCATTTGGAAATAAACATTTTCAAGAGGAATTCGCTACTGCTCAGTCTATTCTTTCCCCGATAATTTCATCCGATTGTCGTAGATTTGACCAAGTAAAATGTGGACCCGAGAAACCCAAATCAATAAATCCACAGTTGTTTAGCACTCCAATGAGTCTCAGCACTTTGTCTGGGTCCACTGGGTTGCCTCCCATTTTCTCCGATTCATTGAGGACCTCATTAAAGTCACCTAATGCTAACCAAGGCAAGTTATGGGCTCTAGCTATGTTTTCTAGATTTCCCAAAGCAGTTTTCGTTATCTTAGCCTCAGACTGTCATATATTGCAGAAAATAACCAGAGGGAATTAGAATTTTTTACCTCTATTATTGCATGAATTTCTTGTTCTGTGGAAGCCATCAGGGATGTCTTGACCACTTCAGAGTTCCAAAGCAACGGGATGCCTCCTTTCCTTCCAATTGTTTGGGGCCAGACAATTGTCAAAGGGAAGTTTCTTGGCCATCACCAATGCCCAGACACTGTCTATCCTTGTCTGGCTAGGATCAAGACATTAGGTTTGTGCATACCACATAGGTCCCTTGCTGTATCTAGTGCATTTGGGTTCATCAACCTTCTACGGTTCCAAAGTACCATGGTCGAGTGGAACCTACTTGGTTTAGAAATATTGCCAATATTATTTGATCCCAAATCCATATAGTCAAATGATACGTAAGAGGTTTCTAGTTCCTGCAATAGACCCATGGGTCTAACTTCCACATCGTACTCCACCATTAACCCTTCTGGCTGTGGCCAGGACTTGACGGAGACGCTGACCATTTGAACTCCTCTCCTTGGTAAGATTATCATCGGTTTCTCCCCTCTCTCCAGAAGCTTGTCTTGAGACTTCGATGAGATATTGGCCATACTTCTGGAACCTTGACATACAAGATTGGTGCCATCACTACTGGTCTATTGGGGGCCAATAATTTATTCTGCTGAAAATGTCTCCCCTGGTTAGAGTAGCCCCCATGGCCACCCTCCATGCGTTTTGTGGGGCTGGTACATCCATCATTCTTGTCATGGCAGAGACCAGAACAACCGAGGCTCTGATCATTCTTTTTTGGTCCCCTTGTTGAAAGCTCGCGACCTCTGGGGGAACAACGAACCATGGTTGGCTTCCTTTCGATACCTGACATGAAGCGAGAGGTACTCCTTCCCAAATGACAACCCCCATTGGAATCTCTCTGACTCTCCTGTGTTCCTTGCCTAACTGTATTGCCCAGCTTGCCGGAGTAGGGTTCATCAAGTGGTCGGTGACTGCTTGGATTCTGCTTTCTTCCTCCATGCGTGATTGGATTTGAGTTGTTCTGCTGCCTCTGGGATGGATTTTCCCCTAAGTTTGCCCGTAAAGTATTTGGGTTAGGGTTTTAAATGGTTTCAACTATACTTTTCAGAGTAAAGGGAAGAAAAGTGAAGGAGAAGGCTGGCTCTCGATTTTTGTCGTGGCTTTCCAATTGGTTTGAGAGGCTTGTCATCTCTTTTAGGCCCCGATCTTGTATGGGATTCGCTTCACTTGTGTGGTTTACATTTGTAGGTTCTTCACTGGTATTCATTACTTCACTTGGGCCTTGAGCTATTTCCCCACCAGCAGCCCATTCCATCGATTGCTGGCCTTGCTCTGGCCGCTGGGTTGTAGTGGGTCTTTCTTGGATCTTTTCCCTGTAGACAAATTTACTTACATCGCTCCCCCATGCTCCTTCCATATCTCCTCTGCCCCTTTGTACCTCCTTTGTGCTATCAGAACGGGCTCTGTTTTGTCTCGACCCCATCCTACCTTTGGGGTTTGTACCTCTCACCATTTTCCCTTTCCTACCGTTATATCCATTCTTCTTGTTGATTACCAGAGTGCATGGACCATGGCTATTGGTTGCCTCGTTGCCAATTGGTACTTCCGATCTTATCTTCCCTGAATTTTTTCCTGCTATAACTGGGGTAGGATTGTCTGTAATATTTACCTTAGCTTGAGGATAATTCATAGGATGTAGACTAGGGCATATGTCTTTTCGATGTCCAATAATCCTGCAATTAAAGCATAGGTTATCAGTCCCTTCCAACTGGATCATTTGCTTCCATGTTCCAACCCATATACACAGTGGAATAGGAACTTCTAGATCGATTTGCACACAAATTCTTGTGAATCGAGATCTGATCCCCGGGGCTGTGAGACCATCTACCCCTAGTAGGGGCCCAATTTGACTTACAACTCTCTTAATAAGTAATGGATCATAGAACTCCTTCGGGAGGCCAAATAGCCTTACCCGCACTGCCACTGAAGAGAAAGCTGATTTCGCTGGACAGAAATGGGTCTCCCACATATGCATGGTGAGGAATTGCTGATTAACAAACAAGGGTTCGTCTCATAAAACTTGAATCCTATCATCCTTCTCATGAAATTTAACAATCAGGAAGCCATAGCCAATGCCTGAACATTCCATCCTCCCTTTCGGATTCCATAGATTTTGAAGCCTACTCACTAGATAGTTATATTAGCAATTTTCCATATGGTTTGATGATTAGCGCATCTCTCCATGGAGTTGTAATCCTCATTTTCTTCTCCCGCATTGGCGTGATTCTGGGTAACCCATCATCCTCGCTAGGAGGCATTTCATCCTCTGAGTCTTCATCTATGCTTCTCTCTATGTGGAAGGCTTCAGCAAAAGCCCCTGGAATGGTGCCCGCTAGTTTGTCCCTGTAAGAGGCATGGCTTGCTGGGAAAATGTTGCCTTCCTTCTAATTCCTACCTCTGGCGTCCGTCGGTAATTGAGATTTCTCTATGAGTAGAGTCTCTTTCATCCTTTTGGTGCTGTGACGCTTTTCATCCTGTTTGTCAGGGGATTCTGCGTGAGGCTCACCCGAATTCAAGGTGTTGTATCTAGGATTTGGGGCAACATATGTGGTGCGGGATCGAGAATTGGATTGCGAGCGAGTTTGAGAGGAAGAGCGAGAAAGTCTCTTATCCCCGCTGAAAGTTGTAATTATACAAAATGTGTATCAGACATTAATTCACATAAAATAACCGCACTAACCAGGCAGATGGTGATGCTAGATAATAACACATAAGTGAGGGGCTAGTCTGCGTCTACCTGTTGGATTGAGACGTGTGTTGCTGCACGCGTAATGAAGACCTCTGAGGAGCTCAAAACCCACTTATATTCACGAAAAATTCTTATACACGAAGTTTACACCACATGGTATATTTATAAGTTAATGAATATATAATATATTGATAAAAGTAGTTGTAAATATATGATAAATTATAAATATTATATTAATTTATCAAATATTAATTAGTTTTTACTATGTATCACATGATATTTTTATTATGTAAAAAACTCTACTAAATATAATTGATAAAGAAAATGATATTTTTCTTATTTAGTGAGCCCATCATGCCTCTTGTTCTCACCGATACTTCTCCCTAAAATGTTGAAACTGTGATATGAAACATAATAAAAAATCTCGATGGCCATAATTAGAGGATAATATAAGTAAAAATAATTTATTTTTTCAATTTTCTTTCTTTAGGCAAGAACATGTGCTAGGAAGACCTTGCCACAAAAATGAAGAGGAATGAAATAACAAATATAGAAATAATTGACTGAAAGTAAAATGTTACTGATCGTTGATGCTTGTGGCAGTCACAATTTTTTTAAGACTTATTTATCCCTTCTTGGTCATGCTGAGGAAAGGTGAACTTCAGTTTCCTCAAGTACAATGATTTTTGAGCTCGAGGCTGCATGAAACTCGAAACTGAAGAGCGAATTGAACTGAAGCGTGGGAAACCACCGAAAACAATGCATGAGTGAGTGCAGAGAGGGAGAAGAGAGTGTGAACTATTTTCAACTATTTGCCCCCAGCATTAGCACGGGGCCGTGGGTAAGTCTCATAGTATAGTTAAACAGGTTAATTATCATATAAATACTTCATACTTATAAAACCTTTAAGTTTGCCTTCCCTTATCAATGTGAAATCCCATCATTATACCATGGGCTCTTGTGGGCTTTCTTTGTCTCTTAATGAACTTTTCTAAACCGAACTCATATCACAAAAATTAAGTCCATAGACTTAAGCTCAATCATAATTTTCTTTAATTCATGAGAATAATTTCTCATTCAATTCAATACCTTTTTTTTTTCAAAGAAAAATCATTGACAAAATTCATCTCATTATGCATGAACTCGAATACCATGATAGTTTCTCTAATAATATATATAATTGCTAAATGACATGGTATTTTTCTACTTAATCTTTGATAGTTTTTCTATTTTTATCCTCAGTTTTTTATATTTTAATCAAATTTAACATTTCACCTTCTTCGCTACTTTAATTTTCCTTCCCTTAATATGCTATCATTACAAAAATCTATCATGTTAAAAGGAGAATTACAGAGTAATCCTCCAGGTTTATAGTTTTTTGATACTGAGTGTGTTTATTGTTTTTTTAATATATTGAGTGTTTTATATTTCATTTTAGTTAAGTTGGTTCTAAAAAATTAATTCTTTCACTTAGTTTAATTTGTTTCGTGACATGTTGCTAATAAGTGAAATGTGGTACTAAGATTTTTAAAAAATAAAAAATTTAAAAACTCGGGGTGAAATAAGAGCACATTGATTCATGTAAGATTTTTAATTCTACGTGGATGATTATGTCAGTAATAGTTGAAACCATTACAGGCAAATCAACTAATTACATCAAAAAGAAATAGTTTAAAAATTTTGTATCAAATTAAAATCGTAATAAAATTTTTTACACTATTAGTGCAATTTTCCAATCAGAATCATTATTTTGAAAATTTTCTCAAACCATTTATTCCATAAAAATATCGTAAAAAAATTTTCTCAACATTAATTTAGGTTGCGGTAGGCTACTATGCTTTTGCGTTCCCTTTACCTGTAATCTCTCTCTCTCTCTCTCTCTCTCTCTCTCTCTCTGCGCCATCTGACCTAAGTCTCTTCTCCTAGCTATATCATCGACACCATCCCCAAATTCAAGACTTTTTTCTCCATATCTATCAGGGAGATAACAGATCCCCTAAATCTGGAGGGTCGTCTAGGATCGCCGCACTCAGATCCATATCATTGACCCAAGTTTAGTAGTCCTGCAGCCTCGAGAGGAGAAAAAAGGGGCATTTATAGGAACAGCGGACGTTTAATTTGGCAGATCGGGAGATGGCACCGGGGGCAGCAGTTGGTGGGGGTACAAACAACAACAGTAGCAACTTGGGATCAGCAGCAGCAGCAGCAGCCGGAGGAGGTCATCAGTTTGGGGATACCACATACACTAAGGTGTTCGTGGGAGGGCTGGCCTGGGAGACGCAGAAGGACACCATGAAGAAGTACTTTGAGCAGTTTGGTGAGATCTTGGAGGCTGTGGTCATTACTGACAAGGCCACAGGCAGGTCCAAGGGCTACGGCTTTGTGAGTGTTCCTTCCTTTACTTGCCTTACCCCTCTCCTTCCTCTTTCAAGCACCGTGAATCCTCCCTGTGTCTTTAATCATGTCTAGCTCTGTGTAAACTCGCTCATACACACGTTGATTAACGGTTCTATGTAATGTACAGTTGCGAGGTGTACAGATCAGTTGAATTGAAGCTAATGTGTAGATCTAGTTTTTGATTTAAAAAAAGGTGTAGATCTAGTTTCTACGTATACTTACTTGGCCGTTTAGCTACTACATATACATATATGTAATTAGACATTATTAACTAAATATAAAGCAATTACTCAGGTGACATTTAGGGAGCCAGAAGCAGCGATGAGGGCATGCTTGGATGCGTCACCGGTTATAGATGGGAGAAGGGCTAACTGCAATCTCGCATCTCTGGGTCTGCAAAGATCCAAGCCTCCCACTCCTAAATACGGTCTCTCTCTCTCTCTCTCTCTCTCTCTCTCTCTCTCTCTCTCTCCTCTCTCCACGCACAGAAACAGACATACCGACGCACGCATCATGCTTCTTCCTTAGTTCTTAAGTAACACTTCCTAGGTGGCTCCCCAGTCAACATTTTATTTTTTTTGTGCTCTTTCCACCCAACAGATTAACATATAACTGATTTTCCTTTTTGTGTGATGAACTAATTTAGGTTTAATTGGACATACGCAGAATTGAAGGCCCACCTAAAACCAGGGGTTTAAAACAGAAAAAAAAAAAGAAATATAACTGTTAAAGCAGTCAAAAAATTAAATAAAATAACATATAATCTTGGTTCAAGTAATTTGTTATCCCTTTTTTAAATCTTACAAGAGAAAACTTACGGTTATGAGTCTTATTATTTGGGAGTTTGACCTATTTGGAACTTGGATAATTGGATCTAGTGGCCTTTCTATGTTAGGAAAATAATATAGGATATCAATTGCTCATTCGCAACTTAATTGTCATTTTCACCTCGAGGGGCAATAGCCTAATCGTAAGTTTTTTGGGTAAACTTTAAGAGCGTCTGGGTTCGAAACTCCCTGAAAGTTGGCATCCGGGGTTTAATGTGGGGTCCCGGACTGTAAATGCACTCTCCGGTAGATTAGTCAGTTTTCAGGCACTGGACACCATCAATATAAAAAAAAAACTTAATTGTCATTTTCCAACATCTTGTACTAGGAGAATGGATAAAAAAATTTGATGTGTATGTTTCACTAGTAGTATGTAGTATGTCTTCGAGTCGATTGTAAACCCAACCCATAAAAAAGAACAAGAACAGATGACTGAATTAAGTGGGATGCAATTCCTATGGCAAAATTAAGTGGGATATATTTAAGTGAAATATTATTTGTGAAACTGAGGGGGGCTAGTAGCAGGGTCTGGAGGAAGGAGCTTAAGAGCGATGTGGGGATATGCACGAGGAGGGTTTCAGGCAGCTGCGATGGGCGGCATCGGCGGCGGGGGCGGAGGAGCAGCATTTCCATCAGCCACCTCCTTCTCTCATTATGCTATCCAGCAGGGCATCCCTTTTCATCTGTACGCTGCAGCCGCAGCCGTCACAGGCGGGTACGTACGTAGAAATATTGAATATTATTATTGACTCAAGGTGCGCTTCGACTGGTCAGAAATATTGCGTGGTGCAAACTAAAAAAAAAGAAGAATATTGTTATTAGGATTAATTTATGTTTTACCGTAAACAATTCAGTGGGGAAATGGCATACATCATACATAAGCATTATTCACACCTGCCTCTCTGGAAAATATCCTTCCATGGGCATGTTTACATGTGATTAGCTTTCAAGTTTTGATAGAAAAAGGCTTAATAAGTGGAGAAGTGTAAAAAATGTGTTTACTTATTAAGAAATTAAATATTTTTCAGAAAAATTCTCTTATCCATTCTTGAGATTTGTACGTAATTGGAATTTTTTTTCTTATTGAAATTATTTTAATGAAGTCAAATTCCTGCAAATCAAATTGAGAAATAATCATGAGTTAAGCTTAGTAAGATTTATTTTAATAGTATAATGGTAAATTTTTGTAAATAATACTTATAGTTTACGGTCTTGATAGAGATTTATTTGTCCTAGAAAATAATGAAGAAGAGCGATCAGTGGGGTCAATTATAGATTAATGGAGCTCTATGTACGTACAACCATTTCTTTAAAATTACTTTTGAATATTGCCTATGAAATTTTATCTTCCCTGCTGTGTTTATAGGCACTTTCTATGTAAGACAAATTCCTTCAAAACCCATCAGAAATAATCAATTTTTAATTATTTTTTTAAATTTTAAATTTAAAATTTTTCTTCTAAATATTTTGAGTCATTTTTTTACACACAACAATATAGGCGAAATACATACGTTAAAAGGAAAATTCCTTTAGAGATATTCTATTTGCATGTACTTGTCTAGTATTGATGCCGAAAAGAGAGTTATTTTCAGGAAAAAAATTTAAATGAGAAAAAACATAATTGAAATGTTGGATCGCGGTTCATATTTATTGAGAGGAAGGGTCAATGATGTGTCACGATACAAAATTTAAGGCGGAAAAAGTATGTGATGTGTCACAATATCCTGAAATAGAATGTCCTTGGGTTTGAACTGTCACGATACAGTGGCAAGACAATCTAACACAGATTGCTCATTGGATTGGAGTCTTATGTTACACTGGTGCAACACTCATTCATAGAGTTGAATTCCTTAAACTCAGGGTTTTGCGAGTACCTTTTGGTTGTTTGTTTAAGGAACAGGATTTCCTTTGTAATTAAACATATCTAAAATACACATTATCCTTCGTTTTGTATATGTATTAGGATTATAAATACATGGAGCTGAGTCCTTGAAAAGAAAAGCAAGAAAAAGAGATTAAGAGATCATATCAGTGAGTACCAAATGAGTTGCTTAATAGCTTGTGTTTCTCATTGAAATAATAATCTTATGTTAAACCTTCTTAACCGGTGAAGGTACGGACACGCACTCAGATGCATATATTAGCTGTCATCCTGCTGTGTGCACTATCTAGTAATACAATTGAAGCTCAATTTTGGACGTACACGTGTTATTGATTATAAAACAGCGTCTCCTTGCACACAGTGACGCATGCCACAAGGTCACCGTAAAAAATACATTATATACTAGGTGGAGCTTTGGATTCTAACAATATCTGTTGGTGGGAATAATTTTCAGGTACTCCCCCTATTCGCCTGATTACAGTTACCCCACGGTAAGTAACCGAACCTCTTTATCTTTGATCTCTTTAGAATTAGATTTACTTTCAAGGTATATCTTTGTAATGTATATCCGGGGTCTCTTTTTTCTCCTTTTTCAGAGATATTCTGATGTGATCTTGCATTTTCACGTGATGTGGAGAAGAGCTAATTAAATTATAATAAATGAATAAATGAGCTGTAATCACCCAAACATTTACCATGTCTATTAGTGATTAAGGAAATTTAATTGATATTTCTGTGCATTCTGTGGTTGGACCTTCTAGTGTCTTGTCTACAGAAGTGAAAAGGATATGGTTGGGCTGTTCTTTTTAGAATGCGGGTACGAGTTGGAGAATGCTTAAAAAGGATATTACATCATCATTGCTTAGTATTATTACAACTAACAAGATATATTTGATATGATTAATTTTTATTGACCAATAATATTGGTATTATCAAGCAGCATTGAAGAGGTATCTCGTAACAAACAAGATTGTCTCGCTTAAAAGAGTGTACTTCTAAAGGCACCCCAGAAAATAGCGACTATTTTGGTTTTATAAGAGTCAGTTTTTCAGATGTTCTCTCTTATATTTTGAATGCAACGATTTAAGTATCGAATAACAAGAAAATATATTGCAGGAGTATATTGTCGTGTCAAACAGTTAAATTTCTTACCAAATAATGTCTTCTTATTGAGGAATAAGTTCTGTACTCATGTTTAGGTTTATTAACAAAAAATAAGTCCTTCAAAAGGGGTTCAGTCTTCAGTGTAGTAAATAATAAAAAACTCTGTTTAATTCTTGTTACTGTGACTATCATTATCTTGTTATTACTCTATTCCTTTCATTCTCTTTAAGACAATGGCCTTCTTTCTAACAGAAAAAGGTCTTTTGTTACTTTAATAAATGAATTTATCTTGTTATCTTGGTAAGTTCCATTCTTATGCTCATATTAGCCTTTATGTATTCCTCCTTTTAAGGGGTGTCTTGGTCAGTTCGTTGAAGTTCATTTTTGTTTTTAACCGGCTGTCTTAGATTAATAATTTGGAAGTTAGCTAGTCGCAGAGGGCTCTGACCAATAAGACTAACGTCAATTTTTTTAATAAAATTCTAATAGCACTCTTTGGTTGCATTTGATACGGAGGAATCAAAATGAATGGAATAAAATGACTATTTTGATCTAATTTTTTATATTTCTTGCTTGATTATATTTATGATTCTTATGTTCATTAATATCAGCGTAGACATTTTTCTTAAACTGACGGAATGTTGCTTCATTGAAAAACTAAAACAATCGACCATTTTATCACTTCTTATAATTAAACTATTTCATGTATTTAAAAAAGAAAAGAAAAAAGTAGTAAATTTTTCTATGTACTATTACAATTTATATTATGAAACTTATCTTTTGTTTTTTTGCTTGGAAGGGCAAATAATTATAAAACTTATCTAAGTTCATTGCTTTTCATTCATTCATATCAAACATAATCTTTTATCTTATGTGACGGTAGTCTCTGGTAAATTGTGTTGTGAACATGTATTTATATGATATTCTACATATATATTGGCGCAGAGCTATTACAGTATATATGGAGCAACGGCTCAATATCCCATGTATAGCGGTGGGCTAATGACTGGAGTCGCTGGTTTCTACCCATACGCGACCAACAACACAACTGCCGCCACCACTGCCATGGCCACCACCACTGGACAGCTCGGTGACGCAGCAACAGGAAGCTGTGGTGGATTGTACGCATCGGTCCACCAGAACTTTGGAATTCAATATCCCCACGGGTCCCACTTTGCCCACTATTCGGCTCTCAATCCAACTGCTGCTGGGTATCCGCAGCAATATGCTCCACCCATGTCCATGGCACCCTCTCCTGCTCTCCATTCTGCAGGTAATTCATTCTCTGTGTCTCGTCTAACTAGCGATTTCAATATAAACACACACTTGAAGTTATTTCTATTTTGAGATAATCTTACAGCAAGTTTTTTCACTATCAGAATTTATTACTCAAGTGAAACTTGACACTTTTTGATATTAAAAAAGAAGAGTTTCTTCCGAATACTTGCCTCTAAAAATCAGTGATTGAAAATGGAAAAGCTCATTACCGGTGTAGCATTTTCGTTTTAATTTTTCTGCAGTATGGTGATATTAAAGTAGCTATATGGTTGCGCGATTATTGAGGGAGACGACTAACATATCTTTGACAGTATATTTTGCTGTTCCACAGGCATAACAATGGCTCTCCATGCAACCGTACCACATCGCTAGGGAGGGGCTGACCCTCGCATGCATCATTTTGGCAACTTCGCTTTGCTGTCATCAGGCCGACCTGATCCTTGTCTCTTCTCCCTACCTTGCTACGATCCTCATGTTGGCTTTTATCCTAACCATGGATATTCCGACTATCTCACTAACCTACAAACGGCCATTGCATTGCATAACGCATACAAGTGGCTGTGATCAAGTTAGGCATACATCACACATGGTATTGCCCCACATCGGGGCTTTGACCAGCCATAAAAGCAAGAGAAGGAAAAGGAACTGAGTTGGATTCATCGTGTCTGTCTCCCACTGGCATCATCACTTCTCTCCTTGCATTGTTTTTTCAGAACAAGGATTGAGTCTTCTACTTTTCTGATAACCACGAAGGATGTGGTTTCTTCATGTCCCACCAACTCAGAGCTACTTCAGACTCTATCCAGAAGGTGGATTTTTTGGGTCCCTGATTTTCAGCTGACTTTGGGCTTCGGGGTTGCCCTCTTGACTAAATATGGAGAAAGAGATCAGAAGATTATGTGTTTCTGGAGTAGCCGTCAGTGGGAATTGGCCGGCCAAAAGTCAGCACAAAGGATGGAGAAACAGTATTTTGCAGCTTCTGATCACTTTCTTGTATAGCTTGCGAAGAAAGAGGGAGAATCTCTCCCTGTCCTCTGTAAATCCCAAGCTTCCAGCGGCTGGAACACTGTGTAAGCACATCCGGTCCTTGCACTTCACTAGTATTCATTTAGCTCCAGTTAGAAAATATATAGGTCATGTAGCTGAAGTTAGATAGCTCCCAGGAATTTGGCTATTCCTGCTATGAGACTAGGAGGGTCTAGTCGACGGGCTGGCATGCCCAAGAAATTTTGTTGTGTTAACATCTTCGTGCTGAAGCTACAAATGTCAAAAAAATTGTTAGGCAGTTGGTTAAGGAACGGATAGTATCAGTCTTGTGGAGAAGGATGATACTAGCTAAGCCAGGCTAGGTTATTAAATCAAGCGGAAGTGTAGCTCAGCATGTTTCATTTGTCTTTAGTTGTTGATGGTCATGTTGAGAATTCAGGCCTGAACCGGGGGGTTAAGACTCTGGGAGGATTAGCCCCCGTTTGCTAGGCTAATTACTAGAGTTTCTGTACGATTGATTTGTAGAGTGCTTTTCCTTTGTCTTTTGCATCTAGCTGCTAGCTTTTTTCCAATGAATTACTGACTTTCACGCATATATTGTCTTCACGAGAACTCCGCTGACGGAGGTGGAGAGCTCATAGCACATTTGCATGCACACAACTCATCAGGGATATATTTTGGAATTCCCTTTTGGGTGCCTCACTAACCAATCAAAGAAAGACCTGCCATTGTCTTCTCCCTTACACCTACTCTTCCCTATCCAGCCTTCCCTCGCTCCTTCCCCTTCAGCCCCTTTGGTGATAAATTTGTTGCTTTGGTCGGCCTCATCGTTATCAATTGAATGGACCTTTGGTAATGGATTTTACTTTATATGCATACATATGTACAATTAGAAGACTGTTTGGGTTGTGATATTATGGTAGGACCTTATATGTATCATGGGCAGCGATCCATTCATCTCCGTGGTGGCTGATAATGGATCTGTCCCTATGTTCTACATTTCCTTTGGACCATTATTCATATATGCACTTAACTATAATATTTTGGTGATGTCTCTCCGTAATTTTGAAACCATTTAAGTGATGTTTGACATGAGTAAGTTTGAAAGCGTTGGGAAAGTAAGAATTCAATTGTAGCCTTTGGAATAGAAAAAGTTATTGTTGACGTAATCTAATAAAATATGCTATTGCCATTATAGATATGCGGAAAAGTATAATTGAAGTTGAATCATATTTCCTTCCGGTCTCCCCCCCTCTGTTGGGTCTGCTCTTTTAGTTATCACCGAGTCCGGCGTGAAAGCCTATTCGACGAGTATCATTCAATTGCAAGCGCACAAATTAACCAAAGACAACCGTCGGTTGGGAGCATTCAAATGTGGACGCTTGTGGGTTTCTCTTAATGTCTGAGTCCTTGCAACGGTCGATCATATAGAAGTGTAATTGACGCATATGCACGAGGAGGAACATAAAGAAGCAGAACGCACGGCGGTGGGAGAGTAAGAACATAAGGACTCGAGTTACGACTATCAGAATTACGTGGTATAACTATCTTATGAGATAAACGTTCATGGTGTAAAGTAAACAATTTGCTACATCAGAACAGGAGGTTATAGTTTCACATAAATTTATGATCCCTTGCCCAAATCCCCTCTAAAAAAATAGAGTTTCTAACCCGATTTCTCAAGTTTTTATGTTCTAGTATTATCAAGAAATTTATTAGAAAAACCATTCATATGATTCCTCACACGCTTGATTTAAAACTAAAACGTTCTCCCATTGATTAGCTATCTCACTGCTCTTTTGGGGTTGTAAAGGTAGCCGAAGAGGCATGAAAGAACAGCGCCCCTCATCCTTACGGGTAAGCAGCATCTTCTAACTTTCGTTACTCGGTAAATTCTTCTTCCAGCCCAGCACTCGCAGCTTCACTTCAGGAGCAGCATCAACCAAAGGTGGAGGGAAGATAGGGAGTTTGTTGAACAGCACGGCAACTCTTGAATTCTATGTCTATAAAAGTATAAGTCGTTGATCCGGAAATGCTTTCTTTAAGTAAGAAAGTTACATCGAGTTAGCTCTTGATGGAAGAAGGGCTATTGGTGCTTTACTTTTACTCAGTCTGTGGTCAGCATTCTCTTAGTGAGAATCGGTAGCTGCTCTCTTAGAGGAGCGGTAGGTGCAGGAGAAATTTAGTTGCAGGAGAAATTTAGTTGCAGTTTAGGGCAACATGATTTGCCTCACTCTATTCTTGACTGGCGGCAGGAGATGGAGGACTTGGAGAGCTTCTTGGTCAAGCCCAAAAGATTGCCGACAGGATGCTCCTACCCCACCATGCCTGGCCCTTTACCTTACCTTAAGAAGAAAGAGGGGGTATGAAGCGTGGGAAAGACTGCAAGAAGTGTATGATAAACAGGTAACAAGAAGTGTTGGAGTGGCGGCAAAACTCTTGATTGATCAACGCGAGTGAACTGTGCTTAGACGCTTCGTCAAACCGCACCGATCTACGAGAGGAGCTGATGGATGAGTAGGCTTCCCCTTTCGATTCACGGAATGTGATCTGGGACACGATGGGAGTTTGCGTGCCTCGGTAGGAAAGAGATCACCGGAGTATAGCACAAGATCGCCTTTTCTTGCAGCCATGGGGTCGACCTGTGAACAAGATTGCCTTTTCTTGCTGCCATGGGGTTGACCTATGAACAAGGTTGTGAAATTTCCACCTGACCCATAAGAGGTTGGGCCAAACCGGACTTTTTTTTGTCATTTATCCGATGTGGGATTCATTCTCAACACCCGCCCTCACGTGGCAACTTGTTCACACTTGACACGTGCCTTTAAACACCTGCTCTCAATAACTGACATCGAGTCGGGTATTTTTCTTTCGCACTCAAGCGTTGGGGAACAAATGACCACGAGCCAGGTATTTTTTTCTTCCAGTCTCGGGTTTAACGGACCACGAGTTTCACACTCGGGCCTGGCATGATGTGAGCCCACATGGTTGGCTCTGATATCTTGTGAAATTTCTACTCGGCCCACAGGAGATTGAATCCATGTCCATCCCAAAAACTCAAGCTGATAGGATGGTGGTACCCACTCTCTTATAAGCCTAAGTTTGTGAAATTTGCACTCGGCCCATAAGAGGTTAGGCCCATGTCCATCCCAAAATCTCAAACTGATAGGATGGTAGTACCCGCTTTTTTATAAATTAGGTTTGAATTATTTATTTGTCTGATGTGAGATTGACTCCTTAACACCCGCCCTCACATGACAACATGTTTACACTTGACATGTGCCTTTAAACACCCGCCCTCAACAACTGACCTCGAGTAGGGTATTTTCTTCCGTACTCGAGTGAGGGGGTACTATTGACCACGAGTCGGGCATTTTTTTTCTTCCGGTCTCAAGCTTAACGAACCACAAGTTGCACACTCGGGTCGTGGTGTGAGCCCACTTGGTTGGCTCTAATACTATGTGAAATTTTCATCTAGCCCACAAGAGGTTGGACCCATGTCTATTGCAAAAGCTTAAACTGATAGGATGGTGGTACCCGCTCTCTTATAAATTAGGTTCCAATTATTTATTTGTCCAATGGGGGATTGACTGCTCAACACCCAGCCCACAAGAGATTGAGCTCATGTCCATCCAAAAGCTCAATCTGATAGGATGGTGGTACCCACTCTGTTATAAACTAGACTTCTTTTTGTCATTTATCCGGTGTGAGATTCATTCTCAACACCCGTCCACACGTTTCAAGTGCACCCGCCCTCAGCAACTAGCCTCGAGTCGGGTATTTTTTTCTTTCGTACTCGGGCGAGGGGGGACAATTGACCACGAGTCGAGTATTTTTTTTTTCTTCTGGTCTCGGGCTTAACCAACCACGAGTTCTACATTCGAGTTTGGCGTGGTGTGAGACCACACGGTTGGCTCTGATACTATGTGAAATTTCCACCCGACCCACAAGAGGTTGGACCCATGTCCATTCCAAAAGTTCAAGCTGATAGGATGGTGGTACCTACTCTTTTATAAACTAGACTTCTTTTTTTCATTTATCTGATGTGAGATTCATTCTCAATACCCACTCTCATGTGGCAACGTGTTTACACTTGACACGTGCCTTCAAACACTTGCCCTCAACAACTAACCTCGAGTCGGGTATTTTTTTCTTCTATACTCGGGCAAGGGGAGGCAATTGACCACGAGCCGAGTAGTTTTTTTCTTCTAGTCTCGGGCTTAACGGACCACGAGTTTCACACTCGGGTCTAGCGTGGTGTGAGCCAACACAGTTGGCTTTGATACCATGTGAAATTTCCATCCGGCCCATAAGAGACTGGGTTCATGTCTATCCCAAAAGTTCAAGCTGATAGGACGGTGGTACCCCCTCTATTATAAATCAGATTTCAATTCATCAATTTTCCGATGTGGGATTTATATATCGCAACACCTGCTCCCACGTGACAACGTGTTCACACTTGACACGTGCCCTTAAACACCCGCCTCAATAATTGATATCGAGCCGAGTATTTCACTTTCGATCTCGGGTGAGGGGGGACAACTACCACAAGGCGGCCTTTTCTATCGTCCTGGGGCTAACAACTAGCCTCGAGCCGAGTATTTTTCTTTCGATCTCTGGCTTACGGGTCACGAGTTCCACACTCGGACTTGGCATGGTGTGAGCCCACACGGTTGGCTCTGATATCATGTGAAATTTCCACCCGGCCCATAAGAGGTTCGGCTCATATCCATCCCAAAATTTCAAGCTGATAGGATGGTGGTACCTGTTTTCTTATAAACCAGACTTCTTTTTGTCATTTATCTGATGTGGGATTCATTCTCAACAAAGGTAAACCCAATGGGACCAAAAAAACGGTAGGGTACCACATTGGGCAGAAGACGATCCAAAAAGCAAAGGCTCACCCAGCTGAAGAAAGGAGCAAGCGTAGGCTTGAAAGCAGAGAGAGAAGCAAACGTAAACGCCTACATGGGCTAGCTAGCTTTCCTTTTTCTCGCTTACCAACAACTTAGAGAAAGGGGAAAGGGGCAACCTATCAACCTAATAGAAAGGGGGTGAGATAGGCGACAGGTGGCTTGGAAAGCTCGAGTACGGTTCGCGTGTTGTTTTTCTTCTCTACCATGACGTATCAATTGATTTAATGTAGGCATCACTCTTTCCTTTGTCATTCTCCCCGATCTTTGCCCTCTCACTAGTGATTACTCCACAAGACTCTATAAACCCGTACATAGACATAATATAATACAAAAAATATCATATATTTCCTAATTATGGCTTATAAAATATCCCAATTTAATTTTGAATGAATAATTAAATCATAATATTTCAAATTCAAAATTAGAATATCTCTCTTTTCTTCATGATTTTCACTTATATCCAGGTTTCGAGTCTCACGAATTTTTGGTTTGATGCAAGACATTCTTAACAATTTTTCACCTTAACTCGCATTCAGCCAATCACAATCATTTTCAATTTGCTTGCTCTGCTTAGTTTATTTACAGGCTCCACCTATTTGTGTGCACACTTCTCAATCTAAACCACTCTTGAACTTATCTGAGGTGTTGGTTTTCGCCCTCCACATTCTTTTTGGTCCTGTCCTTAAAGTTCGTGTCTGCAATAGGTTTATTGAAGGACATCTACTTCTTTATGAGAGATTTCGAGATCTTATCAACAATACAAAACATCCTGCATACTTTTAGTCTTTTGCATCTGAAATTATCTAATTATTTTTGAGGAGTCACACACTCCACCGTTGTTGTAGCCTCGACCTTTACCTGCAAAATATAGAGCTCTTTTTGCAATATCCCTTTCATGATTATGAGCACTCCTTCTAGATTTTCACCATTTCAGCTAAAGGATTGTACTTGCAACCTTATCAGTCAAGTGTCCATGACAAATCAAATTTCTTTTAAAATTAGGGACATGCCTAAGTCCGATTAACTCTCTCACACCCATCAAACATCTTAATTCTTACATCCCTAATCTCACATGTTTGCCCGTTTCCCATATGGATCTTATCACTTATAACCGGATTATAACTCATAAACAAACTCTTATCATGAGATACATTAAATGTGCTACCTGAATCAAGAACTGAATATGAATTGGATCGGTGTAGTATTGTGCGATTCTTGACATCCCTACTTACATTCACTATTGTGATCAAGATCTCATCTTTTGCCTCTTCCTCTCCTATATTCGTCCACCCAATCCACTTACCTTTCCTCTTAGGGAGTTTTTGCTTGATATGATTCCCTCGTCAAAGTCCTAACAAGTCAATCTTCCTCGAAATTTTGCTTTGGGCCTTCCTCTCTCTCACCACTTTTCTGAGATATGCTTTTTGCAAGAGGCCCTTTAATTATACCACTCACAAGCCATCTACCACCTTTTTATTTGACTATTTCCAGTTTAACGCCGTCTTGACTTCTTCCAGGGTGATACATGATCTCCCATACAGTATCATGTTGACACAATTCTTATAAGAGTCTGATAGCGAGCACAATAACATTAATGGAATCTTTGATTTTTATAATGGTGAGCAAGAGGTCCATTATGATATGATTGAACAAATCCATATGCTGGCCTATTGGTGTGTTAAAACTCATCCTCAATTGGTACAACTACTTGTCCAAGTGCAACTAGTTGGTTAGGAACTTCATCACATACAACATTTGAAGCTGCCACCATTGTTCCAGGACCAAATTTTGATTGCACACCTCTTAGAGGAGCTTGTTTGACAGGCTGAGTTGTATCATGCCCAAAGTCTTCACTCTGATATCTCTTTTTGACATTCGTTAGTGTCAAGGCTAACATAGCTTGTTCAACTAGTGTACCCTCAAGATCGTGTTGCGCCAATAGAGCCTTCATCTTAATGTGCAACAATCTAAAGCAGTTCAAATCGTCAAATTTTTCCACCTTGAACTTCACCACAACATTTTTGGGTTATCTGCTATCACAGGGTCAAGGGCATTACTCGAATACCACTTGAATACCTTGGCACTGTTAGGCGCCAATAGCACGTCTATTGATCAGCCACTGAAATCCACTCAACTGAGGCTCATAAGCCTAGAAACGATTGAAGCAACATAAGCAGAGGTTAGGAAAAAAGTAACTTGTATCATATCACAATATGTACAAAAACCCAACTATACAAACTTTGATCAAGCATATACCTCACGGTACCCACTACTTGCACTCTTTACTAGATCCTCAACACTCACACTCTCCTCACAATGTGTCTCTCAATGCCCTTTGTTGTTTGAATGTGAATTCTGAATTCTGTGTGTATGACTCAACTGAGAATCCACATCTGTTTATACCCGGAGCTATACAAGAAGATATCCCAAGTAATCTAGATGTTCCCTATATATAAAGTCTATATAAGGTAGCAGACAAATTGCCATCATGAACTTCAATATGGGCTAGGATGATTCTCCTCCTGAGAATCCTCTTGCCAAGTTGTATCTACTAATCCTCACTAGCTTCCCGATCTGGCACACCTGATTTCCATGGTTAGGGCTGATTCTCCTCAGAATCTGCTTGCCTTGTTGGATCCCTTAATCCTTGATAAGCTTGCATAGCTAACTTACTTGCCTTCCATAAGTGGCTTTTAGGCGTATCCATGATTGCCTTCCCTAATCATGGATTGATTGGATCCTTACAATGATTCCCGCTATTCCCGAATAAGGTAGGTTGTGTTTTAAGGGACTTGATTGATCATTCCACCATGACCTGCATCTGTTACCAATGAACATTGATCAAGCACTTCATAGCATCCTTAGTGTGTGTTCAGGTGGTAGCCTCCAAGTTTCATCACCTCTAGTGTACTGTAACCGTAGTCATGATCGAGAACCCATCTCATGGTCAAGCATCATCACAGTGCCTTACTTGAATAGTCATGTTTATTGCGATCCATTACCTAGACACTTAGTCAATAACATGCCCATCGAGCATGTTGCTAGCTGCCAGGCACGCTCATGCCTCTGATACCAACCATCACAATGTCAAGGGCACACTCGAATACTACTCATATACCTTGGCATTGCTAGGCATCGACTAGCCATCAAAATCCAGGCAATCGAGGCTCACAAGTCTAGAATCGATCGAAGCAACACATATAAGAGTTGGCAAAAAGACAACTTGTATTATATCACAACAACCATAGTAAACTAACTATGTGGACTTTGATTGAGTGTATATCTCATAGCATCGACTACTTGTACCGCTAAATCGATCCTCACAAGGCAAACTCAACATTCACACCCTCCTTACAATGTCTCTCTCAGTGCCCTCTATTATCTGAACGAGAAGATAGATTCGCTGTCACGAGGCCAGGGGTGCCACATGAATACAACTTGA
>CM075300.1:50550-371363 GCA_037672795.1 Lagerstroemia speciosa | reverse complement strand
CCCTACTAGGGGTAGATGGTCTCACAGCCCCGGGGATCAGATCTCGATTCACAAGAATTTGTGTGCAAATCGATCTAGAAGTTCCTATTCCACTGTGTATATGGGTTGGAACATGGAAGCAAATGATCCAGTTGGAAGGGACTGATAACCTATGCTTTAATTGCAGGATTATTGGACATCGAAAAGACATATGCCCTAGTCTACATCCTATGAATTATCCTCAAGCTAAGGTAAATATTACAGACAATCCTACCCCAGTTTATAGCAGGAAAAAAATTCAGGGAAGATAAGATCGGAAGTACCAATTGGCAACGAGGCAACCAATAGCCATGGTCCATGCACTCTGGTAATCAACAAGAAGAATGGATATACGGTAGGAAAGGGAAAATGGTGAGAGGTACAAACCCCAAAGGTAGGATGGGGTCGAGACAAAACAGAGCCCGTTCTGATAGCACAAAGGAGGTACAAAGGGGCAGAGGAGATATGGAAGGAGCATGGGGGAGCGATGTAAGTAAATTTGTCTACAGGGAAAAGATCCAAGAAAGACCCACTACAACCCAGCGGCCAGAGCAAGGCCAGCAATCGATGGAATGGGCTGCTGGTGGGGAAATAGCTCAAGGCCCAAGTGAAGTAATGAATACCAGTGAAGAACCTACAAATGTAAACCACACAAGTGAAGCGAATCCCATACAAGATCGGGGCCTAAAAGAGATGACAAGCCTCTCAAACCAATTGAAAGCGCCAGACACAAAATCGAGAGCCAGCCTTCTCCTTCACTTTTCTTCCCTTTACTCTGAAAAGTATAGTTGAAACCATTTAAAACCCTAACCCAAATACTTTACGGGCAAACTTAGGGGAAAATCCATCCCAGAGGCAGCAGAACAACTCAAATCCAATCACGCATGGAGGAAGAAAGCAGAATCCAAGCAGTCACCGACCACTTGATGAACCCTACTCCGGCAAGCTGGGCAATACAGTTAGGCAAGGAACACAGGAGAGTCAGAGAGATTCCAATGGGGGTTGTCATTTGGGAAGGAGTACCTCTCGCTTCATGTCAGGTATCGAAAGGAAGCCAACCATGGTTCGTTGTTCCCCCAGAGGTCGCGAGCTTTCAACAAGGGGACCAAAAAAGAATGATCAGAGCCTCGGTTGTTCTGGTCTCTGCCATGACAAGAATGATGGATGTACCAGCCCCACAAAACGCATGGAGGGTGGCCATGGGGGCTACTCTAACCAGGGGAGACATTTTCAGCAGAATAAATTATTGGCCCCCAATAGACCAGTAGTGATGGCACCAATCTTGTATGTCAAGGTTCCAGAAGTATGGCCAATATCTCATCGAAGTCTCAAGACAAGCTTCTGGAGAGAGGGGAGAAACCGATGATAATCTTACCAAGGAGAGGAGTTCAAATGGTCAGCGTCTCCGTCAAGTCCTGGCCACAGCCAGAAGGGTTAATGGTGGAGTACGATGTGGAAGTTAGACCCATGGGTCTATTGCAGGAACTAGAAACCTCTTACGTATCATTTGACTATATGGATTTGGGATCAAATAATATTGGCAATTTCTAACCAAGTAGGTTCCACTCGACCATGGTACTTTGGAACCGTAGAAGGTTGATGAACCCAAATGCACTAGATACAGCAAGGGACCTATGTGGTATGCACAAACCTAATGTCTTGATCCTAGCCAGACAAGGATAGACAGTGTCTGGGCATTGGTGATGGCCAAGAAACTTCCCTTTGACAATTGTCTGGCCCCAAACAATTGGAAGGAAAGGAGGCATCCCGTTGCTTTGGAACTCTGAAGTGGTCAAGACATCCCTGATGGCTTCCACAGAACAAGAAATTCATGCAATAATAGAGGTAAAAAATTCTAATTCCCTCTGGTTATTTTCTGCAATATATGACAGTCTGAGGCTAAGATAACGAAAACTGCTTTGGGAAATCTAGAAAACATAGCTAGAGCCCATAACTTGCCTTGGTTAGCATTAGGTGACTTTAATGAGGTCCTCAATGAATCGGAGAAAATGGGAGGCAACCCAGTGGACCCAGACAAGTGCTGAGACTCATTGGAGTGCTAAACAACTGTGGATTTATTGATTTGGGTTTCTCGGGTCCACATTTTACTTGGTCAAATCTACGACAATCGGATGAAATTATCGGGGAAAGAATAGACTGAGCAGTAGCGAATTCCTCTTGAAAATGTTTATTTCCAAATGCTAAGGTAACGCACTTGCAAAGGTTACATTCTAACCACTGTCCCGTACTACTAGATCTGAACCCAAGAAACCACTAGGTTCTAGAAAACCTTTTCGCTTTCAGATAATGTGGATGTCTCACCTGAATTTCAAAGGTCTAGTAAAATCAGTATGGACTGACTGAAATTACACACTAGAAAATTTCATCAAAAAATTTTCAGGAAAGGCCTCTAAATGGAATAAGGAGGTGTTTGGAGACATTTTTCACAAGAAAAAACATATTTTTGCAAGGCTAGAAGGCATCCAGAAAAGCTTGACCAGGAGACCATCCTACTTCCTAACATACTTGGAAAAAAACTCAAGATCGAATATAGCACACTCCTAGAAAATGAAAATGAGCTTTGGTTATCAAAATCTAGTACAGAGTGGATAATGGAGAGTGAAAGAAATACAAAATTTTTTCATGTGTCCACTCTCGTAAATAGGCGATACAATAAGATGCGAGGTCTATTGACACCAACAGGTGAATGGACTTTTGATCCTTCTGTTTTAATGAGCATAATCAATGATTTCTTTAAGAGCCTTTGTAACTTGGGGAAAGAGAGCTACGCAAGGATCCCGGGACAGTGGATGTAATCTAATTTTCAGGAAAACTTAGCCCTGTCCAGAGCCTTACGGGAACCTATCTCTGATAAGGAAGTTTGGATGGCTCTAAAATGTCTGAAACTGCATAAAACCCTGGGCTGGACAGTCTACATCCAGTTCTTTTCCAGAAAAATTGGGATTTAACGAGCAGATCAATGACTGAGTTCGTCAAAGGTGTCTTTAGAATGGGTAGAATCCCGGATGGGGTTAATGAGATGTTGATCTCAGTAATACCGAAATGTCCAAGCCCAGAAACAATAGCACAATTCCACCCTATTAGCTTGTGCAACACAAGTTACAAAGCGGTGTCAAAGATAATTGTGAATCGAATAAGACCCTTCCTGAACAATATGATTTCTCCCTTCCAATTGAGCTTCATTCCAGGGAGGAGAGCTATAGATAATGTGGTTATACTTCGGGAAATACTTAGCTCTCTTGGAAGAAAACAGAGTAGAAATGGACCTAGGTAGTTAAGCTTGACTTGGAGAACGCCGACGATAGGCTTGAATGGGATTTCATTAGAGAAATCCTATTATTTTTCAAGTTCCCGGATGAACTTATCTCCTTGATTCTAAATTGTGTCTCCTCCACAAAAATTAGTGTGCTATTTAATGGCAGAAAACTGGAGTCCTTTTTGCCATCCAGGGGTATCCACCAAGGGGACCCCATCTCACCGTATCTCTTCATCCTATGCCTAGAATATCTATCCATTATAATTGAGAAAGAGGCACGTGAGGGTAATTGGAAGGGTATTCAACTCTCTAGAGGATCCCTGAACTTCTCACACCTATTCTTTGCAGATAATACTATTTTGCTAGGCAAAGCAGAGGACCAAACATGTGAGTCCATGTATAGAGTATTACAGAGCTTTTGTGCTAGATTTGGACAGTGCATTAATGCCCAAAAATCAAAGATCGCTTTTTCAAGAAACACAAGGGCTAGTATGCGAACTGTGATTAAAGGAAGGATGAGACTTGAGAAGTCGAAGAATATAGGGAGATATTTAGGATTCCTAATGGACTTATCAGCATCGAGAGCCTCTTCTTTTAACTTTGTCCTAGACAAAGTGAAAGACAAACTCTCAGGATGGAAATTAAAATTGATCCCTCGGGCAAGCAAAATAGTTCTGATTAATTCTGTCTTGAATACTGTTCCTAACCAGATAATGCACTGTACTTATCTGTCTCAGAAGATTTGCAAGAGTTTAGACCAGATCAATCGCAACTTCCTATGGGAATCAATCGAACAGCATAGGAAAATGCACATGATTGCATGGGAGACTGTTACAGGACAGAGAGGAGCGCAGCAGAGAAAGGAATGTGTAGCCATTAAGCAACATGGCTTGGAGAGCAAATTTGGATGATCGACCATGGGCTAGGCCCCTAAGAGAGAAATACGGTCGCACCACGAGAAACATGAGAGGATGTGCTACAAATAGGAGAGCCTTGCAGGAGGGATCTTGAATTGCCATGAAAGGAGCGAAATGGGTAATAGGGTCGGGACAAAATATAAACTTTTGGCATGATACTTGGGTGGGTCACCAACCATTAAGGGAGTTGATCGAGGGACCTCTTGGGCAAACAGAGAACAACATTAAGGTTCATGAAGTCCTAAACCCAGATGGATCCTGGAACCTGCAACGAATCAGTGTATTATTACCGGAAGAAATTTTGGAAAGTATACAGGCTGTCCCAAGGAGTATTGTAGATCGGATGGAGGATAAAATTGCTTGGAAGTTTTCCTCAACAGGCTACTTTTCTACAAAGACTGCATATATCCTTGCTTGTGGGAAAGATCCATCATTAAAGGGCGATGAATGGGAGTCTGTCTGGAAAGCTCCCACCCACCCGAGAATCTCGTTCTTCCTTTGGATGGCAGGTCATCAAAAAATTCCCACCATGCTTCAGTTACATAGCAAAAGACTCAATGTCAACTACATATGCCCATGGTGTAGGGATGGAATTGAAGACACCAGCCATGTCTTAAGGGACTGCACTATGGCCATGCGAGTGTGGAGAAGGATTGGGATTCCATCATCCAAACGAGCATCTTTTTCCCTATCCATTTACGATTGGTTAAGGGTTAATAGTTGTGCCTATGAAGTAGTTCTTATCAATATTAATCGGTCTATTGTATTTTTGCAGGCTATTTGGGAAATATGGACTAGTAGGAATGATGTGATTTTTAGAGATCGTTAGGAGAAAGACACTCCGCACACCCTAATAATCCAAAAGGCAGTAGAATTTCAGGCAGCCATGAAGCCACAACCAAGCAGAAACATTCTCCAAATAGCTGTCAGATGGGCTCCTCAAACCCTGGTTGGTGTAAACTTAACACTAACGGCTCGGTAGGTGGGAGACCCGTAAAGGTAGGAGTGAGAAGGGTTATTAGAGATGAACTAGGACGTTGGATGATGGGTTTTACCCACTCTGTGCGATCCACAAACAATCTAATAGCCGAATTGCAGACTGTCCGAGAGGGACTACTAGTAACTCGGAGTCAAAATATTCAACGCTTGATTATTGGACTAGATGTCTAGCTAGTAGTTAATTTCTTAAACAGCTCAAATCTAGACAATGATTTTTGTTTACCCCTATTATTCTTGATTGGAGGAAAATCTTTCAAGACTTCAGGGAGGTCAAAATGCAACATAACTATTGAGAGGGGAACTCGGTTGCAGACATTTAGGCAAGCATGGGACGTAGCTCTACTTTAACTACAGTTATTTTGGAAACTCCGTACCTAACAAGGTGTCTCTAGCCCTCTTGTATGATATGTGGGGTTGTCACTCTGTGAGATCCATTCGGGTCATACCAGCTGCAATGACTGGGAACTGATATGTAGTGTTATTATTAAGTAACTAATGAAATATCCTTAATCACCAACAAAGAAAAAATTACAACTTTCAACACATTGTCGCCCATTCCAGGCGCTGCCGCCGCTCGACGTGCAAATTGTTTCATCAAAATTATTGTGCCCCCGACTTGCCTGCTGCTTTCAATTAATTCAATTATTATAAGGGTGGGAAATGATTATTTTGCCTTTGAAAGGACTCTCTTACTGGCTGAAACATGACGGGCGGGCGGAAAGTTGGGAAATGCTCGTAGGGGTAGGGAAAGTAATCAATAAGGTGTCCATATAAATGCACCAATGTCAACATCTGCCTGTAGGTTTTGTAGGTATAAATATAGCGGTGGCGGTTCATCAACATAAACGCATCTATTCTATTTATACGTACGTTAATATACTGAGCCGGGAATTTTGCCGTATCCTCAATTTGCATAGGGGAAAGGAATTAGCTCTACGTAGATCATCGGTAGAACAAATTTAAATTGCTGGCCGTCAGCAAAAGCTTCCACGGATCCAGCATATTCTTAATTTTGGTAAGTGAATGACGAAGTGTTAATAATGAAATGCATGAGGTTTAAGTCCTCTAAGTGGAGAGAGCCTTACAAGTAATGGTATCACAATATTTATATGATAATATTTATTAACTAAGTTCAATTAATTTTAGGGTTGCGTATTTTACTTTTAGCATTTTGTAGAAAATCTTTAAAATAACTTGGTTAATGTTACACAACACATCTGATAAATAGGACTAGACAAAGATAATATGGTTCTCTGAAAAAATTCCTAGGGCATCGTTGCTTGGTTGGTTTGGCAGGACAGATTGACCACAAAAGACCGAATGCCACGTTGGATCATCCAGCCGCATTCGTGTATTGTGACTCTCGCTTAGCCCTTGCTTTTTTTCATGCCCTTCTACTCAACACATTTGGCAAGTTGTCCTTGGCTGATTGGGGCAACAGCAAGAACCTACTGATTGGAGCAATCCAATTGGTTGCTGCTTCAACGAGGCAAATCGCTTGACTCAGGGGACTCCCAATTTTGTGAACTCGATATGTTCATACCATCTAGATTGAACGGAACTAGCATATTTTTTAAAGTAAGATTTGAAGCAAGAAGGAAATCAAATGCTCAATTGCTGATACAATAAAAATGAAGCTCACTACGCTACCCAAATTAGAACATCCAATTCGGGGATCCCGAGTTGCTATGTTCCTAGGGTTTACATGTACATAAGAAAGTGTTTCCATGTACAAATTTGACGAACATTTTCCAACAAAGTAATGAAACCACACTATTGCTAAAAAAATTAATTAATATTATCATGTAAGTACTATTATGTAGTGATATCGTTGTAAAAAAGACTTGCTCTTTCAAGATAGGAATATAAGGAAATAATACAAATATTAGAAGGTAAAAACGTGCATGCAATGATGTCACTACGTGATAGTGCCTATACCAATCAATAAAATCAAGTAATTTTTAAAGTTTTTTCTTTTAATTTTATAAAAAAATTCCTTTAAATGACTTAATTATTAGTTGGTATTATTATGTGAGTATTATCACGTGAAATACTGATACTCAAAAAAGTCTCATAGGAAGCACAGCTATACAGTGCTTCTCTTCGGGGTTAACCGGCGATCATGGAGAGAAGGATCAAGCAGAAGAAAAAGAGCGAAATCACAGGGACGACAGGACAGTGAGAGGTGTTGGAAAAATGGCATTGAATTGAATGAGAAATTGTTCTCATGGATTGAAAATTAATTTGGGCCTAAGTCCAATTGATTTGGAAATTGAAGGAATTGAAATGGGCTTAAGTCCATGGACTTATTATGGTTATGGGTTGATTTTATAAAAACCCATGAAGAGGCCCGGGCCTATAAGGGCCCATAGGGCCCAAAGAGCCCATAATGGGAAATGCAGAAACTCAATCCCACATCGATTAGGGATGAGAATTTCAAAGGGTTTATAAGCTAAGAGTAGTCTTACGATAAGTAACTACTTCAGCTACAATAAACGGCTTTCTCGCGGCTCCCGCCTATGGCAGGAGGTGCCGGCCTAATTTTGCCATTTCTGGCAATTTTTTTTTCCCTTCAATAAATTTACCTCGGATTCCCGACTCTTCGGATTCCGGGCGGTTTAGGGTCTTAAAGGCCATATTAAGGGACGGCATTAAGGGTCCGACCTTAATAGGGGCACTGAATGACCGATTCAGTCGGATTAATGGCCGGTTCGGTGCTATTAAGGGCTCTTAACGCCCGGTTTAGCCCTTTTAATGTCCGGTTCAGTGCATTTACGGCCGGTTCGGGCATTCAATTGCCCGGTTCTCTGCCATTTAAGCCACCAGCCCTCCACCAGCCTATAAATAGAGGCCCCCTCCATAGGTTTAGAGCACACCACAAGCTCTAGAGCTCTCTCTTTTCTCCCTTTCTGCATCTGCATCGGTTTTTGGTGGTTTCCGACTTCGGTTCCAGTTCGCCTCCAGTTGCGGGTCTCGTGCAACCTCCAGCTCCGAGTCGTTGTATCCTGGGAGATTGAAGTCCACGCTACCTCGGCACGACCAGAGGGGACGAATCAGTCTTAAGGACACTGTGACCGCCACAGGCCTCGACTCAATCAGTAAAAGATTTCCATATCAAGTTTGTTATTTCGATTTGTGTTATTCGATTATTTATATTTCATATATTTAGTCGAATTATTTTCTACTCCAATTCCCGGTAAGTCTTTCTTGCACAATTTGTGCCTATAGAAAGAAAAAATCATTCATTCGTGAAATATCATTTATAATATTAATTTCTTTGTGGCCATCGAGATTATTATTGGAATTTTTATATTATTCCGGGATTACAAACTTAAGACTGATTCGGTTTGTTCTTTGATCTCAGATGGCTACTGAAAACAATCCGGCTATTGTTCCTGCTGCTGATGCTGTGGCTAGGGGCTCTGGTGCCCCAGTCACACCGGGCTCGGGATCTATCCCAGCCATGCCTCTTGGAGGCACAGGCTCCGTGCCTACTGGCTCGGTGCCTACTGTGGTTCCTGTCAACCACAGTGAAAAACCTGAGAAGTTCAATGGGTTGAACTTCAAAAGGTGGCAGCAGAAGATGCTCTTCTACTTGACCACCCTGAACCTTGCTCGGTTCTTGACTGAGGAGGCTCCCAAGCTTCCTGAAGGACAATCGGATGTCCAGGCAGCTCAAGCTGTTGATGCCTGGCACCACTCTGATTTCCTGTGCAGAAATTACGTTCTGAACGGGCTGCACGATTCGCTGTACAACGTGTATTGTACACTGAAGACGGCGAAAACACTGTGGGATTCCCTGGACCGCAAATATAGGACAGAGGATGCCGGCACAAAGAAGTTTGTCGTCGGACGGTTCCTCGACTATAAAATGGTGGATTCCAAGACAGTGATCAGTCAAGTGCAAGAGATTCAGGTAATCTTGCATGAAATTCATGCTGAAGGGATGGTTCTGAGTGAAACCTTTCAGGTGGCTGCAATAATTGAGAAGCTACCACCGGCATGGAAGGACTTCAAGAACTATCTGAAGCACAAGCGAAAGGAAATGTCACTTGAAGACCTCATTGTTAGACTTCGAATTGAAGAAGACAACAGGGGGTCCGAGAAGAACATTCCTGTTGCAGGTGCTGCGAAGGCCAACGTGGTCGAGCATGGGCAAAAGCCCAAAAAGAACAAGGCCAAGACTGGGCCCAAAGTGGCTGGGCCCAAAGGTGGAGTTTCCAAGCCGAAATTCCAAGGAAAGTGTTTCAACTGTGGCAAGAAGGGCCACAGGTCTACTGATTGCCGGCTTCCAAAGAAGAAGAAGCCCGAGGCCAATGTGGTTGATGCGATATCCCAAGATGTTTCCGACATCAACCTTTCTGCTGTGGTCTCTGAAGTGAACCTGGTGGGGTCAAATCCGAAGGAATGGTGGATTGACACTGGAGCCACCCGGCACATCTGCTCCAACAGAGATCTCTTCACAAGCTTTGAGCCGGTTAGTGGAGAGAAACTTTACATGGGGAACTCTGCCTCGTCAGAAGTTGAAGGCAAAGGCAAAGTGGTGCTGAAAATGACCTCCGGGAAGATGCTGACTCTCAACAACGTGCTATACGTGCCAGAGATCCGGAAGAATCTGGTTTCCGGTTCCTTGCTGAGTAAACATGGGTTTCGTATAGTATTTGAGTCAGATAAAGTTATAATAACGAAATCCGGTATGTATGTTGGAAAGGGGTACGAATGTAATGGGCTTTTTAAGCTCAATGTACTGACGATTATCAATAAAGATAAAGCCTCTTCCTCTTATTTGATTGAGTCTTCCAGTTTATGGCATGGTAGACTAGGACATGTTAATTATGATTCAATTCGGAAACTAATTAACATGGAACACATACCGACATTCCAGATCGATTCTAAACACAAATGCAAAATTTGTGTAGAAGCGAAATTAACGAGGTCATCCTTTCAAACCGTTGAAAGAAATACCGAACCACTTGACCTAATTCATAGTGATGTTTGTGACTTAAAGTCTGTACAAACAAGAGGCGGTAATAAGTATTTTATTACTTTTATCGATGATAGCACAAAGTACTGCTACGTGTATTTGCTTAAGAGCAAAGATGAAGCCTTAGAAAAATTTATTCTCTATAAGAATGAAATTGAGAATCAACTCAATAAGAGAATAAAAAGACTAAGAAGTGATAGAGGCGGTGAATATGAAGCACCATTCGGTGACTTTTGTGCACAACATGGAATAGTTCATGAAGTAACTGCGCCCTACTCACCTCAGTCAAACGGTGTTGCTGAACGAAAAAATCGCACATTGAAAGAAATGATGAACGCGATACTTCTGAGTTCAGGGTTACCCCAGAACATGTGGGGGGAAGCTATTTTGACAAGCAATTACCTTTTAAATAAGGTACCTCGAAAGAAAGAGGAAAAGACGCCATATGAACTATGGCATGGTAGGAGACCATCCTACAAACACTTACGAGTGTGGGGGTGTCTTGCAAAAGTAGCAATACCAACACCGAAAAAGGTAAAAATAGGTCCTAAAACAGTGGACTGTGTTTTCATAGGCTATGCACATAACAGTAATGCATATCGATTCCTTGTGTATGAATCAAAATTCATGATATACACAAGAATACGATAATGGAATCGAGAAATGCATCATTTTTTGAAGATGTATTTCCGTATAGATCCAGCGAAGGATCTAGTTCGTCGAAACGAACCGCCGAAGCTATGAATTATAAAAGTCATGAATCAGATCAAGGTTCTGATCATGAATTTGAGCCTAGACGTAGTAAAAGGGCGAGAGTGGAAAAATCATTTGGAGATGATTTTATAACATATCTGTTGGAAAAAGAACCACAGACATATAAAGAAGCCGTGACTTCTTCAGAGGGACCTCTTTGGAAAGAGGCGATCAACAGTGAAATTGATTCTATTTTACAGAATCATACGTGGGAGTTAGTCGATCTTCCTCCCGGATGTAAACCTTTAGGATCTAAGTGGATCTTTAAAAGGAAAATGAGAGCAGACGGCTCCATAGATAAATACAAGGCTAGACTTGTTATCAAGGGATACAAGCAAAAGGAAGGCCTTGATTATTTTGACACTTATTCTCCTGTGACGAGAATAAATTCCATTAGGATGATACTTGCAATTGCGGCATTGCGTAATTTAGAGGTACATCAAATGGATGTGAAAACGGCATTCCTAAATGGAGATTTAGATGAAGAAATCTACATGGAACAACCCGAGGGGTTTGTGTCTCCAGGAAAGGAAAAGAGAGTATGCAAATTGGTTAAATCATTGTACGGCTTGAAGCAAGCGCCAAAACAGTGGCATGAAAAATTTGATAATACAATGATTACCAATGGCTACAAAATCAATGAGTGTGATAAATGTATTTACATAAAAGAGACGGAAAATAGTTACGTCATTTTATGTTTATATGTAGATGACATACTCATTGTTGGTAGTGATGAGAAAATTATCAAATCTACCAAGAACATGTTGAATGCAAGATTTGACATGAAAGATATGGGCCTTGCTGATGTGATTTTAGGAATTAAGATCACGAGAACATCAGAAGGACTTATCTTAAGTCAGTCACACTATGTGGACAAAATTCTTGAGAAATTTAACAAGAATGATTCTGGTGTCGCTAGAACACCATTAGATACAAGTCTCCATCTATCGAAGAATAGAGGAGAGAGTATTTCACAGGTGGAATACTCAAGAGTTATTGGTAGCTTGATGTATCTAATGAGTTGTACTAGACCAGATATAGCCTACACGGTTAGTAGGCTAAGTAGATATACGAGTAACCCGAGTGCCGACCATTGGAAGGCAATTGTGAGGGTACTACGGTACCTAAGATATACTCGGGATTATGGGCTGCACTATACCAGATATCCAGCCGTACTTGAAGGGTACAGTGATGCAAACTGGATATCTGATATAAAAGACTCGAAATCTACAAGTGGATATGTATTCACATTAGGGGGAGCAGCCGTGTCATGGAAATCCTCAAAACAAACAGTGATAGCCCGATCCACAATGGAATCTGAGTTTATAGCCTTAGATAAGTGTGGAGAAGAGGCTGAATGGCTACGCCATTTTCTTGAGAATATCCCAGAATGGGAAAAACCGGTGCCACCAATATGTATACATTGTGACAGTCAGTCTGCCATTGGAAGGGCACAAAGTCAAATGTATAATGGTAAGTCTAGACATATACGTCGTAGACACAATACCATTAAACAGTTACTCTCAACTGGAATTATCAAAATTGACTATGTGAAGTCAAAAGATAATTTAGCGGATCCGCTAACCAAAGGGTTAAACAGAGAACTAGTTGAGAAAATGTCGAAAGGAATGGGACTGAAGCCCATGAAAGAAAAGGTTTTATGAAGGAAAACCCTACCTTGTTGACTGGAGATCCCAAGATCTAGGTTCAAAGGGACAACCTACTCATAAGACCTGAAGAGGTCACTGTGGGGGGATTATTCCTCAACCCGTTCCTTGATAAGAAACAGTGATATTATCATGTTGAGGTTGGCATTTAGATGCTTTAATGATTTATAAAAGAGTAGGCAGAATACTCTTGAGATTATAAATCACCTATGTGAGAGAGAAGTGGGGCCGCTTCAAAGGAGAATAAGGGCTTAATTCTTTAGAAACTCTCACAGAACCAGGACGGTGTTCATGGCCAAACGAACACAACCGTGAGAACGGAACAGAAGTGTTGTGAACTCCTGTGTGAGGTATATGATCCTTTACACAAGAAAGCGGGACAGTTCAAGGACATCGTGTCTACTGGACAGCTAGTAAAGTAAGTGTACCTTTACAAGGGAAGGTTCAAAGGGTTACCCTACCTATCCTATGCAGGATTCACTTGTTGGAAACCACCACAGAGTCAAAATAAAACAATTTTCATTCATGTGGGGGATTGTTGGAAAAATGGCATTGAATTGAATGAGAAATTGTTCTCATGGATTGAAAATTAAATTTGGGCCTAAGTCCAATTGATTTGGAAATTGAAGGAATTGAAATGGGCTTAAGTCCATGGACTTATTATGGTTATGGGTTGATTTTATAAAAACCCATGAAGAGGCCCGGGCCTATAAGGGCCCATAGGGCCCAAAGAGCCCATAATGGGAAATGCAGAAACTCAATCCCACATCGATTAGGGATGAGAATTTCAAAGGGTTTATAAGCTAAGAGTAGTCTTACGATAAGTAACTACTTCAGCTACAATAAACGGCTTTCTCGCGGCTCCCGCCTATGGCAGGAGGTGCCGGCCTAATTTTGCCATTTCTGGCAATTTTTTTTTCCCTTCAATAAATTTACCTCGGATTCCCGACTCTTCGGATTCCGGGCGGTTTAGGGTCTTAAAGGCCATATTAAGGGACGGCATTAAGGGTCCGACCTTAATAGGGGCACTGAATGACCGGTTCAGTCGGATTAATGGCCGGTTCGGTGCTATTAAGGGCTCTTAACGCCCGGTTTAGCCCTTTTAATGTCCGGTTCAGTGCATTTACGGCCGGTTCGGGCATTCAATTGCCCGGTTCTCTGCCATTTAAGCCACCAGCCCTCCACCAGCCTATAAATAGAGGCCCCCTCCATAGGTTTAGAGCACACCACAAGCTCTAGAGCTCTCTCTTTTCTCCCTTTCTGCATCTGCATCGGTTTTTGGTGGTTTCCGACTTCGGTTCCAGTTCGCCTCCAGTTGCGGGTCTCGTGCAACCTCCAGCTCCGAGTCGTTGTATCCTGGGAGATTGAAGTCCACGCTACCTCGGCACGACCAGAGGGGACGAATCAGTCTTAAGGACACTGTGACCGCCACAGGCCTCGACTCAATCAGTAAAAGATTTCCATATCAAGTTTGTTATTTCGATTTGTGTTATTCGATTATTTATATTTCATATATTTAGTCGAATTATTTTCTACTCCAATTCCCGGTAAGTCTTTCTTGCACAATTTGTGCCTATAGAAAGAAAAAATCATTCATTCGTGAAATATCATTTATAATATTAATTTCTTTGTGGCCATCGAGATTATTATTGGAATTTTTATATTATTCCGGGATTACAAGAGGCATGTTAAGATCAGATGGCTAAGAAACGATGGTGCTACGGAGTAAATATTCGGTGTATAATATACAATGAATTGATTATATAAGTCTCTTTTAGATATTTCAGATATTAACTTGTTTTAAGATTTAAAATGTGATTTACATTTTGAACTTGTTATGTATTACATATTAAATATTTATTGGTGCTATAGATTTTTTTATAAAACTAATAACCCTAAAAATATTTGAAACTTATTGATTTGTGATGTTATAAAAATATTGTTACGTGATATATTTGTAGTATAAAAAGAATTTATCCCTCTACCAGGTAGGTTTATAATATCAATAATATTCCCGTTTAAATCTCTTAAGACGTTTTCAAAAATTTCAGCTGTTAAAACACAGGATAAAACATCAGTCACTAAAATTAATAAGTATGCCATGTATGTATACATTTTCAACATATCATTATTAAACTTTTCTATTCTCGCTCCCTCGAATGAATGAAAAAGTGAAAAAGAAAAAGAGGCGGTGTTTCGAACTAAGCAGAGCAAAGCAGACAGGCAGCTGTCTCCAACTTCTTTTTGACCGGAAAGCAACAACATCATATTATCCCACCAGTCATCCACGTTCTCATGAAAAAATGTTAACGATTTTGTCGGTGAAGAAAAATTATTTAAAAAAATTATAATAAAAAACAATTAGAAGATTTTCTATTTAAATGTTGCTAATAAAAAAATGCGAATGGAGGTACTTTTTCTCCTGGCAAACTAATCCTGGTCAAACTTAAGTTAGTTGAGGTCTCTTTGCTCAAGACCATGGGTGTTGCAAGTCAAGGAGAAAAGGGACAGACTAGAGGATTCCAAATACATGAGATCTTATATTTTACTCGTAGTAACAGAAAAAATCTGTATATTAAATAATTTTACCAAATATTTAAAATCCATTCAAATCCGAGTTAGTTTATATGTCCTTTACTTCGGACTACAACGGATGCTGCAACCTGAGCAAATAAATAAAAGAAAATAGGAGACTGCAATGATACCATGGAGGAGAGTGCAAAAGAGGGGAGAGAGGGAGGGGACCGTAGGCAACTGCCAAACACATGCTTGCCCATGAGAGGATATTACCTGTATATTAGACGTCCAGAGTGGATATGTAAAACTAAATTACATGATGCCACGTGTAATTGGTTGCAAAAATAAACATGGAAAACCCAAACATTAGTGGACGTAAACTATCAGTCAAGACGGATCAAGAAATTTATCAGGGAATAAAACTTTTTATATTTGGGGAATATGAAAAATTTAAGAGAGGTAAAATAAGATATTTCATTAAAAATACTAAAATTTGAATTAAAAGTATATAAAATTTCACATATTTTGTAAATTCGGGGAGTGTTCGTCTCTTGCATACCTTGTAAATCCACACATGTTCTCTCTCCGTCTCAAGTGCATCTTGCACAGCATTAAGCCTTCTATGCAAGAGTTAAAGACCCCGAATACATTCTATGCATTTATCAAAAATATTTGACAGGGATGTTTTTCTTGAACTCTAGTTTGGAGGATACTAGCTTTTTAAAATATATTAGGTCTTTTGGCGGTTTTGTTGTTTTCGAGTTAATACTAAGTGTTGATTATTTAATTTATTTGATATACTCCTACTTGAGGCACAAAAAAGTCTAAAACATTTAGTAATAGCCAGCGCTCGTGGGGGAAGATCAGAGGAACAAAAGGACAGAATTTTATCCCTTCCTATTGTAGCTCTAGCTCACTCGCACAACCTGCACACTTCTATTTGTTTTTCACCTTTATTTCCTGAATACATGACCTGCCTTCCAAACACATGGATGGGGCCAAATTTTATTTACGAGAATGAAACTAGGCTATTCACTTGATTTCAGGGATGGATTTAGGGTGCAAGGGGCTATTGCCCCCGAAGTCCGAAAAATCTTTAAATATATTATATATATTTCATTTAATTTTGTCCAGTTTTCCATTGAATTATCTTATTTCATCGCCATGAACCTGTCATATTAGTATCTTATAAAGTTTCACCCCCCGAACCAAGTTTTGGATCCGTCCTGCTTGATTTTTTTATATTCTCACTGAACGTATATCACACCAATCAACCATTTAAAACCAAATATTTGAACTAAATGTTAGTGCTTTTCATCCATATTCAAACTCGAGATCTCCGTCTTGCGAATAGCACTAACGATGAATACCGCTTCGCAATCGCATGTCGAGGGTCTGGGTGTTAATATCCATCTCCACTAACTTTGCTGAATGGGATTAATCTTCATTTCAAAATATGGAACTAGAAATTTAGAACAGAGGAAAAGGTGAGAGAATTACTGGGCTGAACCCAATATCCTCTAGCCCCCGGTCAATAAGCTCTATTGGGCTCAGTTCATTGAGCTCACTGGGGCTTTTGTTTTGCTTATTCGTCAGTGGAAACCTACGTCCCGAGTATCATATCCTTTCCAGCTTCCGCATATTCTCCCACTGTTTCCAAATCTTAAACAGGATCTATGCACTTCTATTCCATGGAATTGAGTTGAAGTACAACTAATTGATACTTGGAAAATCTAAGCATTGATATGCATTCGATGAATATCACTTTTTAGGGTTATAGAAGATAAGCCAAAATTAATCATATGGGCATTAGCTGTCAGGAGCAAAATATAATTTGCACTGGTTTGAGCTCTTTCGCTACATATTCTTCATCAAATTAGTATTCAATAATTCGATTTTTACAGGCGCGCCATCTCCTTCCTATATAGATAGAGACATTCCTAATCGATTGAAAGCCTATCTTTCGACTTTTTCTCGGCTTGACTCACTATACGTAAAATCACTATTGAGCTTTCTGAAACCGTAGTGGATAGCCCATCATTAAAGGATGGAGAGGATGGTTGACGCTCGCACATATATATATTACAACTAGGTCCTTCAATTTCCTCTGGTCTAGTTAGTATATGTTACTTAACATGCATATGCTTCTACCTTACAAGTCTTCTAAATACGGTAGAGAATCTACTCTTTAACGAACTCTAATATCTGTGGATTGTATTGCTAGTTCACATATCATAACGATCAAAGAGTGCACATGAAGTTGAAGTATTGATGCAAGACTGTCTGTCCCATTTAATTATTCAGAGTCAGCCAACTGTGAAATTTAAAATTATATTGCATGTATGATAGTATTGAAAGGTAGTTTAACAAGTTTCTGAAATGACTTCACATGAACTGTAGCTAGCTATAACCAGCTTTGAGCATTTATTGATATGTTAATATAAACCGAAATTTACAAATTAATAGAATAAATTAAGCCCTTGCTTGGGCTTTCCTTTTTTTTCCCCGAGTCAAATGACAGAGAAGATCAGCACGAACGTCCTAAAGTCAACGACGGGAAGGTATTCAACCCACTCATCATGCACGATGCGCACCGCATGGACTGCGGAGCTTTGATGGGGCCCGTTAATATAGACTCCATCAGCAATGCATTCACATTAGAAATTTGTCTGTACTGTGCACTTTAAAAGAAAAACTATATTTCAATGTTTTGGACGAAACAGTTGGCTACATATTCTTAAACATGGATGTAAAAAGGATGTCGTGTAAAATAAGGATGTCTATTTCTATCAGGGGGAAATAGAGGCATAATTATATTCTTAAACATAGCTTAAAGCCATGGATTATGGATACTATCATTAGTTTTATCCAAATATTAAGTATAAATATTTTGCATAGGTATGTTAACGAGATCAAAGGAAATTTGTATAAACAATATTAGAGATTGATTCCATAAAAAATATTTAGGATAGCTTTCAGTTGTAAGATCCAAGAAAACTATCTCAAGAGAGCATATGAATCTCGCAAAATAAAGGAACGGAGAGTTTGTAAGACAAGGAAACTCCCAGGGAGATTGGCTGGTACTTCACAAAGTAAGCCCTAAGAAACATGTAAATCATATATGCAAAGAACAGGTTTTACTCCATCGAGTGTGTGAAGTGTTAAAAGAAAGGAATTCCTGGACAGAATGCGTCCAATCAAGAAGGCTTGTCTATGGCAAAGAACGACCCAAGACCACTTAACTCCCCTTGGGCGATCCAATTGTACCCTTCCATTTCCTTTTCCCCAAAATCCAACAAAATCCCCTAAAACAAATCAGAAGTTGTTGTCTGTTACGTATGTACGTGATAACAGAATAAAATAAAGAGAAATGAGTTTAACAAACTAAAATTGAATAATGTGGAGAGTTGTTCCATCGGTGCAATTCCCCCGTTTTCCTTGGACAAATGATCAGAAAATATTTTTGGCAGTACCATGACGAAGTTATGGACTGGTGAAACATTATGCCTAAAAGGATTAAAAGCCTCTAACTACCATGTCAAGTTCAGCAATTATACATAGAGCCGAATTTTCCATAAAGTTTTAGTTTTCCTTGGGATCCATGCATCTAACCAAACTCTTGTATTTAGGACACGTTTGATAGCACGTAGTTCAGATTCCATTTACATATCAATAATAGATGGAACTCTAATTGCATAGTTTGGTAACTATTTTATGTGGAATCGTGATTACATATGTAATTAATAATTACGGATCAATCATGCATCGTCTTTTCCTATAGAGCCATTCGTAATGGTGATGAAATATTGATGAATGATTAAGAAACTAAGTTAAATTACATCGATGTCATTTTATGACTTCTTTTTATAATTTATTTCTCTTTTCTCATTGACAAACCATTTTCTCTTTCTATTTTTTGACACACTTTCTCTCTCGTAATATTCTCGTACCCATTTTTATAAGAAGAAATAATTCTATTTTATTATTTTCATCAACGAATATTTTTATTTCAATTAAAAAATAATTATACCTTCATGCCTATGAGTTTCTCTTACCATCGAAAAATAATTATATCTTTTAGAAATTAGATTATTAATAATAAATTAATACCTTAAAATAAATAAAAAGATACATATTAATTTACAAAGGAAAATTTTAATTGTTTCTTTATTAGTATAAGATAAAGAATAATTTACTATTTTTCTTTTGCGTTCTAACAATTACTAGTCAATATTTATATCTAATTTCATGTTACCAAACAAAGATATTATTCAATTTAATTCCCTCCCAATTCTCTTTCCTCATCTATTCTATTCATCGCCAATTCATTATCTATTTGGTTTATTGCTACAAAACATGCCACTAGTCCATCACCTAGTAATTTTCATGCACCTTTTTTTAATTGCCTCTATAAGTGGTTAATGAATTTTAAAAAAAAAGATATTGTTTTGGTTGATCTAGTGATTGGATGTAGGAAATGTCCATATTTTGCTTTAATGGAACCAAAAGCCAATATGCTACTATTTTTTGTGATGCCCTTTGCTACTTCACAGAGTATGCCTCATTGCATCCTGTGCATCGTAAGCTAAACCTCAGCATGCTTTTGGTTAGCAAAGGTCGTCTCTGCAGCTCTCGATGTTGCTACAAGGGTCCTTCAGTCCTTGCAGTTCCCACCAGAACCTTTGACCTTAACCTTCTTTTGTTGCATATAGGGATTGCAAGCTTAAAAAGCAGCATTGTGTAAATAAGAATAGGACAAACTTAACCAAGGTGGTTCTGCTTGCCATGATAAATATCTAAATTTTCATGAAGCAAATTTCTTCTTTATGTTGTTAATAGGAAGACAAAGGGTTTTGACTTTTTCCTTCCAATGAAAAATGTTTTACAAGATATCTACTGTCTTCTTAAAGTTTTTTTTGACTGATAAAAAATGTTTTTTTTTTCATATGAAGGAGAGATTTCATTATTTTCCTTGTGTTTTTGTTGGTGTTCTTCAAAAAAAAAAGACATCGGCTGTTCAAATATTTATTTTCTTGTCGTTTCAGTTACAATATTTATCTACAGTTTTTCACATATTTTCATATTAGAGATTGAGGCTCTTGCAAGAATAAGTAAATCACCTCGAAGAGTAAGTCGTTAATGTTGAGACAACTTACCCCTTTTCTGTCTTATAACATCCTTTGTTTCTCAGGGATATGTTGCTACAAATACCTTAGGGAAAAAAGCTGAAGGAAGAAATCGGGATAGAGACAAAAAGAAGCAAAGAATGCAATACAATCTCTCTTTCTTTTTCAAGGTTATATATATTGAAACAATGATAGATCTAGAAAATTTATGAATGAACTCATATTGTCTTAGTTTTTAAAGTCGTAGCAACGAAGCAATTAAGACATCAAATTTTGAAAATTATCATTTTGAGTCTCACTAATCAATTCTGTCGGATAATTCGATCTAGACATTTTGATACAGTTTACAAAGTTTTACATGGAAAATAGTGGTTTTTTTTTGGGGGGTGATAATGCCAATTGTCAGTAATTGATAAAATCATTTTTTTAGGGTGACAATTTGATACCAATCCGTCAAGACCAGACCTAACCCACCCCGGTTTAGGAGGTCCGACCGACCCGTGCCCATATCAAAGCAGTTCTGATATGTCTTCTAACTCGACTGATACTATTATTTAATATTTTATTATTATATATTTTAAAAATAATTTTAGTTAATTATGAGTATTTTATATTAATAAATTAGATTATAATTATTACATTTTATTAAAATTGTGTAAATTTTAATTATTTTAGATTTATTTAACTACACTATTATAAATATATACTATATTTCAAATTATATTTTATATATTATTTATTAATCTTTTTATAAATTGGGTAGACCATGCCGCAACTGTACGGTCAGGGCACCGTTGATCTGTCAAGAGAGAGGTGTGAGTCTATCCTAGCCAAAAGTCCCAACTAAATGGATGTAAATGGTCATGTCGAATGATTTTTTACTGTAAATTAAAAGAATTAGAAGTTCTCATAACCAATTGCTCTTAAAGATTAACATGGTAAAGAATAATGTATTATTTATTAATTAATATTCTCCTCATGCATATGTTGTATTAATTTTGAAGGCTCATCAAGTGCAATTATTTAAATAAGAATTAGTGTTCAAGTGGTATCCTGAACCTGTCCTTTGATACCATAAAAATAAAAATCATCGTAATTATTTATTCTAAAAGATTAACTTTTTAGATGATATTATAATTTATCATTCATAATTTAACATAAATTATAATTATAAAAAAAATTAACATAAATTATCGGACGTGGGTAGCGCCCAATTTTTTGAGGTCGGTTTTCCTACACCTCGAATACCAATCGGATCTCCTATGGCCTATAGGCTCCCAAAGAAGGGGTTTTTTTGGGTAGTTTTTTTTTTTTTCAAATTTTCGAATATTTACTTACACCCCTACCCTGACTATTGATAATTATCCAGACTTTTGGCAGTTTTATTTTTAATTTATTATTTGATTAATTATATTTTATTTTTAATTTCAATCATTCATATGACACCTAGCATGACAGTCACCATTCACACTAACCTCCATTGACCGTATTATAATATCTTAATCAAATTTTTGGATGGAATTAAACTATGATAACTAAATTAATTATTCACTATAACTTTTAGGATTAAAATAATAATTTACTCAAAATTTATCCAGGGGTAAAACTCAATAGAAGAGCAAGAGTAAAATAAAATAATTTCATAAGAATGAATAAAATTAAGTAAAATTTATTTAATAATTTACGGATCGACCCTAAATTCATGCCTACACTCCACTTCTCAAACTCTGGTGATTCCATCTTTGATGATTAGAACAAACCCATAAAAACAATAAGTTACTAAATTTTCTCTACAAAAGGAGGCGGTGAGCTTTATAAAGGAATAAGACGGTGAGCTTTATAAAGGAATAAGAGGAAGGAAAAAATCTTGGATAGTCCTGTCTCACAGTGATATGGTAAGGAAGAACCAATTAAATTAGTTTGATTGATGCTAATTATGGTAATTACTCAGGTGATTAACAAAATTTTGCATGTTTGTCATAATTTAATTAGTATTTCCTCACGTTACATGGCGATGTATGATCACCTAAGAATTTCTCAAGAGGAAGGGAAAAATAAAGGATTGCGTGGAGTTGATTTCTTTGATTCATCAACTAATCAAATTGCATCATGCAAACTAATGTTAATTAGCCGTCCAGTTCCGCGAGAATACGAAAATCCCAAGAAGGTCTAATTAGTAGCAAAAGGCACTTGCTTTGGAAACAATCAAATTACACCAATAATTGAGTTAAATACTTTTATTTCTCGGGATCGTTCCAGCTTTTAAATGTTCTCAGTTCAAATCCTCCAATAGTGTATATTCATTTACACGCTAACATCCTCGCACATGACATCCGGCCAGAGAAGTAGCCTATCTATGGAAGTCCTAACAAAGATTATGAGGAACCGGCGGCAATTGAGAAGCTTTGGTCTACTCTTGGCGAGATTGTGGACTTGAAAAAGGCACTTAAAAAGCCGTAAACGATCCCGAGGTGTAAAGTTGTTAATTCAATTATCGGGTTTTTGATTGTTTCCAAAGCAAGGACCTTTCAGAAGATTGCAACTTCTTTAACCTTCTGGCTGGGCTGGGGATCACGCAATCGGAATGGACGGCTATTATTTTGGAAAAAGAAAGTCCACGAATTAATTGTCAACACCTTGAGACGCAGTCCGCATAGCCAGAGAGGTTGCGCATGTGAGTCGTGATCCTTAGAGAAAAATTAAGAGATCAATTGTCTTGATTGAATTGCACGCTTTTTTCCTGACGTAAAATGTGACAATATACAAGGAGATTGATGTAACTTGATCATAAAAAATGCTTATATTTTTATGAAAATTACCTGAAAGGAGAAGGATATATAGACATAGTAGGATTAGGAGTGCTCTTGTTGCAGGCTATAGCTCAAAATATGCTAGATCGATTCATTTTCATCTTCCATTCCAATAATTGATGTTAACCTACGACATGAATGGTCGATCGCCCTGGCTTTTATCTTCCATGAATCTTTTTCAATTGTTTTCTCTCTTAGTAAATTGTAAAACGTTTTTAATTCAGTGAAATTGCGAAAAAGCAAATTAATACAGCTATTTCATGAACCAAAAAAAAAATTTGTTGCACATGAAGGAGGTAATGAAGTGTAGTGCTCAAGCGATCTGTGGAATTTTTCTATAAATACAATAAAAGATTAAAATAGATAAACTAATTCATGTAGACAGATATAAAGGCTAAAAATCATATAGATATGAATGAATATTTTTTTCAGTAAGAAATGGGGCAAGGCCCAAGTATAAAACGAATGAATATTTCAAACATATGGAATTATGGATAGACAATAAGGACTGGACGTAGGCGAAGATTAAACTCATCATTACCATCATAAAAACAATATTCTAAAATTCTATCAAGTCCGAGTATAATGTCCCAAGGATTTATTCAGCAACTTTAAGAATGGAATATATTACAATTGCAACTGTGGTCATCCTAGTATATATTATTGCAATTATAATGAAAATAGACTATTTAAAAATACAATTATATAAATAATTAATTACTTTAATTGCTAACTATAAAATTTTCTAATGTCAAGTCCTGACATTATTCATGATATTTTATTTATAGTGCCTAATTAAGCCTGCTTAATGAGTTTATAAAGAGGCCATCGGTTTTTCAATAAATAATTTACTCCCACAATTAAAATATATAAGTACCACATATTTCCCATAATTACTACAAATTTCTATACTACTCTATCGGTAACATATAAGGGGACTCTCTCCTTATCTGCTCTTAAGGAGTTTTAAACCAGAGACCTAAAACTTAGAATACTACACTAAAATACCATTTCCTTGGTCCCTTTTCTTATTGTGCTCCCATTCAATGTTAAAGTAAGGGGGGAACAAGGTTCCTGTTACATCGAAGGAAAAAAATTCATGCAAAACTGTGTCACTAAGTTCAGGCAATAAGTGTAAGCCTCTAAATAATATTTCAATAATAACACGTTCTATAGTTTTACACAAATTATACACATATAAACGGGAACAAATTTAGGGGTGGTCCATGCAAGGATGGTTGTCCTCCTAACTTGGAAGATAGAAGTGTTATATCAAATCTGTTCGGGGATAAATTCATAGTGGTACCAGAATTAATTATTATGTGCGCTCACACCATGTTAGTCCAAAATCAAAAGAAAAAGACTTGATTCGTAATTAGTTATATAACCTGAGGACGAAGGAAGAGAAAGCTTGCCTTTTGGTCAATTGTACTCCACCCGAGTACAAAAGAAAAATATCAATTCGATGTCAATTGTTAAGACATGTATCAAGTGTAAATATGTTATCACTTGCAAGTGAATGTTGAGAAATAAGTCCCACCTCTTATGGACCCATAGATATTTTATAAATTCCATAAATTTTATTCTTTTTATTGAATTACATTATATCATTAAAAATCATATTCTTTTACTATTATTTAAAACTTTTTTTCTGAATTTAGCCTCCTAAACAAAATTCCTTGGGTTGAAGATTTTTGTTGGGGGCTGAAGATGCAGAAACAGAAAGAGACTAGATTAAAAGAAATGGCGGAAAGAGTCTTCCTTGGATCGCCCCACACGCACTTGCATCGAGAAAGGCGAATAAAGTGGTTTTGGCTCATTCTCTGCCCTGCGCAAACCCTTCTTGATAGGAGCATTTTGTTTATGATGTTTCTCTTCTGGCAATTTGTGCACTTCAACTGACCACAGTTGCTCCTTCTACATGTTATTGTCCTAATATATTATATTTTAGAATATTGTGAATAAAGATAACATAAGGATATTCTAAATAGATGAATTTATGGCTATTTATAGTGATGAGAGTTTTGATGTATAATTGTGCTTGTTGTTGTTGTGCCTAATGGATAAATAATTTTGTGTTATATGTATTCCCTTATTTAAAATTTTTGAAATTTCTCTTTTGTATTAAGTTGTATGCATGTGAGAAAGTTTTGGATGCAATGGAGGTACAATATTAACATTGTCATGTGATGTTACAAGGTAATAAGAGTTGACAACATCGGCATTTTCATGATAGGGAATTTAAATTGCAAAATATATATTCAAACACATTTTTCCTATTAAAAATTGAAAACGATATAAATCCTAAAACATTAAATATCCTAAGGAACTCTAAAATGCTCTAAGAAATCGCGATATCAAATAATGAGAAGGTGAGAGGGAACGAGCATTGTCAAACATCAGTTTTTAGGATTTGTTAGGATTTTTAGAGTTTTTTTAGTATACAAGGGGTTTGATGCAATCAAACATAGGTGCCTTAGAGTTTACTTTGTGGAGTACCAACCAATCTTGAGGATGTGTGCTTCAATCTCTTGTAAGCTATATTTGCACGATTGAGATTCATACACATTTTTTCCCTTATTAATAGCTTGATTAAAGCTTTCAAGAGCATGCACCGGTTCATATGTGAATTTTTTACATCCTTTAAGACATGGACTATAGGGGTTCCTTTTTCACCACAATCAAGAGGGATATTAATTAGGACCTAATAAGAGAATAAGGAAAGGAGAAAAAATTTATTTGCTACTAATGGAATTTATTAGTTTCAAGTGAGAGTATATGACACTTTTAGTCCTCAATCTTTTACACTTTTACCATTTTCATCCTAAACCTTTATTTTTTTATCATTTACGTCCTCAATATTTTGAGTTTGCATCATTGTGATCCTACCATTACTTTTTCCATAAAAAAGAATATTTTATTCAAAAAATATTTATCAAAAAATATAGAAAAAAGGGGGAAAACAAATGAAAATGTAAAGTACATGTAGGATTTTACTGATGGCCATATATTTTTCAAAATGAAGACACATTCTCGATTTAAAATTGATTGATGGTTATTATCATTATAAACTCGTGATTTATTCTGAGAAAAATGAATTCTAATTTTCGAAGGAGCACTTGTTAGTAACCAATATTTCATTAATTAGAGATGAAGTATACTTTTTTGAAAAATATGTTTGTTGAAAAATGATTTTTGCATGCAATATTCTTTTTTTGGATGAAAAAAGTAATTGTATGACCAAAATAGTAAAAATTTCAAAGGTTGAGAACGTAAATGATAAAAAAACAAAGGTTTAAAACGTAAATAACAAAACGCAACTTTTCCCTTCAAGTGAAGAATAGGTGACTAAAAAAAATTCATTTTTCGTGGACTTTGTAGGTTGCGGCAGAGCTTCTCTGTGATTTTGACTGGAGGAAGAAGAAGATCCAAGCAAGGGCTTTGACATTATATAATAAGTTTAATCCCGATTGATAATTCCCATATTATTAAGTGTTCGAAGCTAGCTATAATACATAAAGAAAGAGATATATCTGACCTCAGATGAGAGTTACAGCTAGGAGCTGAAGCTACGAAATTTATAAAGCTGGAAACCCACACACACACACATATATATAGGAGGCAGCAGGCCAAGAAAGAGAGCTGATTTTTTGAGTTATAGGTGATTAGAAAATGGGATCATCGGGCAGCGGAGGGGTGCCACCGGGGTTCCGTTTCCACCCTACCGATGAAGAGCTGCTTCAATACTATCTCAAGAAGAAGGTTTCCTTCCAGAAGTTTGACATGGAAGTCATTCGAGAGGTCGACTTGAACAAAATGGAGCCCTGGGAGCTCCAAGGTAATAAATTGCGCGCATTAGCTAGCCCTTAATTAGGATATGATATCATCTTTCTTTCTTTCTTTTTTCTTTTTTTATGCGGATGCCATCGTTAATTTTGCTCAGCATCATATTTTTTGCATCAATTTCTTCTTGAAAATTATTAAGAGCTTGCTTAAAGATCTGAGTTGAAATAGAGTTATTAATCGAACGGAGGTGGGATCAACCATTCATATATATATTCTACAAAACCATAAAAGAAAAAGGAAAAACAGCAATTATATCGTGCACTTATTGCTTGTATTGAGATAATAAATATAGGAATTAAAGTAAAATCATCGCATGTAAACTGTCTGAGATCTACATATAAATAGAATAGTGCTTCTCCTTTCGTGCACAAAAAACAAGCATGCATCATCGAGAGTTGGTGATCTCCTCGCTCATTTGTATGCATCGACGACATTCAGAGAGATGCAAAATAGGATCGACCCCACAAAATGAGTGGTACTTCTTCAGCCACAAGGACAGGAAGTACCCGACAGGATCCCGAACCAACAGAGCGACTAATGCAGGGTTTTGGAAGGCAACAGGGCGAGATAAGTGTATAAGGAGTACTTGCAAGAAGATTGGCATGAGGAAGACCCTCGTTTTCTACAGAGGCAGAGCTCCCCACGGTCAGAAGACCGACTGGATCATGCACGAGTATCGTCTTGAAGATGGCGATGATCCTCAAGGAAACCTAAGCGTGAGTTCGTCTCTCTAACTAGGCCATCGATTTCATTTTTGAAGTATCCCTCTCTGTATGTACTGCAAATTGATTCTTTCTACGTACTTATCTATATGCTCTATATACAATTAATTAGACGCAAACGATGCGTAGTACAATTTTGTCAAAATTAAACCTTAACTCTTTTACCATATCCAAAAGAATTAAAAAATGTACCTCACTTGTTCAAAAAGGAAAATACACCAAAAGGGATAAAGAAAAGGATTCGTCACTAATAACAGGTCTGGACCGCTCGCATGAAACAAAACCGTGCATGTGCAGGAAGATGGATGGGTGGTGTGCAGGGTGTTCAAGAAGAAGTGTTTATTCAAGATCGGGAATGGAGGAGGAGGGAGTAGCATCAATTCCGACTATCAGCATCAACAACTGGGCAACATCAATTCCAGCAGCATCCACAATCAACAAGCCCACACCAACTTCATGCATAGGGATACCCATAACTATGGCCTCCTTCGGCAACAGCAGCAGCCGTTTGAGCTGAACAAGCCCGCAGACCTAGCACTTCACTACTCCGGCCACCTGCAGCCATCTCAGTATTCACTCTTCCCTTCAGCCGAAGCCCTAATGTCTGACTCGCAGAAGCCGTTGGGAGGCTACGACTTTGGCTCCACTAGGGACTGCCAGAGCCGCTGTGACAGCTTTAGGTATGGTGGCAGCCACCAGCAGCAGCAGACATGCGAGCCTGGATTGGAGGGGAGCACCTGTGAAGAGGCACAAGCTCAAGCTCAGGCACAGTCGATCATTGGACTTGGAGGAGACAACTCCAGAGAGGATCCTGGCATCGGCAGTGAGTGGGCCATGCTGGTTGCTCCTCCTCACATGGGAAACGCTCCTCCTCACCCTCATCAACACCAACAAGACTCCTCAAAGGGGAAGAGGTTTGAAATCGAGGACTCCAACCCGACTCCTGTAAACCATCATATGAATCAGCTCTCCTTGCGAGGGGAAATGGATTTCTGGGGATACAGCGCCAAGTAGCTAATCAGTTATATCATATTTCATATTTGTGCACATCGTCACACTTATACACATTGACAACCGGACTCAATTTATCAAAAATGAACCGTGGCCATTAATTGACGTCAGTTCCAAAATTATTGATCACCTACCCTACCTTCCCGGCAAAACTTGAGGTTGAACTTGGCCAACTGTTGTTCCCTTTTTTTTTCTTTTTTAATGATATCTAAGGGTGGATGAGAAAATACTAGCAACATTTTATGGTGGTTCAGGTGGCTCACGCCAAACAAAAGCCATGGCACATGTTCAGTTTGTTCTTTTTTTGTGATGGACTACTCTATTTTCGTTTATCATGTGGACCGGGATTGCAAATAATTAGTAGTAGTAACTTGCTCCCCACACGGGCTTTGATTCCCCCTCTTTTTCGTTTTCCTTTGCCAGGATAAAAGGTATACATCAAAGTAAACAAAAGGAGAGGTATGTTCAAGCAGTGGTAGATAGCAAATCATCTGCAGGTTGTGGTCAGGTCACCTCTGGTTTTTCATCTTTCTAGAACTATGCGAGAATTAGAATGGTTAAATAACACATAATAAAGCTATAATTGCATATCGCATGTATAGTGACATTATGCCAAACAGCCACAAACGAGTTGCACTCCCTTTTTATTTTTATGTGAAAATTATAGTAGAAATCTCATGAACTTTTAATTTTTTTGATATTGAATTTAATATATTTTGTTTTAACTAAATCAGTTCTAAAAGGTCTAATCCAAAGATAGTCCTGCGAGTTCGTAGAAATCAGCTAAAGCCAGTCATGCCTAGTAGATTACTTGTGTCACCAGTGGTGGACTCTCCGGCCCTCTAAACTATATTAATATCCCCCGCTGCGACAACCCAAGGCCTATTTCCAACACTCGTGCAAAAATTCACCACCGAGGACCATAAGCAATTCTCTCAGCGGCAGTGTTTACAGCATAGAGAAAAGTATCTAAGAAAGAGATGGGAGAGCAGTTTATTTAGAACTTCACAATGCATGCATTGGAGGTGGCTGTCCATGACCATGGGAGAGACCGTGCATGGTTGTTCTACCTCGACAAGGGTGCTAGTAATTTCATATCTAACTTTTACTCATAAAAATAGAACTTACCCTTCGAAGCATTTAGCTCCTATCAGATCCCTTGCTCAGGAAATCAATCCATTTCAGATTTTAGTGCATTGTTACATGTACTGCAAAAGCCCATGCCAATACCCATTCTGCATGGATAATTAAGAATGATTACCCTCCCAGCCAGGAAGGCTAAAACGAGAGGAAACCCTCTCCAGGTTCACATAAATGGTCTTACTTACGTGACGACTTCATGGCATAGTTCTGGAGAAAAGCTATAGATTCCTAACAGGAGACAGACATTTCTCAGTCAAAAGCCCTGATCTGATTACCAAGAAAAGTGCATCTGGATATTCCAGTCATTGGGGCGGTCACCTCACCAGTATACGGCATATATGCAACTTATTCTCAAAACCAGAAAGCAAATGATACAAGGAACATAATCCTCCAGCATCCCATCACCATATATGTATATTTCACTTCTCTTCCAACTTTTTCGGGAATAGATGAGCAGAAGCAACCGGCTTGTGCGGATAAGGAAGGTGGTCATTGACCAGAGACTGACCAAACTGCTCGAGAAACCAATGCTGAAATTTCCAAATAAAGCCAAAAAATAAAGAGGGAAATGGGATGGGCTCTAGTATCTGTTCCAGTAGGTCCTGCGCCTGAACCAGTTGTAATCCGGCAGGCCCTGGATTGGGCCCATGGCAGCGATTGCAATATCCTACAAGACATCATAACCAAGTTTCATAAAAATAACAATATGCCCTGGTAAAGCACGTGAAAACACCTTGAGTATAGTGCAGTACCCTGTCATAGATGAATCGATTTGCAACGTGTTTGATAGTGCTTGCATCGACAGCATCAATCCTAGCAAACAGTTCAGCAAATGGTATTCTCCGGCCATACGTCAGTAGCTGCATCCATGTAAAAGAGTTATCCAACTCATCTGTTATTGATATGAACGAGACATGAAAGGAAAGCTTCCAGCACTTGCAATATCCTACAAATTCAATCTGTTACACTTGTTTCTGTCTCTCAAAATTGCTGTAATACTGACCCCATAAATCAGTATCAGTTCCATTTGAGTACAAAGATGTGAAGTTTCATCAACAGGTACTATGCAATGGCTAAAAGCAATAGATGATCAAGGCAAACTTGACTAAAACAATCACTAACAAAGGACTTTTTTTATGTGCATAGGGAGAACTCAAATTTTAACCACCACGTAGTCGCCTCCACTTATTACATTGCTTCAATGCTAAAACAAGCGTCCTCTAATGGCAACGCAAGGCCTAAAAGAATTGTGTCTATTCACTTCATATTAAAATTTGTATTTTTTGCTGGATTCAACAAGCATGTCTGTCCATTGAAGTGTTTATAGTACCTGGCGCCCAATATCTTCAGCCACAGGACTTGTTCCATCAATGTGAAGCAGAAGGGAGGATTTCAACTGCAGCAAACAAAATCAATGACATTGTGGCTATTAAACCACGACATGAAGAAATAAAATAAACTGGACAAAAAATTGCAAGATTCACTCAACCTGCATTTATTCTCATTTACAACCAGAACACTGTACAATCATCAAACTAAACCGACTTCTATCTGCAGTCCGCACCATATCTAGGTTGCCCAACCAGAGCCGTATCAAAATGTAAATGGCTCCCTATTCAAGATGGTATAAGCTGATTTGTTCTTTAAGGGGACATTTTATATATAAAACGCCTTTTGCATAGACTAATGCACATTCAACCAGCCATTTTTGCACAAAAAAGATGGCAAAATAGAAGAGCTGCCATCTTACCTGATTACATGCACGAGTGACATCAGCTTCTGAAACACGATAAGCCAATTTTGTTGTCTCATACATGATTGCATAAGCCAAATCATCCAAGCAATCAGGCTGAAAGAAGACCACAACATTTTGTCAAAATGTTAGTAGAAATAGTTGTGGCACATGATTACATGGAGTAAGATTGTAAGTGGGAAACAGGAGTTCAGTTTCTATTCAAAGTCATTTTAATTTTATTCTATGGATCTGCGTGCTGGAGACAATATGTCACTTTCTTTTTCCCCTTATCACAGGCAAATTCTGACTGAATTACAGCACAAGAAAATCCTCAGCAGCTTTTCAAGCCAATGAATCCAATTCATCCTTCGTCACAGAAATTAATCTTTGCCCATGGACAAATCATTCACATCCCAGCCAAATGAGACAGACTTCGAAGGAAACGGGAATTAATTAGAACAAAGGTACAATTGTTGAGATAGTGCACCTTAGCGACAGCGTAGACACCAAACAGACCAGAATCTCTATAGTTGGTGTTGAAAGCCATCATACTCTCTGCCACTTCATTAATGCCAACCCTTTGTGCCAGCTCAGAGCTGCTCAGGGGTTTTGAAGGCTCATGGAAGTGAGTGTTAAAATACATACATATATATATATTCAGAAATGATTTAAGTTTTCCATCAGTGAGTGATCAGAAATGCTCTCACCCCATATGCTTTCCACCACCAGCATTTTTATTCCATGAACCAAGCATGGCCTGCATGACCATGAGAGCAATAGAATCTGGATCCGTCCAAGATGCTCCATTGAAAGCTACAGCAAATTGGGCCAGAGGAATATCATCATCAATAATCCTAACCTGTTACCATAGCAAGATGCCACTTTTAACAGTTTGAAGCAAAAGAAATGGTATATCCTAAGATAACAAATTATACGCCCACCTCGGAACCAGTAAAAACTGCTGGTTCCTTTGCAACCAATTGGGATGCAGTGGTTGGATCCGATGATAGTTTAGTGAACAACTTCTTCACTTGCTCAACAATATCCTCGTGCTTAACAGCTCCTGAAGCAGCAATCACCTGGAGACCCAAAAAAAAAGGAGTTTTTAACTGTTATGTGGAGGAACTGAAAGAGGAGAGGCATCATATAAATATTCGCTTTTACCATCCTAGGAGCTGTATAGTGCGTCTTAATGTAGTTCTGAAGGTGTGCCTTTGTGATTGTCTTTATATTCTCAACAGGTCCAAGAATAGTTCTGCCTAAAGGAGTATACTGAAATGCAGTTGCATGCAAATGGTCAAAAATGACCTCTTCAGTCTGTCCTTCAACCTACAGCATTTTAAAGAGATTAGACCTCTCCACAACCTACCCAACAAAAACGAGACAAAGATCTGGCACTAATGAACAGGAACAGAGCACTCATGCAAATTAATTAATAAAGGAACAAAAATGCATTATTCAACGAAGATCGTGGTTTAATTCCAGCTAAAGCTCCCTTATCTTTTTTTCTTTTCTAGTTATTTTGCTCAATAGTTAGAGCCCTTATTGTCAGATCAGAAATGCAACGCAATAAAAGGTAATCTTCATTCTTTCCTCCTCTTGTTTTACCAATAAGCCACTTTCCTAACATCACAGTATAGACAGCAAAATGGCCATGTCAAGGAGAACCCTCCTAATTATTGGAATACAGGTGCTTACCAGGAACAGTAACCATACGATAAAGAAAAACATCAGGGGGCAGTCGAGTCATCAGAACTATCAATAGCCAAATCTAAACCAATGGCATCTACATTGGTAGGGTGATCAAAGAGGATAACAAACTAAAGAAGCTTACGTCACCCAAAGAAATGACCTTTACAGAAAGGCTGGCAGATAATCTGATTATAATTGAACATCGAATCACCGCAACAAAAAAGAAAAATCATATTTGCACAGTGCGATTACCATGTAAGCTACCAAAAGATAAGCTACAAATAGCATAGACAAGATATACAGGCACCTCCTCCATTTCCCGCAGAATGACATCACGCTCACGGTTAATTCGATTCTCATCGAATTTGGAGTTCTGCAAGATATCTGCTAAAATGTCAAGGGCCTTATTCACATCCTTGTCCATCACTTTCGCATAGTAAGTAGTCTGCTCCCTCGAAGTGTAAGCATTCAAATGACCTCCCATGTTCTCTATTTCCTCTTCCAGTTCTCTAGCCGTTCTCTGCTCGGTACCTTTTGAGACAAAAGCATCAGAAGTCACCAGCCAGAACAACTCAGAATCATCCAAAGCACGAGAACAATAGAAACGAAAAGACTTTTCAATTGAATTAAATACCCTTGAAGATCATATGCTCGAGGAAATGAGCAGTGCCATTTGTGTCGTCCGTCTCGAACCGGGAGCCAGCGTCGATCCAGACACCAACAGTTGCAGTGCGGGCAGCAAGATTCGACTCAGTGGCCACACGAAGGCCATTGGCGAGGGTGGTGACGCGGGTCTCGGGAGCAGAGAGTATCTGGGAGTGGTCCACGAGGGTGGGGTGAGGGGAGCTATACTTGAGGAACCTCGGATCCGGATTTTCAAGCTGCTTCAGCTTCAACTTCACCGCCTCTGCGATGCGGTCGTAGATCATGGCATTGGGGGGCGGAGGTGAAGGCGGGGCCGCCGACGTAGCGACCACTGGCGAGGTGGAAGCGGATCGCACGGGCTGTGAAAGAGATGAAGATGAAAGAGTGCTACGGGATCGACGAGCCACGGTCAACAAATGTTTGAACGCCATTTACAGGCTGATCTCTCTCGCTATCTGAAATCTCGAAACGGGGTTTGGTACGTACAGCAGCTCCTAGGGTTTCTGCTGTTCTGAGAGGGGAAGAGGGTGAAAAGGCGAGTCCTTGCCAATCGATCGGAGGGACGCGAGAGAAAAGGTCTTGATTGACTGGCTGTATTAAAGGGGGTAATTGCAAACCCATAGTGTACACAGAGTTATGTCAAGGTTCTAAATTAGTACGACGAGTAATGGAATTTCATGTTTATTCTGTGCGAAAATTTTGAAAACTGTTCACATGATATATTTTATTATTGTTTTTGCTTATTATCTTCTCTCTTACACGGTTAATTTATCTTTTGAGCTATATTGTGGACAATTAGTTGGTTTTGCAGCCCCATGATGATCAATCTATGTATGGAAAGCATGTTAAATAGTTATAATTAAATTATATAATTTTATTTGTAAAATTTAAAAATGTTAACTTTTTATTAAAAAATTCTTAGAAAAATGAGTAAATCTCATATTTTAAGATAATAAGTAAATCTCATACTTCTTTACGAGATTTATCCTACCATATTATAGCATTATCATTTCTAACTTGTTGCTTTTGACGTTTACTAAAGAAATTGCCGGGCGCCAAGATTAGGAGAAGCTTCATATCCGTGCCGCTGTCTGAGGTATACACCCTAGTTTAGTTGATGCAGTTTGTATGTAAGCGAGCCTCGCATCATCCAAGTGATACTAGGATTTCACTTAGGACTCCTTATGAAAGGAGGATGCAGTTCCTAGGAACGACCGTTATCAACTGCCCCATACATCACAAGAAAAGATGCCATAAACCGTGTTCTAAGTACAGCTCGGAACATCACCAATACTAACTTCAGCCCCCCATCACTTTTCCTTTTCTGGGCGGTTGAATATTTAGCATCTATTCTCCATGGATCATCTCTTTATACTCATCAGTCGCGCGGAAAAAAAAAAAACAGCAGAAACCGGGATAGCAGAACCTTCGTTTTTTTTTCCGGCAATCGGATAGCCGAACTTACTTGCTGGGCAAAGATACGGCTGAACTTGCACCTAACATAACATGGTAAAGAAAGGAAAGCTATCATATACGGTACAGTCTCTATCCGACTATGTACAGTCCAAAACGAGTCTGACAAACCTACACAACCAAAACATGTCAATATAGAGGATATGATGAGTGGGTGCTCAACACGTCTGTGAGAGTCTCTGGCTGAGATAAACCAGATGCCAACTGAGGGCCATCAACGTCAAGATGTTCAGCAGTGACGAGTACGAGTTAAGGGTGTTCAACCTCTCACTCAGCTTGGCTACCCTTGACCTGAGAGCAGCCTCCTCAGCACCATCTGCTGTGGTTGTGGTTGCGGTTGCACCAGCAGTGGCGACGGCACCTGCAGCAGAGGCAGAAGATTCTTCAGTTGGCCTCGCTTCCTTCGTCTGTTCATGTCCAACTTCCCCGCAGAAGAGTTCTCTTCCTCTGCCTTCTTCTTTCTCCAGCTTTATCCTCTCAAACATCACCTACACATTAAGCATTACAGCAAGTAGAAATCAAATGAGTTGACCGTAGAGTAGTCATATAAATTTCACTCACTGGTAGTAGTTGGGGTATGCTTCCTAACCTTAGTGGCCCGAGGCTCCAAATATAGCATATTGAAGGAGATCATCAGGAGAGATGCAAAGAGGTTGCATGCCTGTAGCATCTCAGGCGTATTGGAGAAGAGACGCTGCCTCTGACTCATCAAATGCCCCAGTAGAGCTGCTCCGACGCTATAAGCCAGGGACCTGAAGTAAGCTGGGTAGATCTTGCTCTGCACGAGGGCAAACTGCTGCCTAGGGAGCGCCTTAGTTAGCACGTAGCTAGAGATGAACGTGACCCACGTGCACATCCCATAAGCCGTCACGAATCCTAGCAGGTTGACCAGACCCATAAGAGAAGTTGGCGTCAGCATCTGTAAATAATTAGCCAGTACCTTGCGACCCACCTCCTTGACCTTGTTGGCCCCTGCCTTGGACCGACCCTTGGCAGTCTCTTTCGCTTCTCCCCCCTTCTCTGACATGCTCCTCACCGTTTCACCCATCATCGTTTTAGCATCTTCTTTCGCTTCCTTTGCAACGTCTTTTGCATGCCCTATCTGTTCCTCTATGCATCCCTCGGCATCATGAGCTTTCTGAGACACGGAGTCCTTCGCCTCTCTAGCCTCTTGAGCTACGCCCTCGAATTTCTCCTTGGCACGTTCCTTGGCATCGTGGGCTTTATGGGATACGAATTCTTTCGCTCCTGCAGCCTCCCTCTCGATCTCATGAATCCTCGCGGAGGCCTCGTCTCTTGCCTTCCCAAGGGTGCTGGAGATCACGTGCTTACATTTGCCATATGCATCACAGATTAGCTCTTTGGCAGCAAACCCAGAACTGGGACCACTCTTACGCTTTTCTTCCGAAGACGAGAGGCTCTCCCGCCTGACATCAGAGGAGGAAGCTTCTTTGAGGTTGTCCCTGGAAAGGTATGCGGCTTCCTTAGAAGTGGAGCCGGAGCCGGTATCAGGAGATATGGAGATCTTAGTGTTGGGGTGGTCGTCCTGGTCGTACTCCACGACAACCACGCGGTGGCCGTCTTTGACGATCACATTATCGTCGGTTTGGTGGGGATGAAGCAAGACGGTAGGGGAGGGAGACCAGACCCCTGCTGCAGCAAGTGAGGTCACCACCAGACAAATTGCCACCAAATTCATCATCTCAAGCTCTCTTCTCTGTGTCTCTCTGTTTATCTTCTCCGCCCGCGCTTCTTACTGAGCTCCTCTGCTAACCGGACAAACTGATCCGAGCCGAACCGCTGAACTGATGATGAGGGAAAGAATAGGAGGAGCAAGCAAAATAGATGAGGGACGCCTTCTGTCCTCTTTTCCCTGGGACAGCAATGCATGCAATGGACGGGGATAATGACACGCGTAATCGGGCTACCACGTGTACATCGACGTGTCCAATTGATGGGGCCGTCTGTTGGAGGAAGTCTGGCATATAATCAGTATAATAATATTGATATAATATTACGAATCAATTAAATTAAATTATTTTTAAGATTATGTTTTTTAATTTTAATTAAAAATAATCTAATTTTATTAACTCATAATATTATATATCAATATTATCAGAGATACTCGTGTCTCTTTTCTCCCTCGGCCCACCTTTTACTTTCAAACCCTGCTCTCTCTCTCCATTAAAATTGACTCGTCTTCTCACTGGGACAGCGGCATTCAACTGACATACCAGTCGCACCGTCACTGCATGGTAAAAAAAATTATATCGAAAGTTTTATATATTTATTTTTTTTAATAATTAAGTTTTATAAGTTTAAAAATAGTTAAATGAGTCCTATAACGTTACGCTCATCACATAGTCGAGTCTTAAACGTCAACGACCATTACAGAGATGCTGACGTGGCCGTTAACAGTGTCAATTCTTGCTCGCGTCGCAATTTTAATCTAGCTTGGAACTCTCTGACACGGCAAAGCAATACAATTACTATTTTACCCCTTACTATTTACCAAATTTTCAAAATGTGCCATTTACTTTGAAAACCTACTAGTCCCTTCTCTTTCCTTCTCCCCAACCCAAGCTCTGCTACCATCTGCTCCAATCTTTTCTACAATTAGATCCCTCTTCTAGCTCCCACATTAATTTTTTGTCCAGGAAAGGTAAAAAGGAAAGATGGTTAGATCATGTCAATCTGTAGTTCATTGTCTTAGACTTTAACCGTACGGAGAGACTCCCGACATGAAGAAGCTCCGATGCAATCCTAAGATCGATTGCACCAGCAGAGTGTCATCAGATTCGGGCACGGATTATTTGAAAGTATTAATGCCTTGATGTTTGATTGTCGAATAAGTGCCTGAATTGGAGACAAACCGGGGAATGGATAAACGGAAAAGCAGGACAAATGGGATAAATGTGAATAAAAGAGAAAAATATAATCAAATTGTTTCTAAGATGATATTCAACCAAGAAAAAGCATTATCCATTTCTCTTTTGCTTGATTTACGATTCTGACTTCGTGATTTATGATTCTGACTTCGGTCATTTGATGATCTTGATTCTTCTCGGCATGGCATGGAGTGGAAGTGAAAAAAAATATTTTGCCCATAACTATTATCATAGTATAATCATGTTTATTAGTAGCTATGCTACATTTTAAAATAGTTTTCGATTGGCTTCGAAAATTTTTTGAATGAGCTTAGAACATGGAATCATTTTTTTCCGACATTCATGGTAAATTAGAGTATTCAAGCAAGGCCACTATGCTTGTGCTCTTCGATTCCTAAAATGTTCCTACTTTTATTTCTTGCAGTTTGCATCAATTTCACAGCTTGGAGGACTGGTGCATGTTGGAGAAGGGAGATCGGGTCGATTATGTGAAAAATGCATGACGGTAGCAGAGCTTGGGTCGGGGAGAAGGAAAGAGAAAGGGCCAGTAGTTTTCAAAGTAAATGGCACATTTTGAAAATTTGGTAAATAGTAAGGGGTAAAATGGTAATTGTGTTGTTTTGCCATGTCACCGGGTGCACAGCCAGATTAAAACTGCCACGCAGCAAGAATTGACACTGTTAATGGCCACATCAGCATCTCTATAATGGCCATTGACGTTTAGGACTCAACTATGTGATGGAACTAACTTTATTGGACTCATTTAGCCATTTTCAAACTTATAGGATTTAATTATAAAAAAATAATCATATAGGACTTCTGGTATAATTTTTCCCCTCACTGCATGCTTATCAGAATTCTCCACACACACGGAGCAGTCTTATTCTCCTAATGAAAAAGGGAAACGTAGGATTCAATTGTAAAAAAAAATAAATATACACCGCATGCTTATCAAAATTCCCCACACACACAGAGCAGTCTTAATTCTCTTGATGAAAAAGGAAAATAAAACAGGAAAGGTTCCAGAATCCAAAGTACATATATAGCGCTTCATTATTTTTCTTCCTTATCAAGAACTGAAAATAAGAAATAAGAATTTAGTACGAGGGGGTGTCGCACGATGAATATGTGAGTACTTGAACACTTTTCCATTTCAGACATGGCAAGTGTAAGTTTTGCCTTAGATCATGGCCCTTCTCCAGTCCATTTGCCATATAATATTTATACATACGGTGATTTTGATCCAACCGCCCTTTTTCTTCTATAAATGGTTTAACCAAACTGCTGCCATTTAAAAAAAGTATCTTAAAAAATAAAAAAGTGGACGTAGATAATTACAATTATTTAAATACATTAATTAAAAGGCCTAAAAATGACTTCTTTTAACTGTTTGAAAAGTTAATTTTTGGGTATTCAGCATCTGGTGCGGACAACAAATGTAGAACGGAAGAAATAAGAAATTGCACACATGATATACGTGGTTCGAGATAGTAATGCGGTATCGTCTGTACATCCACACTAAAAGGAGGATCAGTGGAGTTTTTATTACTGAGTAATAATGAAACGAATATAAAATAGGATAACACAACATACACATAGCCTAATTCTCATGGTAGATAGCTCGCAAATACAAGAGAAATTCCAAAATCCCTTAAACACAAAACTCTTAATATCCATTAGGTATAACAAGCGCACCTCATATTAATGGTCTTAGCCCATACATATAAAATCATGTAGCATCTATCCACAATATCCTTATTTTTCTCTCCTAACAATAGTCTAAAATACAATATATCAAGATACGATCTTCCCAAAATGTAGAGAATTAAATCTAGAAAAACAAGAAAATTAAATTAAATTTAACCCACCTTCAAAATTCATGACACGCCATTAATGTTGCTTCAAAATATCAATCAATTAGTTTCATAAAAATTTAGGTTCAGAAAGGGCTATATGAAAAATTTCAATCAAATGCTCTCTCATATTATAAAATACATTTTGAAATATAAAATAGAATATTATTGCTTTTATATGTGGGTGGTCGTAAAGTTTTCAGAGAAATAAGCAAAATGACATTGTTTTTCGGTGTATAGACATTATTTTGTCAAGTGGACTATCATGTTACAATTCCGTTACAATATCTTTAACACTGTTGACCGTTGAATATTTTGATAGTAAAATTGTGAATGTTGAATCAATTTAGTGGCAAATTTAATTTGAGGATGGACTTGATGATTATGTATAAATTTAAGACGATTTCGAGAGTTCACTATTTCCTGAATTGGACTTCTTCCTTATCCCTTCTTCCTTACACGTCCCTTGGCCGGGTGATTCTTCCTCTGCCTGAAGACATATTTTCTAAGGGCAGCCCATCCTCCATTCCCCCGCCGCTTTATCTGGATATATCATGGCATGTAAAGGAACAATACCAGCTACTCAAACCGTAGCCTTCTTTACAATCTTTCTATCTATCAATCAATAGAATTGTACTGAAGGTGTAGAGATAAATCTCGTTCACACGGGACTTAAGGAAACCAGTGCCACTCCTGCCATCCCATGCATTTATGCTTCAGCCAGAGAGTCCAGTACGTACCAATAGGCTTGTAACGACATTTGTTTAATAAATTCCACATATTTTTTTCTTCAGCAAAAAAAAATAAATCCACATATTTTTATTATTAACAATTGAAAGGAATTTTGTAAACTTTGAGAAAGTTAAAAAAGAGATGGCCCTTTCACTTTGGACCCTTCCCTTCCCATTGGATGTTGAATATTACAAAGGAATAAAGCAAAACAACAGGGCAAAAGCAAGTCCTATTCACACTCATCAAAAAAGTCAGATTCATTCATGATCCACTCTCCTTGAACCAACTGTATCGTATAAAAATTATATTATTATATTTTATCGAGATATATATAAAAAAAACGATAATAATTTCCTAATATTATCCGGGGAGCTAGCTAGGAGGATACGCGCTTCACGATATATATATGTATGAATATATAAACAAAATAACTGAGATGGCATATATAGATGCATGGGAATTGAATAAAGCTGATTCGTCTGTATACGTTCATCTTTATTCTTCTTCAAGGTGTTCGTTCGTTCTTAAGCACTTCATGTTTAGTTTTTTCCCCCAAAAAATGGGCAACTAATTAATTGATAATGGAGCGCGGAAATCAAAACATGACATATGGCGAAGCAGTGCACCGTACATGAACAAATGCGTTAATAGTACATCAATTTAGAAAGGACTGCTGACCCTCTGATCTTCGTCCACAAGAAAAGAAACAATTATTGGACCGGACCCAGCGGAAACTGCAACTGTTGATAAATGCATTTCACTTGGATTGTATTTTACCATTTTTGTTTTTCCCCCGTCGTGAAATTATATATATGCGCATGCCGCTAATCAGATTTCCAAGTTAATAATAATAGACAGTACAACTAGAGGGAGGGTGGAGAAGGTGACCAGGATAGGAATGACGTGTGTCTTCTATATGCTACCTTAAATTCAACGTAACTTATAATATATTGCCATAACTTCACATTAACCTGTTCCAATACATAAAAGCAGATGCAAGTGCACCTCCATCTATTATGCTCACTAACTTAATTTGCAGCAATGTAGCATCGCCTCCAAGCTAGTATATTCTAATAACCCCTCATTTGTGTAAGTTATTGCAAATTCAAATACACTGATATTTTTTTCACCAAAAACAAATACTGACATTTAGTTATGATAACTTTGAGCATTTTTATTGTAAATAATTATAAAAATGATTTAGTTAGTAAGACGCCCCTTCCGGGTTGCCTGGCTCCATTTGACTGTCCGAGGCCGGGATCCCTCGGGACGAAGACGAGGCAAAAGCCAAAAAGAAAAAGGAGGAAAAAAAAGAAGAAGAAGAGAGATTCTTTATCTCAGAAAAACTTTTTTTTTAAAAAAAAAAGTGGATTCTTTTCTGTTGAATATCCCAAAAGCACTCTACCCCTTTTTCCTCCTTGTGTTGGAAGTAAAAGTGAGGAAAATTTTCTTCTATCCCAAGCTGTGGAATCTGTCAAGTCATAACAGTCAGGATGATGATGATGAATATAGTAGCTACTAGAATTGATTAAGAAGAAGAATAGAGAGACTTTTGCGCTTCCATGGTAAAGAGAAGACAGGTGGAGAGTCATCAAAATTTTTAAAGTCTTTTCAGCAAGCTATGGGTCCAGCACAACTACAAAATTGCGTAAGATGATAAATTAAAATTCATTAAAAATCTTGAGGTCAATCTAAATTAATGGTTTTGAGTAGAAATTGATGGCTATAGCCTATACGGCCCTTCCACCCGGAAAGGCCTTGCTTTATGCTTTTTACCATACCTATTCCAATTTCCATCTTGCCCACTCTCTCTCTCTCTCTCTATATCTATGCATATACTTTATATAATATCTGTGAGGATAACTCAAAACTTTGGTAAACATAAAAGGAGTTTTGGTTTGGTGTCTTGTCCCCCTGGAATTGGATGCCAGTCAGTCCCTCAGTCGCCACCACCACCGGCTGGTGGACCCTTCAGTTAAGTCTAGTAATATGTATTGTTTCATATTTAAATAAATTTATATTAAAAATATTTTAATTCATTTACAAATCATTTAATAAGTTGGTTAAAAATTTTAAATACTAATATAATCCATTTAAAATTAGATTAATATAATACGATAAGTTTAATATATATAATTAAATATATATAATATAATTATAATTATAATTTAATATGTTTAAATGGATTAATAAGTTTGATATATATATAAATAATTAAACAAGTTTAATCCTATCGTATTATATCAAGTTACGTGGGTTCAATTTATTTATATCAACAGGTTATGTGAGCCAGTCCGTTCAAATATAAAAATTATTTAAGATTAAATCAAACTTATATAATTTCGCATCGTATTATGTCAAATTACTTTATATAGTGTCAAAAATTACCTCACCTGCCTTACTCGACTCTCAGCCAGTACTGTTGCCATTCTCTTCTCCTCTTCTGTCATATCATTGAAATAAATCTCATCCACGGCCTCCTCTTGCCGCCGACCACTCTCCAGCTGCTCTACCCTTCCCACCTCATTCTTTCCTGATCAATCTCAGAAGCCAACAACAAAGAAAATTAGATAAAAGACACCACTTCCTCCTCTCCCTCCATCGATATCTAAATCGTACCTTCTTTTTCTTTAACATAAAAACGATGTCGAAGCTGGTTGTGGAAGTTTTGGATGCGAACGATCTCATGCCCAAAGATGGGCATGGTTCAGCAAGTCCGTACGTTGAGGTTGAGTTCGAGGGGCAGCGGCAGCGCACCCAGACGAAGTCCAGAGACCTAAACCCACAGTGGAACGAGAAGCTTGTCTTCAACGTCAGCGGCGGCAACCTCAGGGATCTCCACCATCGGACCATCGATGTCGTCATCTACAACGATCGCAACGAAGGAGGGCATAGCCATCTCAAGAACTTCCTGGGCCGCGTAAGGATCTCCGGTGCCTCTATCCCCTTCTCCGAGTCTGAAGCTTCTGTTCAGAGGTATCCTCTCGAAAAGCGAGGGCTCTTCTCTCACATCAGGGGCGATCTATCCCTGAGAATATACCTGATCCACGATGGGTCCTTCTCCTTTCCTCTGTCTCCCACCGCGGAAGGCGATGCTGCCAATTATGCTGCTGACAGTACTCAACCTCCTTCTCCTCCTCTGCAAGAAATGGATTTGAACGGTAGGCTCGATGAAGACCATATGATGCATACTCATAATGGGGATGAAAATGATCACGGTGATAGGAAAACGATGAAGAATAAGGAAAAGGAAGTGAGGACCTTCCACTCAATCGGTGCTGACAGCGGTCCTGGTCCTGGCCACGGCCCCGGTCCTTCCCCAGCAGCACCCTCATCAGGACCAGGATTTCATGCCCATTTCATGAAGGAGAGGCCTCCCAGCGTCGATCATCGGACAGATTTTGCCCGAGCTGGCCCCCCGAGCGTCGTTCGAATGCAAGTCCCTGGGCAGAACCCCGAATTCTCGGTGATTGAGACAAGGCCCCCAGTTGCAGCCCACCTCCGGTACCGGGGAGGGTACCGGGGAGTGGACAAAACCACGAGCACTTACGATCTGGTCGAGCAGATGCACTATCTCTATGTGAGCGTGGTCAAGGCCAAAGATCTCCCGGCCATGGATGTCTCGGGCAGTCTCGATCCTTACGTGGAAGTGAAGGTCGGGAATTACAAGGGGATCACCAAGCACCTGGAGAAGAACCAGAACCCAGTGTGGAATCAGATATTCGCCTTCTCCAAGGAGAGGCTGCAGTCCAACTTCCTTGAAGTGATTGTGAAGGACAAGGATCTTGCGAAAGATGATTTCGTGGGGAGAGTCGTCTTTGATATAACCGAGGTGCCTCTCCGAGTCCCACCTGACAGCCCCTTGGCTCCCCAGTGGTATAAGTTGGAGAATAAGAAAGGAGAGAAATTCAAGGGTGAAATCATGCTTGCGGTTTGGCTGGGGACGCAGGCTGACGAGTCATTCCCCGAGGCTTGGCACTCTGATGCTCACAGCGTCGCCCACAGTAACCTGTCGAATACCCGATCAAAGGTCTACTTCTCGCCTAAGCTCTATTATATCCGAGTGTACGTCATTGAAGCTCAGGATCTGGTCCCCCATGAGAAAGGCCGAGCTCCCGACGCTTACGTGAAGGTGCAGCTGGGGAACCAGGGCAGGGTCACCCGACCATCCCAGTTGAAGACCACCAGTCCCATGTGGAATGACGAGCTGATGTTTGTGGCTTCTGAGCCATTCGATGATCTTATAATTGTTTCTGTCGAAGATAGAATTGGACCAGGGAAAGATGAGACCTTGGGAAGGCTGTTCATCTCCGTCAGGGACATTCCCCATAGGGCCGAGACAGCTAAGCTCCCTGATCCACGGTGGTTTAACCTACACAAGCCTTCTCTGCTGGAAGACGGGGAGAAGAAGAAGGAAGTGAAATTTGCGAGCAAGATCTGCCTACGCATTTTTTTGGAAGCAGGGTACCATGTCCTTGATGAGTCTACTCAATTCAGCAGCGATCTACAGCCCTCTTCCAAGCACCTGAGAAAGGCGAGCATTGGGATTCTTGAGCTTGGGATACTGAGCGCTCGGAATTTGCCACCGATGAAGATCAAGGAGGGCAGGACAACTGATGCCTACTGCGTGGCCAAGTACGGGAACAAATGGGTCCGGACTCGTACTCTCCTCGACACCTTGACTCCTCGGTGGAATGAGCAGTACACCTGGGAAGTGTATGATCCGTGCACCGTGATAACTATTGGAGTGTTCGATAACTGGCATATCAATGGGAAAGAGGAGGCCGGGGATCAGAGGATTGGGAAGGTGAGGATCCGCCTCTCTACTCTGGAAATTGACCGAGTATACACTCACTACTACCCTCTCCTTGTCCTCCAAAGTTCGGGCTTAAAGAAACACGGGGAGCTACAACTCGCGTTGCGATTCACCTGTACAGCTTGGGCAAACATGGTGGCCAAATATGGAAAACCATTGCTTCCGAAGATGCATTACATACATCCTATATCGGTCAGGTACATTGACTGGCTCCGGCACCAGGCGATGCAGATTGTGGCTGCAAGGTTGGCCCGAGCTGAACCACCACTGAGGCGAGAGGTCGTGGGGTATATGCTGGATGTGGATTACCACGTGTTTAGTCTGAGGAGGAGCAAGGCCAATTTCAACAGAATCATGTCCCTCGTTTCTGGGATAACTGCAGTGTGCAGCTGGTTAAACGACATTTGCCTGTGGAAGAATCCCGTCACCACCTGTCTGGTTCATGTCCTGTTCTTGATCCTAGTTTGCTACCCTGAGCTGATCCTCCCGACCATCTTTCTCTACCTGTTTGTGATCGGGATATGGAATTACCGGTTTAGGCAGAGGCACCCACCTCATATGGATGCTCAACTTTCTAAGGCAGAATCTGCGCACCCTGATGAGCTTGATGAGGAGTTTGATACGTATCCGACAACCCGACCTACTGATATAGTGAGGCTGAGGTATGATCGTCTACGGAGTGTGGCAGGGAGAGTACAGACGGTGATAGGAGACTTAGCAACGCAAGGGGAAAGGACGCAGGCAATACTGAGCTGGAGGGACCCGAGGGCGACTGGGATATTCATAATATTCTCCTTGATATGGGCGGTTCTTATCTACATTACACCGCTCCAATTCATGGTTGTGCTGCTAGGGCTCTACTGGCTCAGGCATCCCCGGTTCAGGAGCAAGATGCCTTCTGTGCCTGTCAATTTCTTCAAGAGGTTGCCCGCCAAGTCAGATTCGCTTCTATGAGATGATATGGACAGACAATAAATGTTGTTTGCACTAGTTTTTTTTTTTTCTTACTTTCCTTATTGCTTTAGATTTCCCAATAATGTATTAGTTACTGGGATTATTGCGAACCCAGATATGATGATTCGGGAATAAAGCTAGTGAAGTTATATTATATAGAAATACATATAACATGTAATAGAGGTTTGGCTGTTAGTGGTTATATGTAACCAAGCTATAGTATAAAACAGGCCGCCCGTTCACTTGTAAAGGGGATTTCAATTTTTCCTTTCCTTTTGTTGCTTGGGACAACGACGTCCCCTCCGTTTTCCACTTTTACCTCAACTAGAAAAAGAACCCGCGCTACGCTGCAGTTCGATATATCTTTTATAATGAATTGAATGAATTATATTAAAGTATAGAGATATTTAAAAAATGATTATGTCATTTAACTCACACTCAAATATCTTTTTTACAAACAAATGTCGTTTATTTAAAAAGAGCTATGTTATTATTCGTATGTTTATAATGTGAATATTTCATAATTTTTTAATTACCAGTGCAGAAATAATATACATTAAAAATTAATACATAAATGTAATATTCATCTCTTTCCCACAACAATATATTAATGGTATATTATATTCATGTCCAATCACCTATATTAATAGATTATTTATTTTTTGTATAGGTTAATAAATAATTTCATCTCATTTCTAAATAGGGGACTCGATTTTCCTAAATGAAAGAAGCTCATTCTCTTGATATACTAATAAAATTAAATCCGGAATAAAAATAAAATGCATAAGTTCTATTCTAGTATTCAAAATAGAAATTTTTAATAATAAATTATATATTAATATTTTTTTAGATAAATATTGATATATATTTATTGATGATATTTATTTATTTTTAATAATATATTCTATTATTTATTAATATAAAATCAATTAAGACAAAAAAAAAAAGTGGGAAGCCCACGTGGATAGGCTGAGAGAGCCCCATTACATTCTCCTTTAGCTTATAAAAGGTAGATTATTGAAGAAGGGGCTCCCCTTCTTGTTAGATTGATTGATAGATAAGATTCCCTGTTCTGGGACTGAATTGAGCAAAAAGGTCGGTAATTTCCGAGCTAGGGAAATTCATGGTCCAGTATTGAATTTTTAAGCGGGTAGGGAGAGTGGGGAATGGGGATGAGTCACTGGAATTTTTTTTTTATTTGAATGGTTGATTATGAGTTATTAGTTCGAGTTATTGTATAATTCAATGATTCAACTGCATAAGTTTTCTCTGCATGGAAGAGTATACTGTGCCGCAAAGAGTAAGGTGAGATTTATTTTTGGTAACTGTGACAACATGGTCAATAAACTATAAAGAACATGAGGAAATTCGTAAGGGTAATCCCTCGGGGAACAATTTAGAAGCTGGGTATTTAGTTTGCTTAAGCAAGAACTAACTCTGTAATGGAAAATAATTCGAGGTCTAGTTAATAAAAGGTAACAGAAACGTTAGGTCCCACCATCGTTGCACCATTACAAAACCACATACATAATACAAAAGATGAATATGGAATTTGGAAGGTGAATATTTCCCAAGAAACTTTCAATCTCTCTACTCATCAGCATCTGACTTTTTTTCCCTAAAGAAATTAGAAATACTAGCGCATGATCATTTATACACACGGTGAATATTATCACGAGTAATTGAAAAGGATCATAACATCTGAATTGGACAGCACAACGTCAATCGATCTTGATCAAGCAAATAGCAAGATGAATTTTAAAGTTCAAGATTTACACATATTAGAGGAAACGGTCCTAACTGCACATCTATATCATTGAAGATCAATTACTATAGACGATCTAAAACTCTGAGAAGGGTTTGATGCGAAAATACTTATATAGATGCATTCCTTTTTAATATATTTTCGTAATTTTGGTATTATTTGCAGTTGGCATGATAAGGGGAATTAAACGGAATGAATTGAGAAGTTGTTATTGTTTATGATATTATAGTTAATTATTTGGCTTAGAGTACATTTTCTTTGATATCGATAGTGTTCGGTACTCTAACAATCGAATAATCCACTGGATAGTGTATTACACAGTCTAGAGTTCGCCCTTAAACCCAAGATAGCAGCTCCCGGGAGAGTTGAGCCCTAGATCAGACTTATTACATGTTGCTAACTTACTAGTGAGTCCGCCTCTCAGAAGCAATTATTTGGCTTACAGTATTGTTTGTTACTGTGTAGTGCTATATGAAAATAATAAAAGGCTAATTCATTCTCCCATTTCACCAATCTATCTATAAATTATTATTAAGTTGATTGCCATAGAATCCAAACTCTAAAGGCGGCAGCAGCACTCAATAAAGAAAGCCCATTTATTTGTGAGCCCAGTTCAGAAAAATGCTCAAGCCCACCTCACCGCAGGGCGCTGGTCAGGTCAGCGCCCACGCCGAGCAGCTCAATCAAGCTCCAGTTCAGAATCAGAATCATCGATCTCATCTCACTGTCCTCCATTTCGGTGACATTCTCACCCTTCCTCCCAGAGTTTTTCTCCGTTAGCCGACAGACGAGGCGGATCTCTGCTATTGCAATGTTGTTGAACAGCGGATTGAGGTCCTCCTGGAAGCGATCCGCTTTCGCCGATTCCCTTCTTTCCGCATCAGGTCCGCTTCTATCGTTCTCTTTTTCATGCTTGTCTTTTAGAGTTCCTCTTCCTCAGCTTTTGCTTCACTCGTCCCATTTGCTTGTTTATGGGGAAGGGTTTTGCCCTGTCTCGTCCCGTGGTTTGTCTTTTGATCCGTATGATCTTGATTTCATAAATTTGTTATTGGATCGAGCTCATGTGCCTCAGGCATCAATCCACTGAGCTCCTCTTTTTAAGAAAAAAGAAATTCCCCTTCCTCTGGTAATGTAAACAGCCCGAAATCCATGAAGTCTACTATTCCTTGAAAATGAGGAATTTAATTCTCGAAAATGAATTATGATTATCATGGCCTCCCTGCAGCTCGATATTCCAGCACCCTGTAACCGGATATGATGCCACAAGAATGCTAATAAAGCGAGCTTATGCTTCACGGTCTGTGAACATCTTCTTCGAGTTACGCCCTCCATAATTGGTTCTTTCAGAAACCGAATGCAGTTGCAGTATTTCCATAGTTGCTAGGCTTCATATACAGTGGAATTGTTTTTTAAATCTTTAATTTGGACTAGCTAGTGGCTGCTTCAGCCTTCAAGGTTCAATTATACTACATTTTTAACACAGCTGAACCTTGCCCTTAAATAATAAGGATCTTGTAAGTCCCACGTTATTTGGAAAACATGGCTCGATTTATCGTGTATTATGGCTTTTAAACACTAATCTATTTTGAACTTTGATTTTTTTAACCCACATTTTTCCTGCTGAACCCTGGTAATTCACCTAGAAACTCTAGAAACCTATTGTGCAGCTATGACAAACATGACACATGACAAGCTATAGTCTGTATCTATTGTGCTTCCTCTCTCAGGCACCCAAAGAAAATGTATCTCAGTGGCTTGCTCTGTCTTAGCTTACGAGTACGAGATCGCTTTCTTGTTCCATTTAATTCTTTGCTCCATATCCTGTAATTCTAAATTGCGTTAAATTCTGCAATTCCTATTTGTTGATTTTTTGATATTCCCCTTCTCGTGCACCATTGAGAAGGTGACGGTGTCTTGATTTTAGTTGAGTTGATAGCACAGACCAAAAGAGGTTCAAATATAACCTAGCATTGAACCTTTAGATTCTGTCTGTCCTGTTAACATCTATGGTAAGCGATGAATGTCTTAATCTAGCTAGGCTGCCTCGACTTTGCCCTCCAGAGGACTAGATCTACTCTTAATATAAGGAATGGTAATGATCAATTGTAATTTGTATGCTTATTTCAATTTCCCTTCTAAATGAGTGATTTTAGTAATTTGTGAAAATTACTATCCCCTCCGCTGAAAAGGTAAAAGACTGGTAGAGAATCCGGAAGCAGCACCCTCTTTTCGCTTGGAAAACTACAGTTTCTTGTTATGTCAGGTTCCTTTTATCACTACTATCTGTGAAGCCATAGGTACTGATTCTTGTGTTCTTCCTTGACAGCACGCAGAGGAATCCACTCAACTGATCTGAAGAGGATGGGTGGTGGACATGGACATGGCCACGATGAACCATACTACCTTCACGCGAAGCACATGTACAATTTGGATCGGATGAAAAACCAAAAGCTGAAGATGTCTCTCGCTGTTTTTACTGCCTTCAGTGTTGGTGTTGCTGTTCCCGTGTACGCGGTTATTTTCCAGCAGAAGAAGACTGCTTCTGCCTGATGCATGGTACAGTTATTGGGCTGCAATAATGTGAAAATCTTTGCAATTGCCTTGAACAAAAGCTGCAATATGTCTGTCTTTCATGGCAAATAGAATTCTTTTGTGATTATTTCTTGATCTGTTTCTCTCTGTTATTTTGAGAATTGGACAACATTGCAATGATACTGCACATGGTAATAAGGTTTAACTGGATGCTTGGCCGGTTTCTAAGCAGGTTGCAAATCTTTATGGTCTGTTTTTCAGCCATATAGCTTATGTATCAAGAATTCTGGTTATGTGGATCATGTAGTGATGAAGACTTGGTATCTCATAGGAGTGGTTATAGATCAAATTCATCATTGTCAGTATCCAAACTATTTCATTCTTCGCACACCAGTTGTGGTGGAGTATGCTGTCAATTGCCAGCAAGAGATCTTCCCTGACCCTGGTGAGGGTATATAGTGCTCTCTGTGACCTGTTTCCATGTCATGTTTTGTCCTAATGCTAATTATCATGTCCTGAAAGAAAAAATTGTGAGATATTATTCAAACGTGATAAAGAAGAATTAAAGTCCAGCTCAGAGACCCTGTGGTAATCTGATTCTCCAAACTTCCAATCAAATTCTTATATTTTGGAAGGCATCTCATGTTTGCTAGATAGATCCTTTGTGGAAGATTAACAAGTCATACCAAGTGGAGGAGATATTTCCCCTCTTATATAGTATTTTGTTCATAGAATGGGGAATAAGCGAGCAAGTTGCTCAAAAAACTGAGTGAGGAAATGATCCTTTGGCTGCCCCCAAAAGATGGTTTATATGCATCCTAGTGTGTGTTGAGGAGAGAAGCTGAGGGCGTAAGCTTTCATGTTGTTGAGGCATCTAAAATACTTATGGGAAGTCTGTGTGTGTGTGTCTTAGGATCCAATGCCCTTGCGATTGGTGAAAATCCACTTGCTTATAAAATAAAACTAACCACCATTTTGTTAGTGGTGAAGATGGGGGAAGAGAGCAAATACTACGAGTCTGTCCGCAACTTCTTTTGTCAGAAGCAGAAGGTAAGGGTCGAAAAAGGAAAAGGAATACGAACTTCAAATTGAATTGAGCAAGTCTATTCCAATAGCCGTTTTGACTTTGAGAAGAACTGTGCAACTAAAAGAACCATTGTAAAATATTCAGCAAATTGAAAGAATCATAGCTGAACTCCAGCGCCATCTTCCTCTTGTCAGTAGCGTCCCTTGATCCTCAACTCTTCTCCCTCAACCGAGGCAGCTCATTATTAGAATTTCCCTTTGTAGCTCTCCCTCTTTCAATTAGTTTATATTAAGTGATAAGAGTTTTCCTGTCACTGTCACCGTTCAATCATAGTCCTCCTTAAAAAATGGACTCTAGTTGTCGCTCCTTTCACTGCAACTCCACTTGGACGCTACTGGAAGACAAAAAGTTCGAAGATGCAATGGCTCGATATGACAAGGAGACTCCAGGCCGTTGGCACAAGATTGCCACGGCCGTGGGCAGTAAAACTGTCGAGGAAGTGAAGAGGCACTTTGACATCCTCGTGAAGGATGTGAAGAGGATTGAATCTGGCAAAGTCCCTCTGCCCAACTATCAGGGGACTGTTGACGAAGGTGATAAATGGTAGAGCTAAAATGCTGCAGTTGCCTATTGAGTGTATGGTAATAACTAGAACTCTCTTCAAATTGATTCTCTGTTTCGACTATTCCTACATCATCTTCAGAATGATATATTGTAAAGAGAACAGCCGCAAGATCGTTTTTTTTTTTTTTGGCACTATGACCCAAGGATTCCAAGGCAAAAGGACAGTTCGCTTTGTGCACAAGTTTTATGGGTCTTAGGATCTTTATTCCCCATGTTTTGGGAGGAAAATGGTTTTGAGTTGAGGGGCTTCTTCTCTTAGCTAGTCCACATCTCCTAAGCATGTCACATCACATCACCCCCTTAATTTCATCTTCAGGCAGATACTATTACAGTTGATGAAAAATTCGCCTTACTTTTCTTCCAAGGCTCAAATATTCCTTCCTTTCTACTAACCTGTCTCTATCCAAGCAAGTGTATGAACCATCCTTTATATAGTCTTCCTAGAATTCCTAAATATTATCTTACCCAACCAGCTGATTTCTGGACAGAGAGAGAATATACCATGAGCAGCAGCAGGAACTCCTACTAATTTTCAAGCACTAATATCCATTACATATCACCCTAAAATGCCCTGTGCGGCTCTAGTTAGTTCATTCTTAATGACTGTCTCACCCTTGTTGTACTGCAGGTAATGATAATTACGTAAAGCCCAAGTGAAAACAAGCAACAAGATCTCTCTTCTTACTCAGTATACTTGATAGGAAGAAGATCAGAGTTACTGCTCGTAAATAAAAGAATCAAACCCGTGGCTAATGATTCTGCATATGTATGTTCACTTCTTGAAATTGGTATGGTGTATTGTGCGAAGCTAAGCATTTGCTAAACACTCCAGAACGCAGCCAGGAGTTTCCATCCAGTTATATTGGTAGATGACATTCATAAGCGTTCACGACTTCAGAAACGATTGCCAGATTCACGCGAAAAAAATTAATCTAGCGAACATCTACAGTAATAAGTTTTTATTCCTGGAGGTAATGAGAAAAAAGTGGGATCTTCCTTCTCCCTTTTCGTCAGGTCTGTTCCCTGGCTCTGGCTTAAAACCTCTCATGTCCAAGAAGATGATCTTCAAATCAGCTGCCTAGAATGGAAGATCATCCCCAACTATGAAGTATTCTATCCGATTCCTCTACCATCATCTTTGCCACCAAACATCCAGCTATCGACCATGTCCATGTCTAGTACTTCCTTTGATACCAACAAAACTTCCCAAGTTTTACTGATCGTATATCAGGCCACCCATTCTTCAGTAGTCAGATCTCAGACAGATCAATAGCTCTCCTAGCAATTTGGGGCTGCCCCGTCTTTATACAAGCAGCCGTACCAACAGCCACAGAAGCACCGAGTTACAGATGAAAATTGAAAACAGTATATAAGTTGACAAAGTCGTAAAAGGATTGGTCACACAAGTCATCCCTTTTCTTTTCGGTAGAAAGACAGGTCAAATATTTGGATGGGTAACAACAAAAACCTATCAGAAAGATGAAAAGGTTGTCTCTCTTGCTGTCCTCACACGAAAATTAGAAGGAAAAAAATGGATGGTTATGGAATTTTGGAAGAATTCATAATTGGACTTGAATGAAAAATGCCCAGGGACCGCAGGAAAGAAATTCACCAGTTAATATTAGCGGGGCCTACTGAAATCATAGCAGCAAAAGGCTCCATCCAAGATGAAAATTTCATCTCCTGATGACTTTTCTCATCCAGGGATCCAATCAATGGATCGCGGAATGTAAGAGATGTTCATAATCCGGTGTCTCAGTAATTTGGTTCGGCTAATCAAAGGGGTCCATTAACATAGGATCAGGATCACAGCCCATTATTTCCATTATGTTCATAAATTATTAGTCAAAATATAAATAAAAATTATTAAAATCTACATGAAGTTTTTTCCAAATTAAGTGGTAATCATCCTCAGGTCACTTTAAATCCATCCCTGTACTCTACATGTACTGGGACTAACTTGAATATCTGCTCAGGAGCAATGAGTGTAAATAGGGTTAGTTTAAAAACTATTTCGTCAAAAGTGGTTCATTTGAAACTATTTACCTAATTAGGGTTTCTTAATCGCATCTTGAAGATGTAGTTTATGTATAATGAACTGCATTTTGAAGATGCAGTTTAGTATCTTTTTTTCCTTAATTTTGACAGAAATCGCATCTTCAAGATGCGGCTCAGTGTGTTTTTTTTTCAGACAGGGAACCGCATCTTGAACATGCGGCTCCCTTTGTCTACTTTTTTTCAAAACACAAGGCCCAGGTGGGAGTTAGTAATTAATATATGACACATCAAAATTCATTGTATAAATCATCATTCGTGTGCTTACACTTATAAAATTTACTTTTAAAATTTTATAAAAATTTTACTTGTATAAAGATTTGATAAAGACTTATAAAACGAACTCGTTGTATATTATACGCTAAATATTTAATCTAACTTCCCGCTTGAGGCTTCGTGTTTCCAAAAAAAGGTAAATAAAGGGAACCACATGTTCAAGATGCAGTTCCCTAACCGTAAAAAAAAATGAAAAATCGCATTTTGAAGATGTAGTTCTGTTAATATTAAAAAAAAGCTCTGAATCGCATCTTGAAGATACGGTTCATTTAAAGAAAAACGCACCTCTAACATGCGTTTAGAAAACCCAATCCGGTAAATAATTTTAAATGACCTACTTTTGATAAAATAGTTTTAAAACTAACACTATTTAGACTTATTGCTCATCTGCTCAGGGGTCTGTCAATCATATCAGGCTTCCTGGAATGAAGTCGCCTGACGGACGTGAATAACGGAGTTTTGCTGGCGCCTAATTAGTGGATCTCATGGGCCACCAACTCCAAAGCTGATGCTTTTGTTATCAAAATGAATCGACGGCCCACATTCATCTGTACCTTGGGCCTACGGTTTGTAGAAATTTCCAGTCCTCCCACCACCGCTCTAAGAGTTCCGGCGCTCGGCAATGGCGATCAAAACTCTCCGGTGATTCTTCCGTTCCCGGTGAAGAGAAGACAATCTTCTCAGTCGATCTTTCGCTGTAAAATTTCCATGGAGAAACCGCCATCACCGACCGATGGCTCTAGGGAGCTCCAGTGTGTCGGCAAACTGGAAATCTTCAGCCCGAAACCCGTTGGCTTTCTCTGCGGTTCCATTCCTGTCCTCGCTGATAATTCCTTCCACGCCTTCAACTCCGCTCTCATCCCTTCTCGTCAGAAGTATTCATCTCTTCCCCCGCTCTTCACTCCGTTTATCAGCCTATCTGTCAGTCATGGTTGTTCTCAGTTCCTCCCCTTTCCGTAAGCTAATGGCTCGCTTTTTGTCTTATGTTAGGGTGAGAGCCCCGCAGTATCGAATGCTTCCAGCTGAGACGGATCTGAATCGGCCTCCACTGCTCGCTGACCTCTCTGAGGAGTTGCTTCCACTTCCAGTTGGTGCCATGCCACCTAGAACCTTTCCTGGAGGTATGTAACTATTATCGCTGCACCATTCTATTTGTGCTTTAATTAGTTGCATGGCCTGGATCCATTGACCAACAATTCATATCTTAAGAGGCTCAGCTGCTTGAGTTTGATATTTCTGCTTCTGAGTCACGTAACTCTGCCATATACTCACATGAAATGTGTTAACCTTGAATTTTCTTTATTCTTTAGAGGATTAAATTTTGCATGATCTAGTCTTATAAAGTACATCCAGGAAATATATAGTTGAGTGAGCTGAAGAGCTTATTCATGATGTGCTGTCAAACCTATGTAAAATGGATTTTGAGTTCACAACATTGGAAAATAGAACATAGAGTCCAAATTCCTGTTGATGTTGAGGGACAGATGCAGCATTAGGATCCTTGTCTGGGTAAAAAGTGTTTTTATTTCTCTTGATCTACCAACTATGCAACTATATAGTGATAGCTACATATATTATGCATGTGTTCGTGAGCTTCCCACTGACCTATTGTTGTATCAGTTGAAATCCTGATTCTGGGAGGTTGCCTTTTTTGATAAATAAGACTGTATTTTTTCCCCTTTTTATGTCTGTTAGTTGATTAATGGACCATTATATTCTATGTTTCTCTTCTCTGGAAGCTTACATTTTAGAAGGTATATTTTTGGGGTTTCTTTTTTGACAGATTTATCTTGGGAAGATGGTATTACCAAGACAAACCTAGCAAGGAAGTGCGAGGCCCTTGCTGTATCTGGTTTGGTTGAGTATGGAGAAGAGATTGATGTTATTGCTCCTACTGATATTCTAAAGCAGATTTTCAAAATGCCTTATTCCAAAGCTAGATTATCAATTGCTGTCAATCGTATTGGGCAGACTCTTGTTTTAAATACTGGGTCAGTATGTCTATCCCCCCCTTTTTCTCTTCTGTTACTTCGGTCTACTAACAGGACTTTGCTTATGCAGACCTGATATGGAAGAGGGAGAGAAGCTGATTAGGAGACATAGCAACCAATCAAAATGTGCAGATCAGACCTTGTTTCTGAATTTTGCAATGCATTCAGTTCGGATGGAGGCTTGTGATTGTCCTCCAACTCACAAGTCTGCATCTTCACAACACCAACCAAAATCTTTTGTTCCTCCAGGTGGAGATGTATCTCATCTGGTGGGGCAGCAAAATAATATAGCTGAAAACGAGCAAATAAAATCATGTGCACACATTAAGCAGGAAGATTTCTTCTGGGGGACTAAGAAGAACAAGGAAAGTAAGAGGAGAGACACTGTTCATAAGACATCACAAGTTGGCGAAAAGGCTAGATGTTCAGTACAAGAGTCTGAATGGCATAGAAGAGTTGGCAATGATGGATTTCTGAGAGTTTTGTTTTGGCAATTCCATAATTTCCGCATGCTTCTGGGGAGCGACCTTCTGCTGTTCAGTAATGAAAAATATGTTGCCGTCAGCCTGCATTTATGGGATGTCGCTCGGCAGGTTGTGCAGGAATGCTGAAACTTCTGATTCTCTTCTTATGCACTCTTTCTCACCTTAGTTCCTTCATCATGGCAGGTTACACCGTTAACTTGGCTTGAGGCATGGCTCGATAATGTCATGGCAAGTGCGCCTGAATTGGCTATATGTTATCATGAAAATGGTGTGGTTCAGGGTTATGAACTTCTAAAGACAGAAGATATATTTCTTCTGAAAGGAATCTCCGATGATGGCACTCCTGCTTTTAATCCTCATGTGGTCCAACAAAATGGCCTTTCTGTGCTGAGATTTCTTCAAGAAAACTGCAAACAGGATCCTGGAACTTACTGGGTATGTTAATCATGTCAAGCCGGCTTTTTTGGGGGTGCCCTCACCAACCCTTTGATTCTCACATGTCACTGATATACAATCTTTTTACATCATCTTGCAGCTTTACAAGAGTGCTGGTGAAGATGTGATTCAGCTGTTTGATCTCTCTGTCTTACCCAAAACTCATTCTTCTAACGCGTGTGATGATAGCTCGAGCTCCCTCCCTTCTCTCCTGCACCGAGGAAGAAGTTGTTCCTTATTTTCATTGGGCACTCTCCTTTATCGAATTGCTCACAGACTCTCGTTGTCTGCGGTAAATTTTTTTTTCCTGTATCTTTTGTATTGTGATTGAGGTATATACCATTTCTCATGATTGCCAACTTACATGCAGGCGACAGGAAGTAAAGCCAAGTGTGCAAGCTTTATTAGGAAGTGCTTGGATTTCTTGGACGAACCAGATCACCTGGTATGGATTTTTAAAGTTTCTTTTCTGTATTGGATCTTTGGTAGATTATATTTGTCGCAGGCTACTAATTTGTTCTTGTAGTGCTGATAAATAAATATGATGTTCTCCTGTGCTATGATTGCTACGGATTCTTTTTCCTCCTCCATTATGATCAAATTTTCTCTTAAACAGGTGGTACGTGCATATGCTCATGAGCAATATGCAAGGCTCATTCTGAATAATGAAGAAGACACCGATGTAGCATCTGAACCTCTCCCAATAGGGTCGGAAGTAACAGTTGTAGATGCTGAAGAAGAATCCATGGACTTCTTAAGCAGCATCTCTGATTCAGTTAGTCATGAGGATGTCCACGCTCCGATTGGTGGGCTAGAGTTAAGTGATGAAGAGAAGAATTATGAAGAATTTGTGCGGGCAGCTGAAGTGGAAGAGGCTGATGCTTCTGGACCTGGAAGTCCTTGTTCCAACGAAAGATTAGCAGTCTGCAAAATCGCCCCAGTGTCTGCTCCTGTGGTTCAGACTGTTGGGGATCCTATCTCAGCTAAGTTAACTGCTATACATCATGTTTCCCAAGCCATCAAATCACTGAGATGGATGCGTCAACTGCAAAGCAGTGAAGTGGACTGCAGTAGTGGAGCTGCTGAGCCTCTTCCACACACAAAGTTTTCTGTCTGTGCTTGTGGTGATGCTGACTGTATCGCAGTTTGCGACATTCGTCAATGGCTTCCAACATCAAAATTGGATCATAGGCTGTGGAAGCTTGTTCTCTTGCTTGGTGAATCCTATTTGGCACTTGCTCAATCTTATAAAGATGGCAGTCAATTGCATCAGGCTTTGAAGGTTGTCAAGCTAGCTTGTTCTGTTTATGGATCAATGCCTCAACATCTTGGTGGATCAAGATTTATATCTTCCATGGCTGGTTGCCCTTCATCCTTATCAAAGCATGATGAACATATTGGCAAGAAAAAATCAAGCTTTGATCTTGTTAAGGATGTGAATTTGGGATCAGATGGTGACCAGCTAGCTTTGGAGCAGTTCTCTTCCACTTACCTGTTTTGGGCCAAGGCATGGACTCTTGTTGGAGATGTCTACGTTGACTTCCATGCAATTGAGGATAGGGAGGTCTCAACTCGAGCTGCGAATCAGCCCGTGAGAGAGCTCAGAATGTCATCAGAGGTTGTCAAGGAAGTCAAGAGGCTGAGGAAGAAACTGGGGCTCCTTAATCAGAACTGCAACTCCTGTTCCTTGGTCAACTGCAGCTGTGAAAGTGATAGAGTTAGCAGTGGCAGCAGTGCAAGCAGCAGCTTTAGGGATACTGGTCCAGCTGGCTACAGCAGAAGACATGGTAGACGGTCATTTGGTAAGAATACCTCTTATTGCAGGACAGATGAGGCTGAAGAGCGAAGAACTGAACGCGATGTAGAGGATGGGAGCACTGGCAGTTTTCAGTGGCAGAAAGGAGGAACTTCAGAGGAAGCTCATATGAATAGACATTTGATCCGTTCTGAATCTCTAGTTGTTACTGAGTCCGGAACAGTGGAAGGAAATAAAAGCATGCCTGATGTTGGCCCTGCTTCATCCACAGAAACGGATCCATCTTCAAAGGGGACCCCCAAGGTAAAAAATGGGGGAATATTCAAATACATTGACTGTGCTATGGTTGGAGAAGGAGAAACTAATCTTTTTGCTGCATTAAGCTGCTATGAAGAAGCCAGAAAGGCATTGAGTGGACTTGTTTCTGGTTCGGCAGAACTGCAGTCTGTAGTTAAGAAGAAAGGATGGGTTTGCAATGAACTTGGTCGAAACCGGCTTCAAAGAAAAGAATTAAGCCAAGCTGAAGTTTCTTTTTCAGAAGCTATGAAGGCGTTTAGAGAAGTTTCTGATCACACCAACGTTATATTAATCAACTGTAATATGGGACATGGGAGACGGGCATTAGCTGAAGAGATGGTGACGAAGGTCGAGCGCCTCAAATTACATTCAGTCTTCTATGATGCATACAAGCAGGCCTTGGATGCTGCAAAGATTGAATATGGTGAAGCACTCAAATTTTATACGGCAGCAAAATTGGAGCTAAATGCTGCAGAGGAGACTGGGTCTGTTCCTGATGGCTTGAAGATTGAAGTGCACACACAGTTTGCACATACATACTTGAGGTTTGGTATGCTGCTGGCAAAAGAAAGTACAACAGCTGAAGTTTACGAGAACACGGCCTTGGAGGAAATGTCAATAGGTGCCGCCAGTCCCCATATTGTTAGAGCCAAAAAGGGCTCCAGGAAGCATGGGATTTCAGCGAACGAAGCCATTAGGGAGGCATTACAGGTATATGAATCGCTCGGTGACATACGAAAACAGGAGGCTGCGTATGCATATTTTCAGCTTGGTTGCTACCAGAGGGACTGTTGCTTGAAGTTTCTGGGCTCAGATCAAAAGAAAGGCCATTCTAAAGGCATGAATGGAATCCAACAGCGTGTAAAACAGTATGCTTCTTTGGCTGAGCGGAACTGGGCAAAAGCACTGGACTTCTATGGGCCTAAAACACATCCCACCATGTATCTTAGTATTTTGATGGAGAAGTCGAGGCTTGCATTAGACCTATCGACCTCATTGCACTCAAACGCTGTATGTCCTCTAAACTTCTGTTTTCTCTAACGCATATAATCTCTTTCCTCTGGATTTGATGGGTGAAAATTATCTTTTGCATTCCTTGCATGATGCTGAGTGTTGGTTCTGTTGGCTTTGTTTCAGATGCTGGAATCAGCTCTCTCCCATATGCTAGAAGGAAGACACATACTGGAAAGTATTTCTTCCACTGCTTTGCGGGCTGAATATCCTGAAGTTCACGGGAAGTTTTGGAGTCAGTTACAGATGGTTTTGAAGAGAATGGTGGCTGTGGCTATCTCCTCCAGTAGTGGAAAGTCATCTTCATCTGCAGTCTCAGTGCCACCTCTGGTGCCAGGCAACAGGCTTGGAGATTCTGTGAAGCTGAAAGAGCTTTACAAGATGTCTTTGAAGTGCACTGACTTTAGCGAGTTGGATAAGATGCACGTCATGTGGACATCCTAATATGGACAAGGTAGCATCATACGAAAGAGAGCTCTGATCTTGAGCTTTTACAATAAGTTTATAGTTCCCCCCGTCCCCCCCGGGAAGCATGGAAAGTGGGTGGGCTTGGTTTTAGAAGGATGCAAGACCACAAAGCCTAGTTCATCACACGTCACAAATCCTAGTTCATCTTATTTCTGGAAAGGCTTGACCGGAATCAGAGACTTGCTTACAAAAGGTATGTGTTGCAAATAAGGCTCGGGGAGGGGCATCAATATCTGGAGAAACCCTTGGATCCCAAGTTCTCAAGACTTTCTGCCCACTCCCCTCCCGAATGTGGTAATCGACTCAGATTTTCAGTGGGTTCATCAGCTCTTTGTTCCAAACACTAAGTCCTGGAATGTTGAATTACTCAATCAGCTCTTTGTTCCATCCACAGTTCAACAAGTTCTGGCTATCAAAGTAAGAGATGATGAGCAGACGGACCAATTGATTTGGGCTCAAGCCACAAATGGCCTCTTCACGGGCAAGTCAGCTTACACAACTGACCAAAGGCATCGACTCTGTCCTTCCCAGATGCAATTCAAAGAATGGCAAATCCTATGGCGAGCAAAGATACATGACCGCCATAAGCTATTACTTTGGAATATTGTCGCTTCAAGTCTCCCTACCAAAAGTACTCTTTATCTCAAAGACTGCAGATTCAGAACACATCATGCACTTTCCGCCATAGTGCTGAGGAGACGATTAGGCATTTCTTTCTTCACTGCCCCTTTAGCACTATTGTTTGGTTCTTAGTTAAAAACCCAGTCAGAATGCAGGCAGTGGAAGATGTTTCAGCCACTGACTGGATTCGTATAATATTGGGGATCAAGAAAGATTTTTTTTGTGCAAATTGACCTGCAGCATGAGTTTTTACTGCAAGCTGTAATAACTTTTGATAGTATATGGCAGTACAGGAACTCTTGTGAGTGGCAAGGTGAACCCATTGGACCCAAAGAAGTGGCAGATATTATCATCAAGCGAAGAAGTTCTTATGTCATGGCATGGACAAGCAGAGAGCAATTCCAGTTGGATGGGAAGATATTAAATCCACCGACGCAGCTCAAGTTCTCATTTGATGTGGCAAATAAGGGACAATGCTCATGGGTTGCAGTTGTTTGCACGAATTCTTTAGGATTCATGCTATATGCTTGGATATGTCATTCAAGTAGTGTAGATCCTCCCGTAGGGGAAATGGAGGCTGTCAGCTCTGCAATAGAATGTTCAAAAACCATCAAGCAGACAACTCAATTTCTGCAAGGAGATTCTAAAGATGGCATAGAAGCAGTTCTGTCTGGTACCCCCACTGGTAACACTGAAGCAGATTGCATTTTGCAAGCAGTGTGTAATGAACTAACTGCCTTTGATTCCTGGGAGGCCATATATATTCCCAAAAACTATAATTTCCTGGCCTATAATAGTGTTCAATGAGCGTCATTTTGTAAATTTTCAGGGCCTGCTCCCATCTCATCGCTTCCCCATCAGTGTTTAGGCGTGAAGAGATGTAAGGGGCCCTTGAAATTTTTGTTGCTACTATTATGTCTAAATATATGAATGCCGTTCTCAGCCGAGAGAGAGAGAGAGAGAGAGAAGAATGGTAGGAGCCAAAAAGCTCTGCGCCCGTATAATATACATCATGAATGAAGAGGAAGCAAAGTATTGCCGCCACAAGCACTGCTTCGGGGGATTGCCATCATTTTAATTAATTGATTTCCCTATTTCACAAATCAAGCGTATGAGGTAGCTGAGGGAGAGGGAGAGGGAGAGGGAGAGGGAGTTGCGTGAATATATAATTAATATCCTGCAGACAGAAAGAAAGAACACAATAAGTGGAATTTGGATTACGATGGAGGAGGAGGGGGAGGAGGGTTGGTGCCGGCTGCGATGTACCTATTTATAGAGGGAGAGGGCTACGCATATGGCTAGAAGGGAAGCAACGATACATGGGGTATTGATTGATTGGAAAATTTTATAAAACATTTCTAGCACGGTACCTTATTCTGATTGAGTGTCGCGGTCATTGGCTGTATACAAGCCAAAGTATCGTACCAGAAAGGTTTTATGGAGGCCTCCTGACTGATTAGGGCTACCCAGTGTCTTAATTTGCGGGGATTCATAAATGTAAAGATGTGATTCCCATACAATTCATGAATTGACCCCAAATACGTTTTTGAGGATTCTTGCATATGATTGATGGTGGCTAGAATGGAACCCAACATCGAGTCAACCTTGCAATAAATTGAATAAATTGGTCGACATTATATCCCAGCAATTTGGGATAGGACATCCATGACAAGTGAAGTGAAGGTGGCAAGAAAAAGTTCCAGTAAAGGAGGAAAAAAAAGGATCTTCCGGATCGAGTCGCTAGTTAACAAAGAAAGCGAGTGAGCATCCAACATACCATATATATGGCATGGCATTTCTTTCAGAACATTAAATTTCTTCTTCTCAATAATTACATGAATTAAAAAAAAAAAAAACTTCTTCCCGCTTCTCAAGCAGGTTTAGCTTACAAAATCAAATAGAGGGAGAGCAAGAGAAGAGAGAAGAAGTGAAGGAACATTGGGGTTGTTGGGTTGGGCCATATAAGATTCCATGGATATATACGTGACCGGGCTTAGCTGTGAATATGTAATGAGGCCTTGGCCCTGCCAGGAAAGTAGTAAGCATGCTAGGCTTGATTCATGAGCTTTATATATGTTAGGTACTACTGCTACACTCCAGTGTGTGATTGCTCTGTCTCTGTTATTTTATGTTTCTTGCTACACAAATCATAACAAAAGAAGATTTTTTTTAATTAATAGTTTAGTTAAAATGTTCTTATATTTTATAATCATCAAGTACGATTTTTGAATCGAGTAAATGGAAGTGATTTTTTTTTTATTGGTTAAGTTAGAAAGATGGAGATATTACAAGCGTTGAATTCGCTGGTCAATATACAAACACACGCATATATGTATACGTCCGTATATATATAAAAGAAGAAGACAATGAAGTGGTTTGCTATTATATATTCGTCGTCAGAGTCGATTGGTCAACATTTTTGCAACGTGTTTTCTTTTTTCATTTTGAAGAAAATTAAAATAAAATGGTATATATGGGGAGATCAGACTGGAGATAATATTAATAGACGTGTCGGCCATTGGATTTTTCAAAGGGTGGCCATTGAGAGAGAGAACTCAATTATACGTTTTCAATTTGATTACGGATTATATATACAGACAATTGAAATTAATGAATGACCGGTATAAGATAAATTATTTTAGATTTAACCCGTAGCTAGAATATGCAATAAATAATAATACTTGTGATTAATAAATAATAATAGCTATAACTAACAAAAATATGGACCTAAACTGTCATAGTTTCATCTTTTTAACTAGTGAAGCAATCCCCCGTTCACATCCTTTCAGTAGGACACGTACATAAAGTTCCTACATACGGTCTGAAGTCAAATAATTTTAAGGAATTAAAAACAAGAAGAAGATAGAGAATAGAGAAGGTAATGTTGGAATGGCGAATGTGGAATGTGTCAGGGACTTTTTGCATTGAAAAGTAAGATCTGGACTTTTCTGGTCTGGACAGGTGCATTGTGCATTTGAATCCGTTCAAGATCGATGATTCGCCCCGAGACCGAGAGAGAGAGAGAGAGATCGTCAAAGATGACTGCATTTTTTTAACAGCTTACTGAGAATGGAGCTTTCCTTCAATGGAGTTTTAGCAAAGCACCGTTTTTTTTTTTTTGTGTGTGAGAGCGATGGTTTTAGAGTTTAGAGAGAGGGAGAGAAGAGAAGACGGTATGTATAAGATAAGTCAAATGACCTAGCTAGATTGAGCTGGGATTAATCAGTTTATGTTAGACTACATGAGTTTGTAATTATTCCCCTATAATTTGTTGGAAAAATGACATTGAATTGAATGAGAAATTATTCTCATGAATTGAGGAAAAATTAAGTTTGGGCTTAAGTCTAATTAAATGAGAAATTGAAGAAATTTTAGATTAAGATTAAGTTCATGAACTTAATGTTTATGGGTTGGATTTAGAAAAGCACATGAAGAGACCTGGGCCTGGCCCAGGCCTCCCAAGAGCCCGTATAGAGAATGACGGAAACTCAATCCCACATCGATTAGGAATGATGATTTCAAAGGGTTTATAAGTTACGAGTGGTCTTATGATAAATAATTACTTCAACTATAATAAACGACTTTCTCGCGGCTCCTGCCGTAGCAGGATATGCTAGTCGAGTTTTTCCATTTTTGGAAAAAAAATTTCCTCCTTCAATAAACCGGCCTAGGATTCCCGACTCTTCAAATTCCTGGCTCTTTAGGGCAATAAACGTCGAATTAAATGGCGTATTAAGGCACGACATTTAGAGCCGACCTTAATAAGGGCACTGAATGCCTGATTCGATTGAATTGATGGCTGGTTCAGTGCAATTAATGGCTCTTAATGTCCGGTTTAGCCTTCTTAATGGCCAATTTAGTGCATTTACGGCCGGTTCAGGCATTCAATTGCTCGGCTCTCTATCATTAAACCAGCAGCCCCCCTCCTACACTATAAATAGGAACTTGGTCCTTGGGATCTGCACGCCTGCACAAGCTTTCGAGCTCTCACCTCTTCTCTCTGTATTCTGCATCATTTTCCTGTGGTTTCCAACTTCAGTTCCGGTTTACCTCTAGCTTCGGGTCTCGTACAATCTCAAGCTCATCCGTCATTATATCTTGGGAAACTGCAGTCCACGCTTCCTCAGCACGACCAGAGGGGACAAATCAGTCTTAAGGACATTGTGACCGCCACAGACCTTGACACAATCAGTAATAAATTTTAATTTATAAGTTTGTCATTTCAATTTTGTGGCATTCGATTCTTCTTCTTCTACTACATTTTCTGGTAAGTTCTTTCTTGCACGATTTCGTGCCTATAGAAAGAAATCGAATAAAATCATTTTAATTATAATTTTTTTTGTTACCACCGAGATTGTTATCCATTTTATATATTTTGGGTTCCATAATACAAGAGTAGTGTATGTGTGCGTATGTATGTGTATATATATCTTGCCATTATATGAGTAAGGTAAAGAGTAAAAACTCGTGAGGTTTGATTTGATTTGCCATTAAAAATAAAAGATCAGAAATTATAATAGTGAATTATAGTGTTGTGACACCAATTTGTCACTTTTCTCTCCTCCAGATTATTCTACCTGTAGTATCTTCCAAAACACGATTGATATTAAGCATTGAACTTTACAAAACACCCTGGCCAATAACCTAAAAACAAATAGGAATGGATCGATATTAATAGGTGCTTGGTCTTTTGAGTATACTGCTTTTGCTCCTGAGTAAGGGGAGATGGTTGGTTTGATTAAACCTGTCGAAGTTGTTTGAGACCTCGGACGCACTCATTTAAACCTACTCAGTGACATGACAGATTTAGTCGACCCCATTTAATCGAAGTCCACCGATTTGCCCCCAGCAGTTCAATTGGACCAATTTTTGAGTATTTAAGATCATTTTTCTTCATAACATTTGTGTTATATCCCAAGAGAGGAAAACTCTTTATTCTATAATGTTGTACGATGGGCCTGCCTATTCAAACACAATGGTCCTATTAACATCTCCAATCTCCCCACTTATATATTCTTAAGGGAATGTGAGATGTAAAGGACTATTACACTTTTGTAATGCCTTAATTTCTAATATCAATATGATTACTCTTCTGACAAAAAAACAAAAAGGAATAAATTTGCCTAAAAAAAAAATTAGTTCGCTAAGTGAAATTTACACTAACTTCGCCTAATCTAGCCCACCCGAAGACACGAGTAACAAGACATTAATTTAGTATTCAAAGCATGTTAGCTAGTAACTGCATTTTCACATAATTATCAACAGCACAGACTTATTAGACCAGTGAATATACTATACATAGTTAAAGTTAGGACGGGGAAGCCAATCATCTGTTTATATAAGTTACATTAAGTTAATTATGATGTGAACATTAATTTAGTCCCATGAGTAACATGGGAATTCTTGAATAAGTTGTAATTAAATGATATAAGCTTGTTGTACTATTTCTACCTTAAGTAAATTGACAAGGCGGCTGAATTAGAATTTACTATTTAAAAAAGAAAATAGAAATTGTTTTAATCACGTCACACTGCCTCCCTCTCATGACTTGTCGCTCTTGGTCAATAGGTAATACCAATCAAGAGTCAAGACAATGAGTTCCAAACGAGGTTGGCGATTGGAGATTTGGGAAACTCTCTCTATATATATATATATTTAGTAGCTAGCAAAGCTACCCTTAAGGCTTAACCTTTCTCCTTCTCTTCTTTAGGCACAATAGCTGCGGCACTAACCATTCTAATTTTCAAGTCATTTGTCTCCCAAAAAGAAAGAGATGTACCTAAGCAGTGAAGAAGAGAAGGGGATAGTCATTGTTGGGGGTGGCATCTCTGGCCTAGCTACTGCCCTTGCTCTTCATAGGTCTGTCTCTCTATGGTAGAATATAATTCCATTCCCTATATGTATCTATGTACTGTCCATAAACTATGAAATAGAGATGAAAGGTTTATATGTGGATGCCCTTTTTTTTAACAGGAAAGGGATCACCAGTTTGGTATTAGAAAGGTCGGACTCTTTGCGTGCGGAAGGAGCAGCCCTAACCATCAGGACTAATGGCTGGCACGCGCTCGATTATCTTGGGATCGGCTCGCTGCTTAGACAGACTGCCGTTTCCCTTGAATGGTTGGTCGAAACTAAAACTCCCGCACATACACACACATACGCGTCTGTGACTCTCTCTGCGCGGGCGCTCTGCGCGATTCTTAATGCTTGTGGATATATATAGGATACACACACACACACTTAACTGAAAATATGAGTTTGTGAACCTACTTGATTAGTGTTCAGGTTGACTGTCATCGGAATGGAAGTACCCTCTAGCTAGGTCCAGGAATACAATTCATGTTTCTTGCAATCAAAAGCAATCGTGAAGCACCTAATTTAATTTCCTGACTGGGAATGAAGGAAGCTGCCATTACCATTATATATATATATGTATATATTTTTTTTGTATTGACTTAGACTGTTTTTCAATGGATAACAGTCTCTTGAATATTAATCTCGATCGGAGTATGAAGCAAACGAGATCACCAATAAGGTATACATACTATCATGATTCCGAATGTTCATATCAAATTCTACTGATCTTGATGTGGATCATACTATGTGGTGAACGTATGTTACAGCAAGGGAGAAGCACGATGTATAAAACGGAGCGATCTCATTGCAGCATTGTCCAGAGACCTTCCACCAGGAACAATTCGATTCGGGTCCCATGTAAAGTTCGTGAAGTCTGACCCCTTATCTTCCTGTCCAATACTTCATCTCCAAGATGGGAGTACCATCAAGGCCAAGGTCTATGTCCTGAAAATTTCTTTCTGAGACTGTTCGTTTTGTTCCCATGACATGACAGAGATGTTTCACCTATTCCTTTCTCAATAAAATAAATGGTCTCTGCTTTGGAAATCGACCTCGTGCCACCATGCCTATGCCACAGGTTCTGGTGGGTTGTGATGGGGTGAACTCAGTTGTTCTGGACTATCTCAACATGAGCCCTACCAAGTTTTCAAGTACATCAGCAGTACGTGGTTTTACAATCTACCCAGAAGGTCACGGGTTCGAGAACTCCTTTGTCATCGCAAAAAGGGGGCTAGTTTTGCTGGGGAGAGTGCCCGTGAATAGTACTCTAGTCTACTGGTTCATAACTCGTGGTTGGAGCCCTCAAGGTTCACATCAGATCCTCCTTAATTGGTTCTTACATCAGGCAAAGTCAAGCCTTTTTTTTTTTTTTGTTTCATTTTCATTTGCCTTATATGATTCAGCATCCAATGTTGCTGTGCAGATTTAGAGATTTCGAAGAAGCAGGAGCTGATAAAAAGCTCGAGCATTGAAATGGTCAAGGATTACCCGGAAGACATGAGAGCGATGGTAAAGAACTGCGATTGTGGCTCTCTGTCTAGCATGCGGTTCAGGTACTGTACTTGTGTACCAGTTCTTAAATGCTTACGTTTACGAGTGAAGGCATCTTGCTGAATCTGTTGCTTAATAGATATCGAGCGCCGTGGGATCTGATGGTGGGAAACTACAGGAAGGGAACTGCAACAGTTGCAGGTGATGCATTGCATGCAATGAGCCCCTTCATTGGGCAAGGTGGGTCAGCTAGCCTAGAAGATGCGATAGTGCTCGCTGAATTCCTGGTGCAGAAACGCAGAGAGGTTGGTCCAGGGACTCCAGACAGGCATGCGGAGAAGGAATTGATGGGAAAATATGAAGAGGCGCTGGACGGATACGTGAAACAGAGGAGGATGAGGCTCGTTAGATTGTCAGGGCAGTCTTATCTCCTCAACAAAATGAACGAGACTTCACTCATTTTCGTGAAGATCCTTTGCATCGTTCTCATGATCATCTTCTTCCGGGATTCCACTGCTCATACAGAGTACGACTGTCGCCGCCTCTGAGCATGAGGAGGAGGAGACTGTAATACTCGGAAGTTTAGTTATCACTCGAAATGAAAGCTGGTGCTAATAGTAATGTGAGACCATGCTCTGTTCAGTAGTTGCAAACAGCAATAAAGGAAGTATCTCTTAGTTGGTTGGTTATTCAGAGAGACACATGGAACGACTGGCTCTTATATTCTTGCACATATTTTCCAAGAAGGCTCTTCCTTGGAAAGAGTACAGGGAGGAATTGAAAGCTCTGCTTGAGAAAGATTGCTGGGATTTGAAATCATTAGGAGGAAAGTCACAAAAAATTATCAAAAAAAGGTTTTGGCGAGTTGGGGTATCCGAGTATCCGAATTCAGGCACGGGAAGTACAAGATCTTGCATATATGTAACTCTGCTTCCTTCTTTACTTGAGCCTTTTGTATTAACCCTAGACTATGGGCCGGATTATATAATATTGCCTCATGTACTCGTTCCAGCCCAGTACTTGTACATGAATCATTTATGAATATATAAAGAGCAATCCTTATTAATAAATAATAATAATTTGCGGGCATCCATAAACGTAAAGATGTGATTCATCCCATGAACTTCATGAATTGACCCCACGTACGTATTCGGTATTCAGTCACGAGCAATGAGTATAAATAGGGTTAGTTGTGAAACTATTCCCTTAAAAGTGGTTCATTTGAAACCATTTACCGAAATAGAGTTTTTTAAACGTAGTTTTAATTTAAATGAACCGCATCTTCAAGATGCGGTTCATTTTTTTTTTTTTTTACAGAGAGGGAACCGCATCTTGAACATGCGGTTCCCTTTATTTACTTTGTTTTTTGAAACACGAAGCCTCAAGGGAGGGAGTTAGATGAAATATTTAGCGTGTAATATACAACGAGCTCGTTTTATAAGTTTTTGTCAAATCTTTATACAAGTAAAATTTTTATAAAATTTTAAGAGTAAATTGTATAAGTGTAAGCACCCGAATGATGATTTATACAACGAATTTTAATGTGTCATACCTTAATTACTAAATATGTTAATAAGCTGACGACTTTTGATTAAAGTTCAATATATAATACATCAGAATTCGTTATATAAATTATTATTTAAATATTTACACTTATTAAATTTGCTCTTAAAATTTTGTAAAAAATTTATACATATAAAGACCTAATAGAGATTTATAAAATGAGCCTGTATATATATACACAACAAACTCATTTTGTAAATCTGTGTAAGATCTTTATATTTGTAAAATTTTTATAAAATTTTAAGAATAAATTTAATAAATATAAATGCACGAATAATGATTTGTACAACGAATTCTGATGTGTTATATATTCAAATTTAATAAAAAGCCCTAAGCTTAGTAACATATTTAGTAATTAAGGTATGACACATCAAAATTCATTATATAAATCACCATTCGAGTGCTTACACTTATAAAATTTACTCTTAAAATTTTATAAAAATTTTACTTGTATAAAGATTTGATAAAAACTTATAAAACAAGCTCGTTGTATATTACACATTAAATATTTCATCTAACCCCCGCCTTCAGGCTACGTATTTCAAAAAAAAGGTAAATAAAGCGAACCGCATGTCCAAGATGCGGTTCCCTCTCTGTATAAAAAAAAAAGAAACTGAACTGCATCTTCAAGATTTTAAAACAAAACTGCATCTTTAACATGCGTTTAGAAAACCCTACTCCGGTAAATAATTTCAAATGAACCACTTTTGACGAAATAGTTTAACAAATAACCCTATTTACACTCATTGCTCATTCAGTCACCGCCCTTCCCTCCCTCACTACCTTCCTTTATATTTATATATATATGCACACGCACACACATATTGTATATATTATGTCAACAAAAATAATTACTTATAAATTCATACACAAACAAAAATATAATTAATATATATAAAAAAAAGAATAAGTGGAAAGAAGAAAAGAAATGTGAGGAGAGAGAACATAGAGAGCGACGGGAGAGAAAACATGAGTGGTGATTATATTTATTAGATTTACCATCTTACCCAAAAGAGGTATTTGCTTAAAGTTTGAATAGAAAATAAAGGAGTTCTACCTTCTTCTTCCTTTTTTTTTTTTTAATAACGAAAGAATACAAATTTAACAGACTCCTCTTCCTCGGAGGGTGTTTTTGAGGATTCTTGCATAGGGATGGAGGATAAAATCGAACCCAATTACATCGTGTCACCTTACATTAATCGCATTGTATCCCGGAACTTTAAGGATATCCATAACAAGCAAAGTGAAGGTAGCAAGGAAGTTCCAGTAAAGGAGAAAAAAAAGTCGTCCGGATTGAGTCGCTTGTTAACAAAGTAAGCAAGCGAGTATCCACTACAAGAAATGCTTTAATTAGCGGTGAATATTTACTTCACAATGTTAGACGCTTCAATTTTCATGTAAATATAGTCCACGTTCAGATGAATATCACTTTTTTACAATATATTTAATTTATCATAGAAAAGAGGACAGAGTTTGGACGAAAGTTGGATATGAATTTCGTCATGTTTCTTTGGCATTGATTGGACAAAAAAAGTAAAGAGTTCCGGCCATAAACTTGGACATCAATTGGACGTAAATCGGAGGAGTATGTTACATAAATTATGTGATATTTCTGTCCAGAGATATGGATGCTAATGGGAAAGCATCATTATTTTTTTTTTAATGTGTACCACTTAAGAAATGGAATTTTAATGGATTCTGATTAAGTTAAATTCAAGTGAAGTCGATCAACAAGATAAAATTATTTCAATAATGAATTTTTGAAAGAAAAAATACTCTTACCTTTCACTCATTTACCTTTTGAGTTCTAAATATCTTTTTTTTTTACCATTTATACCCTCAATATTTTGAATTTTCATCATTTAAACCCTACTATTACTTTTTTGAAAAATGCATATTCCATTTCAAAAGTAATTTTGTGATAAAAATATTTTCCAAGAAATGAGGAAAATAAGGAAACCTTAAACAAAGAAAAAATATGGGTAGAGGATATCTTAATTTAGAATTGAAGATAAAAGTATTATTTACCCTCTTTTAAAAACACATAACTTGAATTTGATACTCTGTTCAAGAGTATATCATAATTCAGTATCAAAGCTTTTTGCTGAAAAATGTTGCGGTAAAAATCATTTCATCAAGATCGTATTCTGTTTACAATGACATCATTAATGCTGTTGTCTAAGTGGGCGTTTGAAATTCCGTCCACGAAAAGAGAACGGTTAAATAATATTCAGTAGACTTCAATAACACGCAATGAGAATTAGTGAAATGGGTATGGTCGTCAACGCTCAGGGAAACACTCTCGTTTCAAATCATAACAAGCGCAAATGTTCAATGATATGATAGGAGGTAACGATAAAGTTATCATCGAGGGGGTTGCTGCTTCCGGATGCAAGAAAACTGTTGCATGTTTCGTCCATCAATTGTCCACTTTGTGTGAATAAAGTTTTTCAATGGTAGATGGATGCAAAAGTAACAATATTGGAAGAAATATGGACAGTAAAGGATGTTGTACCCATAACTAATAGATGATAATGGGCTATTTTCTTGTAGTGATCTAGTAGTCCAACAATATTAACACACACACACATATATATATATGTAGCATGGCATATCTTTTGTAACATTAAATTTCATCTTATCACTAGCTAGTTACGTACATGAATTTAAAGAATGAAAAATGAAACTTCTTTACCCGATTTAGCTTACAAAATCAAATGGAGGGAGAGCGAGAGAAGAGAGAAGAAGAGATGAAGGGAAGGGACATTGGTTGTTGGGTTGGGCCATATAAGATTTCATGGATATGTACATTAATGGCCGTAGCTGTGAATATGTAATGAGGCCTTGGACCTGCCAGGAATGTAGTACGTATGCCAGACTTGATTCGTGAGCTTTATACATACATACATATATATATATGTATGTATGTATTAGGTGTTACTGCTACACACCAATGTGTGGTTGTTCAGCCTCTGCTATTTTATGTTTCTTGCTACACAAATCAGAAGAAATTGTATTTAATAGATAGAATCAGATCATATCATGACCAGATAAAATCGTGATTGTGTTAGGATTAACAAGTCAATGTTATATATCTCATTGTGTGTATTGTGTTAACATAACTGATTATACCATAATATTATATAATAGTGAAATATATAGAGTGGTTTGTACGACCTCTTACCCTCTCAATTCCTTGCTAACTACTACCCTAATTCCTTTAGTATTAATAGTTTAGTTAAAATATTCTTATATTTTATAATCATTTGGTACGATTTTTGGATCAAATGAATGGATCTTGTGGAGCATATCGTGACGAAAGTGATATTTTCTTATTGACTAAATTAGAGTGTTGAAGTCTCTAGTCAAGGTACAACACACACGCATATATGTAAATGTATATACATGAAAGAAGAAGACAACGAAGTGGTTCCTATTAGTATGAAGAGATCAGACAGGAAATAATATATATATATATATATATATATATATGAGAATACTCGCCCGGCTATCAGATTTTTCAAAGTGGGGCCATTGAGAGAGACTGAGAGAACTCAATTTCGTCTTCAGGTTCATTACCAATTATACTTACAATTGAAATTAACAAGTAACTGTTATAATAAGATAAATTGTCTTTAGATTTAACCCATATCAGGAATATGTATATAAGTAATGATACTTATAACTAACAAAAATGTGGAAATGATGCATACATATTTTTAATTTTAAACATCCTTACCGTAAGGAGACCGGTGAATTTATTTTTTCTATAAATTTGACTAAACTGTCACATTTTCAATTTTTAGCTAGTGAATCAATTCCACGTTCAAATCCTTTCAGTAAGACATACGTAAAGTTCTTGCACATGGCCTGAAGTCAAACAATTTTAAGGAATTAAAAACAAGAAGAAGACAGAGAATGGGAAAGGGAATGTGTCAAAGTCAAGTACAAGGACTTTTTTGCATTCAAAGAAAGATCTAGACTTTTTTTTACTGGGCAGGCGCATTCTGCATTTGAACTCGTCAAAGATGATTCATCAGGGAAAAAAAAGGAATATTCGTCAAAGATGGCCGCAGGCTTAGCGAGAACGGAGCTTCATTCAAATTCAATGGAGTTTTAGCAGAGCAACGGAGTGGTGTCGTGTGTGTGTGTGTGAGTCAGTGTTTAGAGAGAGCGAGGGGGTGTGTATAAGATAAGTCAAATGATCTCGCTAGATCGAGTAGCCTTTCTAGTTTTTTTGGTATAATATATAGTTTAACGTCTCCTATCTAAAGTTATTAAGGCTAAATTATCAGGTACGATCTTAAGAAAAACTTTTTTGGAATATGGTTGTGATAATAAAATATGTTTATATAATTTAATTATGGAATTATAAGGAAGTTGGATATCCATATCAATCAATTTAAAGTTTTTTTTTTACAAGTATGAGTTTAAAGGGTATGGCATTGTTTGAAGATGATAAGGTATTAATAAAATATTTAACATGTAATTGTGATACTTTAGGAATATATATATATATATATATATGCTATTGCTAGATTGTCAGTACTTGCGATCTGCCTCTTGTTCTGAGTAGTCGCGTTTTGCCGGACGGGCCAATCAATTTATTAGTTAGTCATTTTCCCTTTCAGTAAACAAACCAATTAAGTACTAGTCGGCGAGAGGATCAGTTCGTCCATCGTCCTGACGTACGCTTGTCCAATAACTAACTGCTGATGATGCGCTCTTTAAAAAATAAATAAATAAATTTATGTATGTACTGATTTAACTATGTCTATCCATAATATTATATATTATTATATGTAAATGTTGGAGAGTTTGATGTCTCTTTTTATTTTTTATATTTGCCCCTAGTTAATTTATTTTTAGTGTTTTCCGTGCATAGCACGATTTGTGACTAGTCATATCACATCTCTAGCTCTATGCACTCTTTAATTGAATTTAATGCGCTTGCACTTGAACCTCTATGTATTTAATTTTACCTCTGAAAATATTGGCCTATATGATTAGTCATGCTCTAACCATTCGCATTTTTGTAATCGAATCCATGTAAGTGCGCGTGCGGAATAAGTTATGCAGTAATGAATAGAACATCCTTTCCTCTCACCAAGCCCTCACACAGTGCCTCCTTAGCTCCTCAACCCTCATCTCCTCAAGCCTTCCTAAGGGTAATCAACCCACGAGCTCGGTTCTGGAGCTAGGCCGAATCAACTTGTGGGGTCATGAGCCCCAATGGCTCGAGTCCGGGGCTCAGGGAGGTCAAACTAGTAGAGAGAGAAATTAGTTTGGCCTCCTTGACCATCGTGCTCGAGCCATCAGGGGCTCGTTATCCCACGAGAGGGTTCAACCAGGCTCAAGAAACAAGCGCGTTGGGTCGAATACCCTCGAAAACTCAGGGAGACGTGGGTTGAGGAGATTCGATTATGTTCGGGGATGGATCGGGCCAGATCGCTGAAGGCTGGAGGAGGTCGTCGGCAGCTGATGACAGCAACGAAAGGCTAACGGTGGCGGCGGTGGGGGACGACTAGAGGGGTTGGGGCAAGGGCAGTAGGTAGAAGTGGAAGATTTGAATAATCATTGGGAGCAATTTGGTCATTTTACTTCTATTCTAGATAAGAAAAGTCATTCCTTGTGTGAGGGGGAATAGTTATTCCCTCTATATTCCTGATCCTATTCCTTGAAGAGTTTTAAACATGTAAGTTAAATGTTGCGAATAGATATTCCCATTACTCCTAACCAAAACATGGCATAAGAATTTTACTTCCTCTCTAACTCTTAAATCTTTAATCTTAATTCGGTCCTTTTCTTATTATGTAATCTAAAGCTCAATTATATTAACTAAGGCACCTCCCAAGTGTCATATATAACTATAAGGAAGGGGCGTAGGCTCAAGGTTAAATTGATAATCCACTTGTCGGCAACCACGTACTAAGGAAGAAATTCGGGTCCATTAATTATTCCCAATTAACTATACCTAGAGTAAGCATGTATTTTTTTAATATTCTTTTTTCACAAATAATAAATAAATCCATCTTCTGAAAGTCTTGGTGATCTCCATTCCGCTATAAAAGGTCAGTATCGTCCCTACCCTTACAAGGGTGCTTAGGCCGCAGAGAAGCAGTATCACGACACCCATCATCAACTGAAATTATAATCTCTGAATTCTAGTGTTGTTACACAAATTTGCAACCTTTCTCATCGCATTCGATCGGCTCCTCCAAATGATCCTGCCTAATATCTATCGAAACATGACATTAAGTATTGAACTTTACCAAACACCCCCGGCCAATGACCTGTGAGCCCATCCTAGTCACTAGATTTCAATTCCATTGATATCTTTTCATTATTATTATTATTATTTGGCCCACCGGCTTAACAATTCCCGACAACCCCACATAATTATCTCCTCTTCTTTTTTCCACTGTGCTGCCAATCTCAGAAACCTAAACAGAGAGATATAGAGAGAGAGAGAAATCACGAGAGATGGAGGACGACCAGGAGTTAGGAGAAACGTAGCCGAGCGAGATCGAGTCGAGGAGGACCGGTATCAAACGAATAGACCTGATGGAGTGAGGTCTAACGAGAAGGTTGAGAGAGGATCGCTAAGGAGATAAAAAAAGTTACCGAGCAAGAAGAACAGAAGCAAAGACGGAGAGTAGGAGACACGGGTAAGAAAAATATAGGTTATAAATGATTTTCATTTTAAGTTCAATAAATTTTTCCACTTTATAATATAGTATAGTTTGTATGATTTGAATATAAAAGTATGGATAATAGGATATGTGAATGTAGCAGAGTTGATTATTGTAGAATAGATTTACTACATACGCGTGCATATATATATATATATATATATATAGAAGAAACAGAGAGGGTGAGATAGAGCACAGAGAAGGAAAAAAAATGAAGATAATTGAGATTCAGTTCGAATTAAGTAAATTATATTATTTTATGTTATATATATAGTTTAGTAGGATTTAGTTAGATTGACGCATTCCCACAAATTTTAACATGATATGTAAAAGTTATAGGGTCAATAAAAATACAATGAATAATGTTATAGAATAATTTTTGGGGTCATTTTCGATATAAAAATGTATAATATATTTTAATTTATTGTGAATGATATTATAGGACTTGAAGAGACTAGAAATAGACCTCTAGGAGATCTAGACCAGGATTGTGAGTGCTTTTTTTTCTATTGTAAAATAATTTATAATATATATACATAATCACCTCGATAATATATATACACACACACAACTTATAATGCATGGCTGATTTGCATGCGCATACATTTTAATAGTGTTGTTAGCCGGGCCGGTTCGGGCCGGTTCCGGTCCGGGTCGCGCCGGTTCATGAACCGGCTTGGACGGGCCCGACCCGGACCGGGAAGCAAACGGTCCGGTCCGGTCCGGGTCGACGGTTCGGGCCTGAGTGACCCGGCCCGGAACCGTCCCACAGACGGGCCGGTTACGGTCCGGTCCGGGCTGAACCGGCTATTTTTAAAATTTTTTTGAATTTTAGAATTTTTTATGGTTTTACGATTTTAAAATAAAATAAAAGATTTCATTATTAAGATTCGAACCGAAATCTTCTACTTGAAAGTCAAGAATCTTAACCAATTAAACTAATTATATTTTGTTTACATTTTTACATTTAATATCATATAACTAATTTTATTAAGGTATGTTAGATTTTTAACATTTTTAAATAAACTCGAATTATTTATTTTTAAATAATATTAAAACAACAAATATTTCAATTTAAAAAATTACCAATTGGTAGATATGTTAGATATTTATAATATTTTTAAATATAATATAAATTAAATAATATTTTAAAAAAATGTTTGTTGTGGGTTGGGGGCATGGGGCCCACTGTGAGGGTTGGGGTTTGGGGTGGATGGAGAGTGTGGGGCCCACTGGCAGTTTGACCATTGGCCTTTTGCAAGCTTTTTTTTTTTTTTTTTTTACGGTTCAAGGTCACGGTTCCGGGCCGGTCCGGGCCGGTTACGGTTCCGGGTCTGTAACGGTCCGGTCCGGTTCCGGTTCAACGGGTCGATTTTGTCGACCCAACCCGTAACCGTGCCTCAACCCGTAGGGGACGGGCCGGTTCCGGTCCGGTTCCGGGCCGAACCGGCCCATTTAACAACACTACATTTTAATATATATATATATATATATATATTGTAAATGTAGTAGATTACATTAATTATATTAAAATCGATACGTAGAATTGAGATTATTTTTTAACTGCTATGAAATTTGTATGTCAATGTCTGCATTATTATATGTATTTTGCATCATTGTTTGTGATTATAAATAGTCATGGTGACCGCTAAGCAGGCGGACTAGGAATGGGCAAATAAATGATGAGAAAAGAAAATATAAATGAAAGTGGAAAGAGAGATTTAATTTATCGCTAATGTCTATTGAGGTAATTTATCTTTAATTTTTAGTGAGATATAAAAATAAGAAAATTTAAAACTACTCTTACTGTCGGAAATTGGTGGTCCCCGCTGGTGTGAGGTCTGCAGAAGAAGGGTATCGGGAGATGGGAGGAAGATTGATATTGATTATTTTGTGGGGTCACAGTATCATTGGAGAGTGGAGTATCGATACCATCATAACTCTGTTGCATAGGGAGTGCGACATTATGGCTATTATTTGTATTGATAGATTGTTTGCATTACATATATGATATTGTTGAGCATCATATGATTTGATATTCTTATTGCGTTGGGATAGCTATTTTGGTTTTCGAGTTTCAGAGATCAGCATCAACCCTTTTGTCTTAAGCATAGTGATAAAATAGTCCTGTATATAATGTACGACTTGAAACTTTCGGCAAAGATTATTTTTTATGGTAGTGGATTATGTGAGAGGATGAATTATGGATTGTAGATGTGGCATTGAGTAGATATTTCTTGGTGGATTTTATAGCACGTTTTTATTTGATGTGGAATGTTATAAAAATAATGAAAAACTCTATCAAAATATCGGATCGTCACATGACCTAAAAACAAAAAGGAATGAATTTGCCTAAATTATGAGTTCGCTAAGTGAAATTTACACTGACTTCGCCTAATACCTGAAGACGCGAGAACAAGACAATAATTTAGCATATATTTAAAGCATGTTAGCTAGCTAGTAACTCCATTTTCATGGAATTATCAATAGCACAAACTCCCTCCCTCGTATGGCTTCTCGTTCCCGGTCAAATAAATTAATAAGGCAGCCGGCCGACTTAGAATTGAAAACAAAACGATTCGATCACATACCTCCCCCGTATGGCTTCTCGTTCCTGGTCAATAACGAATAAACTGCAGTCAAAACTGTGCTCCACATATCAAAATACAGCACGTGTATATTTTTAATTAGTGGCTAGCAACCTTAAATTGTAAGGCGTAGCCTTCTCCTTGAGCATACTTGCTGCAGCACTAACCGTTCTAAATCTCTAATACAGTAGCTATCTAGCCAAGTCATTGATCTCCCAAAAAGAGAAAGATGCACCTAAGTAGTGAAGAAGAGAGGGAGATAGTCATTGTTGGGGGTGGCATCTGTGGCCTTGCTACTGCGCTTGCTCTTCATAGGTCTCTCTCTCTCTCTCTCTCTCTGTCTAGTGGAATATAATTCCATTCCCCATATGTATGTATATACTGCACAAAAGGTATGTAACAGAGATGAAAGATTTACATGTATATGCCTTTTTTTTTTTTTACAGGAAAGGGATTACTAGTTTGGTATTAGAAAGATCGGACTCTTTGCGTGCAGAAGGAGCAGCCCTAACCATCAGAACTAACGGCTGGCACGCGCTCGATTATCTTGGGATCGGCTCACTGCTTAGACAGACTGCCGTTTCCATTGAAGGGTTGGTGGAAACTAAAACTCGCGCGCACGCACACACACACACGTGTCCAAGTTCGCTGGTGTCCAAGCTGATTGTCATCTGAATGGAAGCCCCCTCTAGCTGGGTCCAGGAATACGATTCATGTTTCTTGCAATAAAAAGCGATCGTGAAGCACCTAATTTAATAATTTCCCGATTGGGAAAGAAGCTACCATTATCTCAATATATATCTACTTTTTTATTTTTTTAACTTAACCATTCTTCAATGGATAACAGTTTCTTGAATATTAATCTCGATCGGAGTATGCAGCAGACGAGATCGCCAATAAGGTATACTATCATAATTCTGAATGTTCGGATCATGTACTACTGATGTTGGTGTGGCTCATTTATATGGCAAAAATATGTTACAGCAAGGGAGAAACACGATGTATAAAACGGAGCGATCTCATTGTTGCATTGTCCAGAGAACTCCCACCGGGAGCAGTTCGATTTGGGTCCCATGTGAAATTCGTGAAGTCTGACCCCTTATCTTCCTGTCCAGTACTTCATCTCCAAGATGGGAGTACTATCAAGGCCAAGGTCAATATGTACTGAAAATTTCTCTATGAGATTGACTGTTTTGTTCCCATGACATGAGAGAGCAGAGCATTTTTCCAAGATTCTTATTTCAATAAAATAAATGGTCTCTGCTTTGGAAACCGACCTCGTGCCATGCCCATGCCACAGGTTCTGGTGGGATGTGATGGGGTGAACTCAGTTGTTTCGGACTATCTCGACATGAGGCCGACCAAGTTTTCCGGTACATCAGCAACACGGGGTTTTACAAACTACCTAGAAGGTCATGGATTTGAGAACTCGTTTCTCATCGCAAGAAGAGGTCAAGTTTTGCTGGGGAGAGTGCCCATCAATAGTACTCTAGTCTACTGGTTCATAACTCGTCGTTGGACCCCTGATCAAGGTTCACATCAGATCCTTAGTTCTTACATCAGGCAAAATCTGGTCATTATTATTATTATTTCATTTTCATTTGCCTTATGTGATTCAGCATCCAAATTTTGCTGCGCAGATTTAGAGATTTCAAAGAAGCAGGAGCAGATAAAAAGCTCGAGCATTGAAATAGTCAAGGATTACCCGGAAGACGTGAGAGAGATGATAAAGAGCTGCGACTGTAGCTCTCTCTCTAGCGTGCGGTTTAGGTACCATACTTGTGTTTTAAGTTTAAATGCTTAAGTTTACAAGTGAAGGCATCTTGTTGAATCTGTTTTTAAATAGATATCGGGCACCGTGGGATCTGATGGTGGGAAGCTACAGGAAGGGAACCGCGACAGTTGCAGGCGATGCATTGCATGCAATGAGCCCATTCATTGGGCAAGGTGGGTCAGCTAGTCTAGAAGATGCGGTAGTGCTCGCTGAATTCCTGGCGCAGAAACGCAGAGACGTTGGTAAAGATGGGCATGCGGAGAAGGAACTGGGGGGAAAATATGAAGAGGGGCTGGAGGCTTACGTGAAGCAGAGGAGGATGAGGCTCGTTAGATTGTCAGGGCAGTCTTATCTCCTCAACAAAATGACCGAGACTTCATCCATTTTTGTGAAGATACTTTGCATCGTTCTCATGATCATCCTCTTCCGGGACTCCACTGCTCACACGGAATACGACTGTCGCCGCCTCCTAGAGTGAGGAGGAGACTGCAATACTCAGAAGTTTAATTGTCTAGGTTTTCTATCCTATCACTTGAAATGAAAGCTGGCGCTAATAATAATGTGAGATTGCGACCATGCCCTCCTCTGTTCAGTAGTTGCAAATAGCAATAAAAAGGAAGTGTTTCTCAGTCGGTTGGCTCTTCAGAGAGACACATGGAACAAGGACTGGCTCTTCTTTTCTTGCACATATATTCCAAGCAAATGTAACAGTACAGGAATAAGGTTCTTCCAGTCCCTCAAGCCTACAAGTCAAAAAATTCATCATCTGTTTGTTATATTGCATCTTTACTACACAAACCAGAAAATGGAGCATAAAACATGGTCCCTTTGATGTTAGGCATCAGGTCAAGAATGAAAATAAAACCAGAAAGGAAAACGGGTTTACAGATCATAGGCAGTCGTGGACATTGAGTAATATTCTAGATGTTGGATTCAGCAAAGTTCAACAGAGAAGGAAGCCTTCTGTCCTTTTTCCCGTTTAAAAGAAATGCTGTCTTTGAAATAATTTCTAGAGTCGCATATGTATAACGTTCATTATACAAGTTGCGGATGTGCAACCGCTTTTGCCAGTAGGCTTATCTCGGCCCACATTGCCGAGAAGGAGAAGAAATTATGAATACAATCATATGTGGAGAATAGCTTAATTATGTATAATTGACTACCCTCCAATCCATATTCCTATATATTCATCACTCATCTCTTTGATATGAACAAGGAATATTATGAAATGCAATCACCAGCAATATGGCTGCCCCTTGTGCAAGCAACAGTCGGTACTGTGAATCAAGAAAAGCTTCCTCAGAACTTTTCGCAGCACCACAGCTCCTGCTGGCTTGTCAGTGTCAGCTTTCGAAATGCGCCATGCGTTGCTGCACCCGAACCCCACTACTTGTCTAAGTTGCTTCCTTCCTTCCTCTGCAGTGCCAGTGGGGACGGTAGTTCTTCATTGAAATCTTCCCACAACATGTCCATACTTTCTTCGCTAAGACTCACGCTCTCTCCTCTTTTTCCTGGACTGCATTCGGCTATCACTGGTTCTTGATTGACGCTATGACCGAGCCCATCCTCCTCCTGGTCTTCCTGCTTTTTGGCGGCTTTGTCTTCATGATGGTGAGAGAAGGAACCAGGTTGGGATGAGGCTTGCCACGAAGGAGGGGAATCGATTATGTAGGGGAGTGAATCTGTGGTTTCTGGGAAGCAGAAATCTTCCACGTCCATGTTCAGAAATGTCCAGATTGATCAATTGATTTCTTCTGAAAATAATAAAGATAGAATAAGGTAAGGATCCATTTTTGGGGCCAGTCGTCTTATTGGGATAGCTTACCATTACTGAATTTTGGGGTGGGGGCGTAGAATGAGAACAGAGGCGGCGCCAAGTGAGACTGTGATTCAACTACTCTGAGTTTACTTTCATTTCCACATTTTATTTCTAATGGGAATCTCTTTACTAGTTTAGGTTATAAATGATTTATAATTTTCATTCACCAAATATAAAGAAAGGGAAGATTATGTTGTATATGATAGTAGCAGAAAAATGGGGAAAGATGAGCCCCAACAAACCAATCAAAATGCTAAGCGCATTTTTGGTGCGGGAAATGGGTAATTTTCATGCATCTGGTGAGATGGCAACCAACCTTCATCCTCACCCTAAAGGAGCCACTCAAGACTGTTCAACAACACAGTTCCAAGATGGAGATGGAGATCAATGGCATCAAAGAGAGGCTGTTTGCCGGAGCTCCCTCTCTTAACTCAAAATGAAAAAGGATATAAGATAAGAAGCACAACCTGGAAAATATACATGTAGTGGTCACGAAACACATGAATAATCAGATGAGCAGTTATCATAAGATGATCTGACTGAACTGAAACCATATGAGCCGGATGTTGTTCTATCATTTCCCTGACGAATCTGAATTCTAGAGTACATGTACAAAGGCAAAACAAAACAAAACATTGTGCCCAATATTACAATTGCCGGAGACGTTGAACCATGGAGGGCAACTAAAGAAACTAAATTGAGGGTATAGCACACGATAGCAGACAAAACCAGTCACCTGTACCCGATCCAACAGCAGCAAACTTCTCATCCATCTTCTCATCGCCCTCTATTGTTTAAATCAGTAAACCTGGACCACCTTGACAGGGGATTCTAAAACCACAGGGTTGTCTATACGTCCTTCCCCAAAATGGGATCACTTCAGGGACAAATAAAAGTATCAATACAACAATCATGCGTAACTGCTCATGAGGCTCGTAAGGACTCTGGGCTGCGCAATGGAATACCTTCAATATCATAACCATCCTCATCTGCGTGCTTAGGCAAGCGGGTGGATCCTGGACTTGCAATTGGGCACCATAACAGTATTAGTTTCTGCAGAGAACTATACATTCTCAGGAAAATGAACAAACAGTCAACATAAATGAGGACTCACCATCCACCATGTCCTTTGTTCTGTGAAGAAGGAAAGTGCCAGAAAGAATCGTGACAAACCCACACATCTCTGTAATTATCTGGGTCGGATTTTGTCGGTCCCAATCCTGCATAACATTGATGAGAGAACCAGTTTACTTCTCATTCATAACTATTTTAAATACATTAGTCGACTTAAATGGTGGATCAGTGGATGGTGGCTTTCATTATTGACCAGCAGTAAAACTTAAGAGGGTGCAAGTGGTATCTAATTACCTTGAACATGATTATGCTCGCCAGAATAGTTAATGAAGTGAACATTACATAGTATATTGGTGATACGACAGTGGTGTTGAATGTATCAAGGGCCTGCAAAAATAGACAAGATTAAATTATGTTTCAAATGAAGGAGCTCTTTGTGGAGAAAACTGGGGAACAACATTAGAGGACAGCTCCTAGAGTCAATCCTAATATGCTAAAAAGAAGCTGCAACAGATTTGAGCTAAGATAATCTTCCCAGCTACTTGAATGAATTACTTTTACCACAAAATGATATTCTGAATAACTATGACCTCAAGAAAGAGAACACGACTTTGGGAAATGAGAGTAAGCACTTTGGTGCTCTAAAAGCTCTTAAGTTCAATAACAATCCCTGCTCAGTCCCCTCCCTGAACCCTGCAGAGCCAATGAAACTCTCCAGTACTTTGGAGAAAAGGGGTTCACTCTTTCTGATGAAATCCTTAGTTTCTCCTCTCATTTACCTTGCACGAACCACATTGCTGATATCATTGTCATTCTTCAAATCTAAATCAGTACAGAGCTCTAATGCTTCAATTACCAGTTCCATCATGTGCATTTGTTATTCATTTTGGTGATATCAGATATCAGAGGTCACAGTGAGTCAATTCTTGACAGCTTCACTAGTAGAGAAGTGCAAAGTATGCATTACCTTGTTTAGATAGTTCATCTGAGTAATAACACAGGCGGCCACAATTAGGATGAAGACCCATGTCTGGGGATATACTAACTGATTCATTCCTGAAAAAGTCAACTTTAAAGCTATTCCAAGTGCTTTAACGCTCATGACCTGTCAAAGAAAATATATATTCATCAAGAAAGAGATAATAGCAGCATAAAGAGAAATCAACGAGGAGGACAACATCTGGCTACGTACCGATAGTGAACCCACAAATGAACAGACACCAATGTATACCATTACATGCGTCTGTCCATAAAGAGGAACGAAATGGACAATCAGCACAAACACTGCTGCCATTACCAAAGCCGTGTAGAAAAGGAAAGCTGCAAGAAATATTAAGCAACAGATGGTATATAATTACAAAACATGACACAAAAAAGACCCAAAAGAATATTACAAGATTTCTTCAGTAAAAGCCGAATGTGCAGTAATCCTTAGTGCACAATTACCTGGCTCGGTTGCAAGGTCCCATACTTCCTTCACTGACTCAATTTCCCGTTCTTGAGGAGCATGTAGGACGATTGTTGTTGATCCCACAACACATAAAACACAACCAAGAATCCCAAAAATATGAAGTTTCTCTCTTAATATGATGTGTGCAAGTGCTGCGCTGTTCAAAATATCTCAATTTGAATTAGCAATCAAAGATGATCTTAGAAAGACCACATCATATATATAATCTCCACTTGCCTGATAATTATACTAAGTGCACCAAGAGGAGTGACAAGGATGGCTGGTGCAAATGCATAAGCTGCAAAATTAGCGATTTCCCCAACAACCACTGCAGAATGGAAATCGGCACATCTTAGTATCTACATTACTTAGAAAATACAGGAACAAGGGAAAGAAAGGTATACAGTTGAAATAATGTAGCTTGATGCTTCGAAAATAGAGAAATTTCCATACAGTAAATGAAGCCTTGAATTGAGAGTACTTAAACAAGCTGAAGGATACTTGAATTGATAAATATGGTTTGATAAAAAAAATTGTGAGTTGGACAACACCCGACCTTTCCAGTTCAAGCACAAACTTTCCTCAAGAAAGCCATTACGTTGATATGATAAATTGAATAATCCCAATTAAACTAAAATCAACTGATGTCTAGACGATATACTCCACCTGTCACTAATATTAGAAGTACTATACTATTTGGTCTTCTTAGAGAAGATGTTAAGAAAGATCTTACTTGTTACCATGCCAATCCACCATAATGGCTCGTACAAGTAAGAATAACCTCCAACACCTGACATAGAAAAATTCCAAGTTCAAGGCTGACGGGATGAATCTTCAGTTTACATTAAAAAATTATTTTTAAAAACAAGAAAGGAAGGAAGGGAGGACGATTACAATGGCATTAGATCACGCTCAGTGCTACTATGTATATATATAAGCCACAGGAAATAGAAAAACTCATCATCCAAAAATCAGCAGTAGTCCAAAAACTCCAGCATAACAAGAACAGAAAGACAGTTTGACATCAGATCGTGCAGGGTCATGAAGAATATAGAACGGCACAAGCCAAAGTGATAGATGAAGATATCAGCATCTCAGCATGAACAAAAATATGATATAGAAGAACCTGCTTGCACTAAACCATAGAGTTGGCAACAAAGATTTTTGGGAGAAATGACAAAACATGAGATCAAAATAGGCATTGCACAGTGAATATAACTAACCCAGATCTGCCAATTTTACAGACATCTCAAAAAGATACCCGTTTAGGATATGAACATTTTGCGGGACATTGCATGGCCCTGGGCACGGCAAGATAAACCAACGACAGCCAGCCATCATTTAACCAGAGTCGATTGAGGCATCATAAAAATGTTTCTTTGCAACTAAGGTAAATCTAGCGATCCCGTGAAAGCATTCTCAGAAGACCGGGGAAATTCTTTTTTTTTCCCTCTCTTCCTTGTGAATGGCAAGGTCACTCCCATTGAACCGCCTATAATTACAGGTAAACCCAAATAAGCTGTACATAATGCTGATTGCTTACTGCACTTAAGCCTCAAAAAGCAGGTCAGTAGAGCATTACCTGCTCTGACACCCGAGGCCCCAGCTTTCTTTAGCCCTTTTTTCTTGACGATGAAGCTAGCACCGATGAAGAAGCTTGAAGACAGGGCCAACACCAATCCCTTGATGTTGTCGGAGGACATGCCCTTGTACGAGTCCATCGCAGCTCTACCACCACCCCACGGATTTCAGGCGGCAAACAGAAAAACCCTGCGCTACGATTGAGCGAGATCCATGCAGCCTCACCGCATTGTCAGCCCCTTGTTATAAACATCGGTGAATCCAATCCTTCTAAAGAAACGAGCCAGCAAAAAAAGCAGGGAAACCCACAGAATCTGCAGAAGACACCGTGCGCAGGGGCGAGCAACAGAGAGGCAGGAGCTGAGAGCCGACCTGAGGAGGAGAAAGATAACGGAAAATTTAACGCACCGGAGGAGCAGAGCAGGTAATGAATGAGGGAGGGAGGGCTGTAAAATTGGGTAGATTGGGAATGGGGCTGAGTGAATTGAATAAATATTATTATTATTATTATGAATAAGCAGATTATTACCAAGAGGGGTTGGGCCGAGTGGTAAGCAGCTCGGTGCCGCTTAAGGAGGTCTCAGGTTCGAGACCTCACGTACGCAGACACCCCTCTTGGGAGCCTCACCCGCCATTGCCAGGCGTGCGACCCGGGGCGACCAACGGATTAGTCAAGTATGGTTGGCTGAAAGATGCCATCTCACCGCTGGTGGGGCCTGCTTGGATACCGTGGCTGGCGACCAAAAAAAAAAAAAAAAAGGATAAGCAGATTATTAGTTCAGCTTAATCCGTCCGTCTGGGGGTTACTCTTTACATGTGTACAAACAATATCTGCACCTCCCTGGAATTGATTCTCAATTTTCAATTGAATTCAGTCAGCTGCATACATCAAAATGAAGGAAAAATATCTGTTGCGGTCGGTGTGAAAAATCTCTTTGCTTCCGAATTTTGCGGTATCAAAAATCAGCAGCCGAAATGGAAAGCAAAAGAAATATCTGATTTTATTCGCCTGTCTATATATGATATTTATATATATAATGCTCGAATGCCCCCCCCCCCTTTCTCTCTCTCTCTCTCTCTCCCTTTTTTTTTTGTCTCGTTCTTGCAACAGAGGGCGAAGAACTATCTTATTGGAAGCTCAGCTGCACCCGAGGACGACGTCGACGACATCATCGCATTTTTCTCGAGTAACAAAATAATTGTTCTTATTAACAGTAGTAAACAAAGAATGGGTACTGCATAGGATCGGGCAGGATGGATCGGACACTCCAACTCCGAGTCTGAGCTGCTCCACCAAACATAAGTTAGATTTTTAAATTATTATTAGTTCCATTAAATCAATCGCACCTGTCTCTCCTTAATTGTTTAAATAATTAGTAGTAGTTAAACTTAATTAAGCGTTCAAACCTTCCCAAAAGGAAATGAGGGGGGGAAAATAAGAAAGAAGGAAGTGTGTGTTCACCCATTTTCAAATGGCATTAATTAAGCTTATGCATTTTATTTGCAGCAGATGGCATCCCAGTTTCAAAATGTTTAACAATAACTGGGGATTAATATCAATGAGGACAATAATTTCAATAAAAAAAAAAAACGCTGACAAGTCAAAGTCCCATTATTCAGACAGACTACAGCGAGCAACAACATCAATTAAAAAGGTAAAATCTCCAACGTAAGACGCTACAACCGCTGCATCCCAACTTCTCTCCTCTCCTTCCATTTTCTACGGAAGATGGAACACCAATTTCTGCATGAATTGATAATAGAAAGGCTGCAACTCAAATCACTAAAGTGTGGGCGGGCACAAGGGCTGGCGCTTGTTTAAAGGGTGAGATCCTTTGGTTCCTCGATTATCTTAGCCAGAGTTTGCAAGAAAGAAGCCAGGTCAGCTCCGTATATTACCCGATGGTCCGCTGTAACATTCACCTGGTGTGGTGTTCATTTCAGTCACAGTGATGTGAATGTATTAATGCTTGGAGCTCCCAAAATGATCTTAAAATCGCAAATATTCATATATATATATATATATTCCCATATGTAAAACATATGCCCAATCTTTTCTTTTACCTGCATTTGATTTTTCATGCCAATCCGGCCATCCTTGGAGGCCACCACCGTGGGCTGAGATGCGCCGACTGCCATAATTGCTCCCTGCACACGGGAGAATTTTCATACACACGGTAAATCTATGAAGACAGAAATCACAGTCATTTTATATCAATCCTCTACTGAGCACGGAATTTTTGAGAGGCAAGATGAAATTTAAGTTGCAGGGCTTACAGTTCCCGGGGGGAGAATGGCATCAAACCGATCAACACCAAACATCCCAAGGTTTGACAGCGTAAAGGTACCTAGACCCAAAAAAAATTGCAAATGAGCAACAGTGATTCAGCAGCATATATTGCCTAAAAAGCTAAGAGATAATGGAAAAGAAAAATGAGTTCATAGGCTTTATTCTATTTGATTGATATCCAGGCTATAGATGAGTGCCTATTGAGCCGAATTCTTGATTACAATCAATAAAACTGCCTATTTTCTAGAACAAAGCAAGAATCAGCGAGTTGCACACTTGCTACTATCTATTTGTTCTCCTCCACCATCTGCCAAGGTGTATAGAATTGCATGCTGCAAATAATGCTCTAGTATTTGGCAGCAGGAACTAAAGTTTCAGTCTTTCTGTTTAACCCATCAGATTCTTCACATTGAGCATGATCAAAAAATGAGATTGTCCACGAGAATGTGCCACCAGAACATCCAGCGATTACCTTCGCTATAAAATTGGAGAGATGGACAACAAACAGTGGCATAAAGTGCAAAAACAGGATTGAAAGATATGTTCTATGGTTTGCTACTATCCTACTAATAAATCCCTCTATTGCAGGAACATTTATTCAACGGATATAAAGAACCAAAGAAACAAACTACTGGGAAATACACGTAATATTTCATTGTGTTGACAGTAGCATGCAACTTCTGTTAGAAGTAAAAGATCAGTTACCTGTGTTGTACTCATGAGGTTGTAACTGTTTAGCACGGGCCTTGTCCACCAGCTCCTTCCACTTTCTTGACAAAGAATAAATATCAACCTGAAAATTACATTACAGTAACCCTCGCACAGTTCCATCACAATTGAAATTTTTATGAGAGGAAATAAAGGGGAAGTAACTTTGATACAGAAGATACCTTATCAGCATCCTGAAGGACTGGGGTGATCAGCCCTCCATCCATGGCAACAGCAACGGCAATGTTTATACCACTGTTATACGTGAAGCTCTTTCCATCTCTGCAACTAGAGTTAATAACAGGATGCTGTACCAGTGCAAGAGCAGTGGCCTTTGCGAGCAATGCTGTCATGGTCACTCCCTTAGACTTAATCTACAATATGTTGTCCAGTGACAACATAAGCATCAATCACTTATAAATGAAAAGACATGATTTTGGCCATAGATGAGGGTACTGGGAAATCTCTAGCTGCAGTCATAATTAAGTATGTATTGAACGTAAGAAGCATGGGTGAAATACTGGAAAGACAAAAACTTGCCAATCATCAACCAGAGAATTAAATTTTTAAATGCTTGCTTGCTATTTATTGTACATGACCTCAGGAGTAAGAGCCAACAAGATATTTGATTTGATAATTTCTTGATCTACTAATATGTTCATGTTCGATATATGATATCTCATTCCTGAATCCACCAAGCAAGTTACTTGACATCAAGAGTTTCCCATTTGTTGTAGCCTATAACTGCAAAACCACCACCCTCCACCCCAACACACATACACAAACACAGCAGCAAAAATCATGCTGTCAATTGCCTATTTTATAGCCAGAGAATGCAATAGTTAGTACCCTGTACTGAAGAATTATGTTCATTAGCAGTCGAGAAGATACACTATCCTATTCCTAACTACTCCTAGCTACTACCATGAATCAGCACAAACTCTACCACGGTTACCGCTTGAAATTAGGCAAGGGAGTAGCAATTCCTGTACAGAAGGGCAAATAATTCAGAACTGTTCACCTTCTTGTAGAGAGCATCTAGAGCATCGGTAGTGATAGTGTACCCAACTCTAAAAGTAGGCACACTCAAACTCTCCACCATATTCCTGCTCACAGCGCCCTGCATCGTCGTGAAGGGCACCACAGTGCCCAACTCAACTGCAGCTGCTGGAGGGCGCGCTGCACTCCTCTCAGGCGCTGGAGCTGCCGGTGAGGCAGACACCACCAATTCTGCTGCGGCAGCTTCAACGTCCTTTGCCACAATCCTCCCTTTTGGACCACTTCCCACAATCCTCCCTAGCTCTACCTTCAACTCCTTCGCCAATTTCTTAGCATATGGGGAGGCCACTATCCGCTTCCCTCCTTCCGAGGCCGGGTGGACAGCTGACGCAATGGGAGCCGGTGCCTTCGCTTCCAGAGGTGGCAAAGTGGGACCAGCATTCCCCTGAACTGTCTCGTGATCTGCCGCAGCAGCTGCTGGAGCAGCAGAATGCTCGGAAGATGGCTGCCCCGAAGAACTGGCCTTGGACTTGGCCTCAGAGATCTCCTCCTCGGACTCAGCCAAGAGGGCGATGGCGGAACCCACAGCGGCGACCCCACCCTCCTCGACCATGATTGCAGCTAGATAGCCGTCGTAGAAGGTCTCGACGTCCATGTCAGCCTTGTCAGACTCGACCACGACAACGCTCTCGCCCTTGGAGAGCTTGTCGCCCTCGGACTTGACCCAGGAGACGATCTTGCCCTCTGTCATTGTGGAGCTGAGGGCCGGCATGAAGATCTCCCGGATCTTGGCCTGAACAGGGGCGGTGGGGACTCTCCCAGAACGGTGGCCGGAGATTCTGCGAGGCCGGAGGGCAGGGGAGGAAGGTATGAAGGCGGTCTTGAGAAGGTGAGCCATTGGAGAGGACAGAAGAGATGGGAAGGGGAGACGATCGTGAGAAATGAAAGATGATGAAGCTGAAGCTGCTTGAGATTGAAATGAGATGGGGATGAGGAGTGAGGGCGAGGCCGAGAGAGAGGGTGATACGTGAGCGAGACCCGACCGCAACGAAGACTTAAAAAGAGTGAGCGAGGAAAGCAAAGCAATTGCCAATTGCAGAGTCTGGGCTGGCTGGGCTGCACTTTGGATGTATCGAATCGAAAGGAAACGTGGTGGAGTGGGCGATGGTTCCGATGATGCACCAAACCTTACCATGAAACCAGCAGCCGGTTTTCAGGGTAACCCAACGGTTCGACGTATTACAATTATACGGCACATCCACAGCCAGTCAGCCGCGGGGGAGATTGGAGAAATTATGGAGATTGAACCTTCATAAATCCCGGATGTAAAAGAATATATTTGAGCTTTTATTTCTATTTGGCGGTTCTCCTTGTTATTCAGAGTATCAATGGAATGTCTGAAGACGTCCAGAGGTCGTGTCGTCCTCCCAAGTCCATTGCTTCAACTTCACACCCATAAGATCCAATTATATATGTAGAATTCTTCTACTGGCACATGGTTGTACCAAATTATACATGTAGAAGTAAAATATTCTCTCTTCTCTTCTTCATTCTTTTGCTTCCTTTCCGGCTCGATCACTAAGTAAGATGATTGACCCTGGTTCCTTAAAATTTTCCTGATACTGAAAACCACAATTTTCATAACAGTCTCCTCACTATCTTTCACTACCATTATTGTGTGTTGTTCACTTTACATAATTCCGAAGCCATCAAACAAGGAAGTTCGAAACACTGAATGCAAATATAAAGAAAACCATCTTCAAAAACAACTCTGTTATTCAGCCAACGAGGGATCCGACATTCTGCTTCATGCTCAACCTGGCTTTTTTCCCCCTGGGAAAGCCTCACTTCGTGTCTTAGCTCAGCCTTTAATCACTTGACAATTATCAAGGTAATATAGGTTGAAGATGGTGCTCACCTGCAAAAAGTACGGAGAGTGTTCTAATTCAGAGAACTGCCCACCAGCCACATGGAGAAGGAGAAGGACAAGGACAAGGACAAGGACAAGGGCATGGGGTTCTATAAGGGAATCGAGGAGAGTCCATGTCATTGAGACCAAAATTAAAATGGCGATCACCAGCACAGACCCAGACCAAAGCAGAGATAGGAAGCATGGTGTCAACGGAAGATTTACATTTACTTACCTCTTGAGTAAAGGAGAGGGCAAGGCCTTCCTGAACCTTCTTGCAAAGAGAACTCGGAGGGCTGATCCAACCACTGGCCAAGTCACAAGGATAGCAATATGAGCGAGCAGCCAAATTGGCCTCCTCGACTCTCTTGTGATCAGATCTAAACATCTCCGGATGGGAGAAACTGCACAACCATCCCCAGATTCATGCTCTGAATGCAGCACTGCTGCTGTTTTTCTTTCATCCAGTGCATCATTCCCATTACCATTTTCACATGGCGAGTTTAAGGAGTGGATTGAAATATCTGCCGCGCCGTTGCTCAGTTGATCACTTTCACTACCCACTGGAGCTACCATCCCATCTAAAACATTGACATATGGGCATTGATCAATTGATGACTCAAAAGCTGTGTCTAGGCCCAGGGGAGTCTGCACCAGAAAGTATATACAAGGCGACAAAAGCATATGACTTCACCACCAAATGCTATCTGCAATCTTCATAAGCAAAACATGGGGAAGAAACATACCTCCTCAGCCTTCTTCAGGGGATATAAATCCCGGCTCATCTCAAGAGTATTCAGAAATTCATCAGAAGCTCTGACCCACCTGCAAGGAAAGATCAGGTGCACACAGAACCGGATGTTCATAATTCAAAGTAGTTGACAACAAAGCAATTCCAATTGGAAGGTTTCACAAATGAAAAACGATAAATTAATTCCTATAACCGGGACTAAGTACACACCAAAGTGAAGATCCAGTGAGTCCCTCAAAAAATGCAAGATGTCCTCCATGCTTCGTAGTAGCCAAGACAACATTCCAATTGAGCCTAATTAAAGGCCAAGTACAAGATAGAGTTCTTCAGATGCCCAAAAGAAGAAAAAGATTAGTAAAGAGAAGAAGTCAAAGACACCTGCATTCGTCCCAAGGAATAGCTTCCTTTGTACAGACAGGGTCGTCCAAAGCACTGATGCAGAGGAGTGGCACAGAGACATTTCCTATGTAGTTCGCACTGCTACAATGCCTATAGTACCTGTCTACAGTCTGAGAACATAATGAGAAGTAAACAATAATTGTTATAAGGAGAGCCAAACAAAGATGAAGATGACAGGAAAAGAAATAGAATACCTCAAATTGTCCGATGCGGCAGGTTGCATGGTGATCAAAATCTCGAATAGAACGTGACTATTGGTGCAGACGAAACATAATGAAGCAAAAACTATTAGATGGCACATATAAATGAAGAAGCAACCAGAGAGATGCATGAAAGGATACGAAGAAATGAGTCAAACCACATTTCCCTTAGACTTCTATGTCAACTAAGTTTTGCATAGCTAGTCAATGTGATTACCTAAATATAGACTTTTGCTATATCGATTGATCTAGCTTGAGATGCTAGCATGCTAATAGCAAAGCAACAGATGAATCGCAGTCAGTCTCAACCGGCAGCGCACCTTTTTTACTCCATCCCAATTAGCAAGGCGAGAAAACCGTGTTTCATGTCTGGAATGACAATTTAGCGCATGTTAGATGGAGATCACAGGTTAGATCATTACAGGAAGTTACTGGAAAAGAAAATGAACGAGAAAGAGATCCATACAGAAATGCATAACTTTGGAGGCCACTTGCGATAGCTCTATCATAAAACTTCTGCACGAGTTTTCGACATATGAATCTATCACCAATCTCCAGAAAACCAAAAGATGGATAAAGATTAGTGACGTCATAAAGCATAGTCCTGTATTAAAAACTTATGTAATTAAATATTCAGGTAAAAACTATGAACATGGCCCTCAAATCTTTACCCATCAATACATAACAATCTAGTTGATGAGGATTTTCCTTTTATCACTGCATTGGACAAAACCTTACTTTTCACACACAAACAACTCGGAATTTTGAAATTACCAAAAGGTCCCACGGGGAGCAAACTGCAACAGCTCCTGCCACAGGAATATCTTCCCCATCCTCCCCTAAATATTTCACCTGAAAATGATGCAATAATCAGACCGTACCAAAATCCATATTTTTCTTCCAAAGAAGATACAAATTTCTTCATAAGAAAACCTAATAATATCTGAAAAAATGGTTAAAAAAAAAATCAATGGATCTAAAGAAAATTCACAACTTGGTGGAGACCCGAGACAAGTGGAATAAGTAGATGAATGGAATGAAAACCTCATAAATGCCGGAGATAATATGTTGCAGGACAATTGACTACTTTCTCCTTCTTCTTTTCTTTTAATTTTTTTCATTTTTAGCTGAACAGTTGACTACCTTCCAAGGAATAGAAAGCCTAACCAACTAATTTGGAAATAGATACTTGTGATAATCAGTTGAAAGACGATAAGTATTCTAAACAAGAATGAATCTCAAATTTTCGTACTAGAATATTAGCTCCAATGCTAGTCCCCACAATATATAGTGGTGCAATTGGATACTCTCTACGTAAGTGATTAACGACTGCTCGTATGTCCTCTGTCCATCCAGCATTATAGAAGCAATCAGTCTGCCATTATTAAAAAAAAAAAAAAATACACACACACTTTAGAAAACATGATAGAATAATAGCTATGAATTATTCTTTTTCTACGCATGCGATGAGTCCATAATGGAAATATAATGAAAAATAGCCTTATCTATACAACAAATCCATGCCTGATAAGCAACAAGTCATTTAGTCCACCAAAAAATATAGAATAAGAATAATCATGCCTAGAGGGCAATAACTCACGGTAACTGAAACACCGCCCTGTCCTCGGTGGTTGCTAACAACAACATTCCATTGACGCTTTTTTGCCATGTGGGAGACGAGGTGCTTTATGTACTGCAAAGACCGCTAGAATCTGTCTAAGACAACTGATTTCTATAGATATTTCTGTAGATATTATCAATTTACTCATGCTAAAGCTTACAGTCACAGTACTTGAAAAAGCTCAAAGACTGCAAATTTGTTATTTTTTATTTCCTTTCGCAAAATGTTTCTTAAAATGCTCAACGAACTTACAGCAGCAGAAGAATCACTCATCAGACCAGGAACCACCACCAAGATGGGTGTTGAGTCCTCTTTGGCTATGAAATTATCGATTGTATTCCCATGACCTGAGGATTATGAAACCTATAAGGGGGTTGTTGAGTCTTCTGATGCTTTTTAATTTAATGTTGATTCTTGACCTAGGAACTCTGGCAACATTAAAGGAAACTGGAGCTTCTTAACAGGGGAAGGAATGCTGAATAATACCAAAAGCTCATTTATACAAGTAACAAGAACTCTTACCACATGAACTTGCTAACCAATCTAATGCAACGTGGCCACCATCAGAAGCACTGAAGATTTCTCTAGGGAACAAGCACAAAAATATTTGTCAAACACTAATTTAACTGAGCAGCTGCATGTTTGTGCTTTGATTCAGACACACAAACTCGTACATGTTTAAGCACTCGTACTTGTCAAGGCAGACTCTTAATTGAGTGATTCAGTGTGAAAATTATCATGCATGAAGATAATAGAAGAGGAGAAGCTGATGCTTCTCAAAGGATACACAACTGAAATTTTTAAAGGAAAGGGATTCACGCATAGTAGAGCATCCTATTTCCTTGCTTCTTTTGACATATCCATCCCATTGAGAATCACAAAGGTATACATTTCATATCAAACAACTGGATAGAAGCATCGATCTCAACCCACAAACATAATTTCATCCCTCGTTAAACAAGCCTTCTCAAGTAATTCTTGAGAAACCAAAGGCTACGAGGACCCTCATTTACCCAACAATTGATGTCAAGACAGCATTTTTTTCCTCCTTTTTCAATTAGTTGGATAAAGAAGGAAAAAAGAGTTGCGGCTTTTAGTCGATTATAGAATACGACATAGGAAGGCAATGAGGGAAGCACAGGGGATGGAAGAGGACGAGGAAACTAAAGCGAAAGCTACGAATGAACCCGTACCCTACCTTCTGTAGCTTAACGACGGAGGCCTCCCAAAGAAATTCAAGAAAGCAGTCTGAACATGAGGACTTGAGAGCCATGGCGTCGCCAAGTACCTGCATGAATTTCCCCATTCGGAAATGAATTACACCCCAGCCCAGAAACAGAGGAAAACATAAAGAAAAATCAGACATCGCTAATTAGCACCTTCCGTTAAGAACATAACACTTGGAGACGACGTCTCCGTAGACCTTGGAGAGGGGATTGTAGGTGAGCTGGACGGTGCAGCCTCTGAATCCCGTCAACACATCCTGGATGAAATGGAACTCCAGGAAAGTGTAGAAAAAGACGGCGGCGGCTATGGAAAGAGCGCAAAAGTAGTGAGAGACGGGGATAAGAGAGAGCGCACTGAGGAGGAGATCGTAGGCACAGGGGGGCCCGTTGCAGATCCCCTCCTGGGAGCTGGAGGACTCCATGGATATTGATCAGATTATCTGGGGAAGCAATGTACCAATACGATAATCTCGCCTCTCGGAGGGGGTCCCATTTGGGTTCAAGAGTTGAACTTTTATAGGAAGAGGGGAGGCTGGGCAAAGATGAGTGTAGTATTGCGGGTGTACGTGGCCTGGTGGAATGATGGAAGAAGTTCTTGGTACAGCGAGAAATTCTATGAGAAGGGGGGGGGGGGGGGGGCGGGGCGGGGTGGTCTGTGGCTTTTATGCGTGGAGGCGCTTTGCATTGCAGTTGGGAAATAAGGGGAGAGGGACGGTGGGTAAGGGCGAGGGCGTGTTACCGACTGACTCTTACGTTCCGTGGATGGAAATGCATGCTGCCATGTCTACACGTGTGTCAGTCGGTCGGCTGATTCACTATCACTACTCCGGGCCACATAGTTATGGCGTGCGTATCCTTAAAATTATGTATGTGTATGTATTTACTTTGATTATTTTATTAAATTTACATGTATCGTCAAATTTACTATTCACTCTACGTTTAATAGCTCTCAGCATGCTATGCATCGTACAAGTCATGTGGCTAGTTTCTATAAAGGTGAAAAAGCGTAAAGGCAGTGGGCTCTTTGAGCCATCAGCTTCAGCTCTTTCATGGATGATGACACGGTCCTCCGAGGGATAATATAATCTTCCTTTTCGCAATCAAAAGTGTTTCTATTGATGGATGAGTCCCTATAAAATTCAATTATGGCACCACTCTACATTACATTACATTACATATTGATTACCATGAGATCATTTTATCAACTCATAATTTACCATAAATGTCATACTAATTTCCCATTAGTATTAAGTGCCGCATTCATTTTATATATATATAGAGAGAGAAGGGGAGAGGGTATGCAAGCATGTTCGAGCAATGAATCCAAGAAAGCAATATATTTGTGGAATTGTTTTTGTTAACATTCATTCAGCCCGAGGCGCAACGCCAAATTTACAGCCTGTGCAGTGACTTGTTCTTCCCGCGCCCAAAAAGACAAATGAATTGTGAAAGGTCACATGCCTGCAGAAAATACAAAGAACACGACACCCACCGAATGCGCGCAGGCAAAGTAAATCCGGACATTCCATGATTATCCAGACCAGTGACATGACAAAACATTGAAGAATTGACGTAGAAATCCATAGAAAGTATAGTGCAAAAATTTTTTCCTTTTGAAAAATGATTCGAGGAAAATTGAATGGACCCTAGCTCTTCTTTCTTTCTTTTGTCAGCTTCGTTTTCCTTTCAAGTGGGATGGTAATTGCAGATCAGGAGGGTCCGGTCGATCGATTCTTCAGTGTCCACCGGCCAGCAGAAGGCCGGACGGAGCAGCCTGTTGGGATGGCTTTGGAAGCAAGAAGAGAGCCATGAGAGCACTGATGAATGCGGCGATGGCACCCATGCCAAAGCCTGGCAGGTTCCCTCCTCCAAACATCTGATCCAACTTTCCGCTCACCACTGACACTATCATCTGTTCGTTAATTAAAAGAAGTAAATGCAATTAATGTGCAAGCCCAGCAGGCATGATCAAACCGATCAATCAAAAAGAAAAAGGAGATTAATTTATTAACATTAGTTAATTAATTAATTAATTAATTACCTGTGGAATGACGATGGCCAAGTTAAGAAGCCCCAGGGAAAGCCCTGCAATTGCATGCAAGCAGCTCATATTATATATAGCAAATTAGATGTGTATACACATAGCCCTATCCTGTCTTGTCCTGTCCTGTCCTGTCGAGTGGTGGACATTTACTACAAACCCTCGATCCCGCTTAAATTATTACAGTGACACGGGTGATAGATATATATGATTTTCTCACCTTGGCCTGCTCCACTGCTCGAGGAGTAAATTGATGCCAAAGCAAACGGAATGCTGAAATTCACCTGCAACCAAGCATTCACAAGGATACTTGATTTATTCTTACTTACAAAGGAAGGCTATGCATGTTACGGTACGATAATTAACAAGGCTATCATGTACGCAATTGAATTATATACATAAATATATTTATGTACCGCTAGCGGAATGCCCATGACCGAGAAGATGGCCAGGGTATAATCCTTGATGTTCTGCGGTGGAGGGGCTAGCCCGTGGCTGTCATGGAACTTCTTGGCCGCGTAGGTCACCGGAAATGTCAGCACGAGGCAGAGGGTGAGGAGCAGGTTCACGATGCCCCACCACTTCCTCTCGCTGATCTTGGTCTGCTTCGTCAGCTGCTCCCCAAACAAGGCTGCCACTCCCAGCACCACCGATTGTAGCAACAGGCCCATCGATCCAGTCCGGACACCGGCATCGTACACGTCCTTCTCATGCGGCGTCCCTTGGGGTTTCCCACCGTAGATCTCCAGCCCCACCCAGTCGGTGTTGTACAGTATGAAGGGGAACCACCCGATCCAGTTGAGGGCGGTGACCGCGTACAGCATATATATAGGCCCGTTAAGGTGCTTGAGTGCCCCCGAGAACTGCCCGACAAACGCGCCCCAGCCTTTCTTCTCCGTTGCCACCAGCGGCACCTCGCCCACCAAGGTGACAGCGGTGCCGACAATCACGGCCAGGAGCACTATGTCGACGAGGAATAGCGTCTTGAGGTTGGCGCAGTAGATGTCACAGGCTATGGTTTTTGTGAAGGGCAGGAAGCGGTGGAGCCCCGAGATGGAACCCATGCCGTACCCCGCCACATTGCCCACCGCCATGAAGAAGGCGAAGAATATGTTGGCGGCCGCAATCCTCTTGTGGTCCCCACCCGACAGATCGGCCAGGAACGCCCTGCATGGCCCCTGGAGCATGTTGTTGGCCACGTCCAGCACCCAGAACCCTACCACAAAGACTGCGACGGCGCGGGGCTTCATGGGTCGATCCAATCTGTCTCCGGCTGAGTAGCCCATGTCGGCTGCGAAGCCTATCAGGAACACCGCGACACCCACAAACAAAGCCCCGGCAAGGATGAATGGTCGGCGGCGACCGAAGCGGTTCGTGCTGTGGTCGCTGAAGAAGCCAACGATGGGCTGGACGAGGAGGCCTGAGATAGGACCACAGAGCCAGATGAAGGAGGCCCACATGTGGGGCACACCCAGCTGCTGCACGTAAGGCGTCAACAGGGACAGCTGAAGGGCCCATCCGAACTGGACCCCGGCTGCGATGGAGGCCACCGCAAGGATCTTCCAATATGGACAGAGTCCAGCCTTCTCGGCAGTCCCACGATCAATTCCTTTCTCCATTGGGGCTTAGTTATGAACGTAAAATGCTCTCTTCTCTTCCAGCTCAGTCCTTCCTCGTACAATAGGGCAGAGAGTTTGATCACTGCAGGGGGAGAGAGACATGGGAGTGAATATTGGAAAATGAAATTACATCGTTTTCGCACAATCTAGTAAGGAATTCCTCTGTAAAAATGAGGGAAATAGCGGTGGCGAGTTGGCTACTCCTACTGGATAATTTTCGGATTTTCATATTTAACTACAAATATAACAGACAATTTGAACAATCACACTAATAGTAGTCCTAGAAATATAACACCCCCAAAAATATAGTATAACATAAGAGACCGACGTTCGATAAGATTCAAGTTCAATAGCCTTTTTAGTAATTTTACTTAGAAAGATATTCAAACATGAGATTTCAACCTCACTAAATCCTATGTGATTGAGCAGAACGATTAGACCAATAACCTTGATGGTGAAGGAAAAAGGTTTTTTTTTTCTTCACCGTAAAAAATTAAAGATTCTTAGTTTATAAGTGATTAGCATTAGTGATGAGGTTAAATTTACAAGTAGCAATCAGAAAATTGACCTGAAAAGATTTGCAAATATTCTTCTCGCATTCCAAATCTGCCAGAATAGGATATCAAATAAGGATGCATGCAGTAAGACAAGTCCCTCTGTATTATTGAATGCATACTTATTACCTTATCTTGATCAACTTCCCTGTGTGTTGCGTTGCGGTCACAGTGCCCTGAGACCGCAAACTCGTCCACTTGGTGTCCTGGAAAATCAATCAGCCATGATCCTCGTCTCCTGAATCTGCTTATTCAGATGGTTTGCTTGGCTAAAGGGAATATATATAGATTGCTGCCTCCTTACATACGCCATCAGCTGTGCTGGATTTGGATGGCTAGTGTAACGCTCGACCGTTGGTTCTTCAGGAGGAGAGAGATTATCTCCCGTCGAGTCAAATTTGCCATTCTTGCCAGCTGGTAATTACGTATCTGTATCGTGAAGAAAAGAGAATCCCCGGAAATAACGCATCTCAATTTACAGTAAAGTAAATCCCACTTTTTAATTAATCTGGCCTCTTTTGTTTTGTTTGGTTTTTTGTATTCTTTCCTGGTGGTACAATAAGATATGCACAATAGCACCCAAATCATGAGTCTTCAGCCGATCCTGCCAATGCACAACGAAAAAATTTTGTGTTGGGTCACGAGTCCTCATAACGTCTTATAACAAAAGGTTAAATACCTCAGCTAGCGGCTCGTTCAAAAGCAGTCTAGCTTCATAGCATCCACCACGGAGAAAACTTCATGGTTAATATGCTACATCGAAGGTTTAACACCTCAGCCCGGTAAACCCTCTGTAGCTGTGTGACTGACTCCTCCATTCGTTTACTACTTGCTGGCCAGAAAGTCTCTTTCTTTTTGGTTTTAGCTCAGCTGGCGTAGAGCATTCTGCTGTAACCAACCTATCTTGGCATTACAGCCAGTTCCAATCTTCCTCTTTCTGAAAAGCAAAGCATCCTGTGCCAACGACGTGCAGGATCTACTAAATATTACCGCTCATTCCACTTGAAAAGCATTCGGAGCCAAATCAAATTTTGGAGATAAAACACTGCATACCAGCAAATTATTTTTGCCCCCTTTCCCAGGTAAGTTGCAACCGAATTGGTTATCACTGAGTATGGCCAAATCTAACTGATCAAATCAAAAGAGACTCTGACTGAAAGAAATTAAGAACGATGCTAAGTCAGATCCTTCATCTTTAACCAGTCTAGATGACGCCATCATAACTAGAAGTATTCACTTCCCTGATGGATGCTCTTGACTGGTCAAGGAATGGAATGGAGTATCAGCAAAGAGGTTCAACGCACAACCCCAGTGGCTTTAGGCAAACGAAACCCAATGCAAGCTGAAGCTTAATTTGCCCTTCCCCACCAGGAGAATGCAGCTTGAAGCTTTTACCAGTATCCAGAGTCTGTTCCAACATGTGCAACAACAGGTCAATCTAAGAAGAGATCGACTGTGAGGAATTTCCATTGTCAGGCTCCGAGATGAGATTTTCCAGTTCGTCGATGATGGCATCGTAGCAGAAACGGTATTGCTCCTGGTCATTGAGATATGATGAAGGCAATCAGCAGAGGGATGATGAACAAGAGGACAAGTTGGAAAAAAATTATTATGACTGTCTAGGGACCAAAGCCATTTCAGAAGCATGTTACTACATAGATGAGAGGATGCTTCTTCATTATATGAGATCAATATACTAAAACATATATGAGAACCTCTACAGACGCAACTTTGGCTCATGAGAGTCTTCATGCAAATCGCTACAAGACAAACCTAAGTATGTGGATAAAAGGATAAGAAAGAGAATACCGGTGTTTGAACCATTCCAATTCTCTGAGACCTAAAAGTGGTTATGGTATTGACGAGATCTAGAGCAGACATGTCACCAGTCAGGATCCTTTGTATTGTATTGTGGATTGTGCAGTATGTTCCAGTCCTCCCTATACCTGCACTGCGAGGGGCACAATACAATTTCTCAGTTAAAATGGATAAAGAGACCTTCAGCTGCTGTGTTGCCACAAAAATTTGGGTTAGAAGTGGTAATGGGAGGCTCAGATTCATGCTGAACCTGCAATGCACCACTATAGGACCTAGACTTGGTGGTATGTGACACATTCGTTTGAAAATTTCACGAACAGCAACTGTATCTGTTGGAACTCCATGATCAGGCCAGTCAGGATAGAGAATGTGCAAAACAGACATTGGTGGTTGCTCTACCTGCAACCGGGAACAGGAAAAAAGGTAAAACGACATAAAAGACCAAAAATATCATTTCACTTTTCATCACAACAAGATATAATGTTTCCATAGATCACGCACTAAGCTTGAGACTTGAAGAGTCAATTTATTCGATTACAGCTTACCTCTTTATAGTTCACCTCCAGGTGCCTTAAAACAAGCGAAGTCTCGGTAGTCTTGATCCATTTAGTCTCGATGCAAATATTACCAAAGTCTCTTGGACCATCTTCTGCTTGGAAATAATCTCCACATTTCACTATCTGCCATTCAATGAGGAAGATCAACAAAGCGAAACAACAAGGTATGCATTCTGATCAGACACGGCATCATTCATTTAGATGAGTCTTGTTACGCATTACCGGCCTGTAGTTATCAACCAATCGAGTGAGCATCACTACTGCTGGACAATGGTATTGAAGTACCATCTCCCAGAAGTCCTCATAGGTGTGTGGCAACGGACCTTGGGTAGCTATAAACCGAGAAATGCCTTCTCTTGAGGAAGCCTATATTAAAGAAGCAATTTCAAAGGACTGGAACATAAATGCTCCAAAATGTTTTGCATAGATTTTGATGATGGATGCTAGCAACACACCGAGATAAAGCTTGCGTTTATATAACCCTGTGCAGCAGGTCTGTAATCCTTACACGAGTCGAGAACAACCCGATTCTCATCAACTGTATTATGACCCAATGGACAAATCTTAAGTGGGAAGCTCTGCAGGATATGTTCAATAACAATATCAAAAAAATTGGTATGGATAAAGAGCAAATCATTCTTACATGGAATGACATCTCGATAGCGGTTTTTGCACAAATTGACATCAGCAAGAGCCACGGTGCAGCTTTTAATCATCTTCGATGGCTTTATCCTATTAGCCTGCCACCAATACAGAAACATGAAGACAGGATTGATTTCATTATGTTTTTCCACTATTTAATCATTGAGCTAGGTGTTCTCATGGAAAAGATAACAATCTTCTTTCTCATGGAAGACAAACCATAGATTTTTCTTCACCTTTGCCAAATTTTAAACAGCAAAGATAGTGGTTACAAAAACACATTTTCTCCATGCATCATACATCACCAAAAAACAAATATCTGCAGAAAGGAGAGACACATCTAAGAATTATGTCAAGGGGAACAGAACTCAAAGTATGAGCAAAAGAACGGGGCCAAAGGTGAGAGATACTATGATGTTTTGAAAAATGGATAAAGTTTAGACATAAATATAACATTTTACAGTTCTCATGATTCCACGGGGACAATGCCCGCCCCTTCCCTAAATCCGCACCTGGCACAAATGAAATTCATTTGTGCCTCTCCAAATCAAAGTTGCTCAAAACAAAGCCTAAGTTAATAATTAGATTCCATGCCACTGAAATATTACTGGCTAATTGCTAATGGGAGCAGAAGGAAAACTACAGCAGACTGGTGAATACGAACGAAGCGGGTTATAGGCATAAAGATTGTGAAAAAATTGGATTTTGGGCGCTCCTACAAAGCAAAAAGCATATACTTAAGTGCCACTCAAGCTGAAGCTTATTTTTAACTACCTATACCATGACTAGTGCAGTAGAAACAGCAAATGAAAATTGGGGCTCGTCTCAGCCTCGCCAGATTGAAGTTTGGGGGAATTTTCTAAGAAACAAACCTGTAAGTGAGCGAACTCTTGCGAGATCCTATCAGGCGTTTGGGTCCTCTCCTTGAGAGCCCTGAGTGCTTGGGAACAGAATTTGTACTGGTCGGGGGTGAGGTGTAATTTCGGGGGCGAATCGGCTGAGAAATCGAAGGGTTTGGGTGGAGAGACCGGCGTGGAGCTTGAGGCGGCTGCGGGATTAGCCATGGGCGACGGCGGGGGTCGCCGATGGTGGCGGTGGCTCCGAGAAGTAAGGTTCCCCAGTTGCGATCTTCGTCGGGGTAAGGTCAACCGCCAGTCTTCGGAGAGGCGAAAAGTAGCACAAGTAAACTCCTTTTTCCTGTGAATAAAGACGGGTACATTAAATTGGATAAAAATCACAAGTTTTTTTTTTTTCCACAGAGAGAGAGAGAGAGAGAGAGGGCAGGCAGACAGTTAAACCATTTATATTTGTTGAAAAATGAAAGCATGTGGATTCATAATGTTCTCAAATTAAGCAAATCTGTCGATCTTACGGTGAAATGCAATTTCTGGCAAGTCGCTTTAAGAAGTTTAACAAATAGAATCTGTTATTTAAAAAAGAAAAAGAGGGAAAGATCAAAGAACAACAACCCTCTCTTTTCCTTTCCTTTCCTTCTCCCGAATGAACCGGGGTGTGGTAGAGCCAAAAAGACCACCAAGGCCAAACCAGCAGAGAACACGCTGCAGCTAGCTACTCCCTCTAAAGCATTAACTCTCCATACTATTGTTTGTGGCTATTTTAGATAGGACTCAGTGCCACCAACAGTAAAGAGCGTATTTTAGAGCAACAGGATCATATAATTTACTTTATCCGTAAAATTTGTTGATATTACTTGCTGAGTTTAGCAGGCTGAATTTTAGTACGTGGATAATCATTAGATATTTAATCCACCCTCCTTTTTTTTACCACAAAGTGCCTTTTTTAAAATATATATGTATATATATAGAATCTGAATCTGATACCCCTCCCAGGAAAATTCCCAACCCCCGACTTTCCCTTTTGAAAATTCCTCACATCCCATCGGTTTTAATTACATAATAATTACCGAAATTTTCATTGGTCTTCTCTCTACTCACTCCACTCCCACAGCTCCCTCCCTTGTCTCATCTCAGGAATCTTCAACCCTCCTTTATCAACCTCGTCATCGAGAGGGGGTGGGTAATTTCTTTCCTGTTTCTCAGATCTCAGCCTCCACCTTTTGATTCCCGCTTTCTAGCTATAATTGGTGCATGCATTGATGGTCATGGGTCTTTCTGAGACGGATTAGCTGATTGTTCATTTGCTTTGATTGATGGACAAGTAAGAGAAGTGCAGTGTTGTTGATCGTTTGTGCGGTGGCTGTTGCGGATTTTCGATTCTCGTCTCCGGCTCTGATCTTCTTCCGAGTTTTATTCTTGAACGGTAACAGGGTATATCGAGCTCTTTCTACTATTAGGGCTTTTGATTGGGATGTGAAATTAGGGGTTAGGGTTCCGTAACCCTTCTAATCTCAGCTGTCGTTTCTTATTAGACTAATTCCAAGTTTTTAGTTATATTAAATTTGGTGAAGTGCTTCAATTCATGGGCTGGGCAGTGGGAGTATGGACAGTTGCTGTATCAGCCGCAAATGCATTGATTTACTGGAAATCTGTTGCTTTTGCCCTTCCGTCAATATTAGGAGCCCAAGGAAACAATTGTTTTTTAAAGTCGAAAAACTGCGTGCTTTATTATTGTTATTATTCTTTAGAATTGTACGGTGTGGTTTCAAGCATCTTCAGTCCTTGGTTTGTATGGTAAGATGGTGGTCTTTTGTTGATGTGGTGTTGCAGGTGAGCTAAGGTTGCCGTCTATTGTAAAATTATTTTCATTAGCAGATTCAATTAACACTTGCACCTTTCCTGCGAAAGTGTTTTTGTATAGTTATCGGACCAATTTTATGCTAGATTTTGCAAGAAAGTCTACGAGATCAGAAGTTCGACTCTCTTGGGCTTGCGGGGAGTTCTCAAGTCTGGGACAATAAATTTCTCATTATTATAAAAGGAAAAAAAAAACATTTTGGACCACCTTTCGTGCTTATTTCTTAGCTACAAGGTATATGTTTTGGTCATTTTATTCTGTAACCATAATATTTTCCCTAATCTTCTTTTGTGTGCTTTAGAAGACCATGCATATGAATGGTATGTTCTTGGATGGACGTAAGGTAAAAGACTTTGTATATGAACTAGTTCTTGGCATGTTAACACGACATATAGCTAGGTCTGTTTGGAGCAAAAGCAAATGACCGAGAAGTTATGAACATTTTTATCTCCCTGTTCCACTCTTTGAGCTGAATTAGCAGCACTCTTGGCCTATCATGGTTTGCTTTGGGTTTACCTTTTTTCTCAAGTGCTCTATTCATGTCTAGTAAATATCTGCTTCCACATTATTCTTCTTTCAAAAAGTTATCGGAAGCTGTAAGCATGTGTTAATATGCTGATTGGCATGTTTTTCCTTTTTCCATTATCAGCTTTTCCTTTTGCAGTCTTGCACTGCCGAAACATTGAAGGATGAGTCTAGCATGCCTCGTGTGCCACAGTGCCGAGAGCCCATCACATTCTTTTAGGAGCTACTCAGTCTCAAGCTCAGACAATGAGGGGAGATGTTCTGCCATATCCAACTGCTTAACGAGGAGGCCTTCTCTTCCTCTTCCCCCATCAAGATCTTCTGCGCTAGCTTCATCAAAGGTGACACCTCAACCCACAATGCCAAGCGGCAACGTGCCTGGTAATACTGCTCCAAGGCTTGTCCGGAGCCACGCAGTGAGAAGGGACCTCGTGAGGGACTGGAACTTTGATGAAGTTGTTATGGAACGTTAGACCTTGGAGCTCTTTTCCTGGAAGTTGTGTCATAGTACCGATCTCATTTTTTGTTTCCACATCATGTAGAAGGGTATGGACATCTGCTAGGCTGTAAACAATGTGCCAAAAGTGAAATGCTAAGGCTTTGTTTCTGCTCCATTTCCTCCTTTCAGTGATTCCCTAATTATGCAGAAGTGGAACAACAGATTTGATATTTAATATTGGTCTGCTCGTGATTTGAACGACTAGCTCCTGAAATACAGGGAGAGGACTACGTATCTTGACTCCAACACACCTTGCTGCTATTGACGGCTATTCATCAGAGGGCTATACCTATACCGGAGAAGCTTCTGTGCCTTTGAATCTCATGTCTGGTCAACCCAAGTCATTTTATGATAAATACTATCGAAAATTTTATAAAACCGGTAAGGTACGGTACCTTGCCGGTTTTATAGAGGCCTCCATATACTATTGGTGTTATTATTTCTTTTGGAAATGAGAATGAGAGATAGTTACACGTGGCACATCCTTATCCGCCGAGAGCGAGAAGCTCTATCTCCTCCAAGAACCAAGAGATAAAGAGATGAGGTGAGTGGACGATTACCTTCCTTCCTCTACCGCCAGATCCCGTCCCCTCTCCCGTGCTATTCTAGCCCTCAGTCACCCACAACTATACCCACACGCCCCCCACCCACCTCTTTCTTCCTGTCTGAGCTGTGGCCTGAAGTTCGGAAGAAAGCCAAGCCAACGATTACAATGGCCGCCCTCCAGCAGATGTCAATCTCCTCCCACTCCAAAAACCTAACCCAGCCTCAAGTTCCAAGAACCCCGTTCCTCCACAAGCCTTTCAACCTCTCTTTCTCCTCCGCCATTCCCCCACTTAGCCTCTCCTCCTCCTCCTCCAACAACCACCTGGTCCTCCGCCAAGGCTCCGCCCTCGGTGCTCGAATGTCAGCGACCGCCGCCGCCAGCTATGCTGCCGCGTTGGCTGATGTGGCCAAGTCCAACAATACCCTTGACTCCACCAGTGGTGACATTGAGAAGATCGAGAAGACATTCTCTGACCTACAGGTATATGATTTCTTCTCTAACCCCACCATCGACATCGAAAAGAAACGGAAAGTCATCGACGAGATCGCTGCCTCCTCTTCCTTCCAACCCCATACCACCAATTTCCTCAATATCCTCGTCGAAGCCAAGAGGATCGATATCATTAAGGACATCGTTAAGGAATTTGAGACCGTCTACAACAAGCTTACCGACACTGAGTTGGCGATCGTGAGCTCGGTGGTGAAGCTTGAGTCGCAGCACCTGGCTCAGATTGCCAAGCAGGTCCAGAAGTTGTCCGGGGCCAAGAACGTGAGGATCAAGACTGTGATTGACCCGAGTTTGGTTGCAGGCTTCACAATCAGGTATGGGAACTCGGGGTCAAAGTTAATCGACATGAGCGTGAAGAAGCAGCTCGAGGACATCGCTGCTCAGCTCGACTTGGGTGATATCCAGTTAGCTGTGTGAGACAAAAGTAAACTCTTGATTATTTAGAATGTCAATGTTGGGAAGAGATCAATTTTCTTCCACCATCCCTGTCTATTAATTGGATTTGAAATTTTGTTGTTGGTAGTCACTTCACTGGCTGAATCGCTTGAAATCTCATATGATGCACTGCCTTTTCTTAATGTAGCTTTCGGCACATATTAATGCCTGTGCTCTGTGATGGTTTCGTATTATATACACACACATATTTGGTCAATACTACTGCCAATTTGAATACTGTCTTGATTTCTCTGTTGAGTCAATGCTTTCCGGAAATAAAGTGGAAGCCTGGGACTAAGCTTCAAGTTACCTCACTCACGGCCTCCTCGGCCAAGAATATATGCTTCACAGTACCTGCGAAATTGTGCCAGAAAGCATGGAAGCTTCAAATTGTGAATAGTGTCACATAGAATTGGATCCTACCATACAATGATCATACCGTCACATGTAAGTGCGAAGCTGCACAGTTTCCTGCGTCTCATTTTCAATAACTTTAGGCACCAAATTAAGAAGTGCAGCACTCTCTTCTCTACTCTTTGCCCTTTGGGGAAATAAACAGTGGCTGCCAAATGGCTTCAAAGTGACCGCTTCAAAATGAAACCAGAGAGGCTATGCCACATCTGAAGAACGTTGCCACCCAGACAATCTGTAGCCAGTGAATCTAGATGTCCCAAGCCATGTCAATCGAGTGACTCCATACTAAGATGTCCCTGTGTCAGATCATTTTTGGTAGGATTTCCAAAGGTTCAATTGTATGTTATATTTGAAAGTATCGTCATCATCACGGGTCTATTACTCGTGGTGAATAATGCGATCATGATCCATGCTTCCTGTTGCAGCCTGTGTAGAGCTTCCACACAATTTTCACGAAACAATTGCGAGACATGGATGAAAATAGGGTATAAAATGGACAAGAGTCCCCCAAAAAAAAACTTCAGAAGTGTTCAAGGGAAATAGAACGGAAAGCCAATACAATGGACAACAAAATATACTAAAATCGTCCAAAGTTTTCAGGTAGTTTTGTACCGGCAGGAGACGAGTAAATTCTACACATGCAGCAGCATTGCTACAATGGCCACAGAACATATTAAGATAAGATGGGCAAATTTATCAAAGAGAAAGTGTAACAAGATTATTGCCGCAATGTCCACCGCCGGTTTATCCCAACGGTTCCTTTTAACATTTCATGAGGACACACTGTAAGCCAGCCACTCAATAAGTAAACATATTTCTATAGCTTTCTAGCCAATAGCGAAATCGATACGAGGACAGATCCAACTGGGGTGGGAAGGCGCCTAGCAGCTTCTTTCGGTTTCACTGATGGGTCCAGGCAAGCAATGGGTTGCACCAATTGTGTCGACTGGCCCGCATATTGTCTTGTTTTCAATTTCGAGATATAAGAAGAAATAGGATGATGATTCGTCGACTTCAAAAGACACTTCCGTTGCCTTCTCTGTTAAGAGACAGAAAATCTTATCTTTTTCTCTGTTTATATTTCCTTATTTTTATCAGACTGTTTATATTTCCTTTGATTGACCGCGGGCTGCTAATTTGCTCTGCCGACGCCTCTTTCTTGAAATTGAGGTGACAAGCTGGAGATTTATTCGTACAAAAAAATTATAAGAAGAGGAAAGCAAAGAAATGAAAAGACATGCATATCATTGCTTGGTGGACATGAAAGAAAAATCGGAGATCACCGGGGAGAAAAACAAAGGAAAGGAAATTAAAAAAGAAAAAAAAATGAGAAATCAGAATGGGGTGGAGAAAGTCTCATGTTGGTGCTGATGAAGTATTATAAATTAATTAAGCTAATTTATTTTTAAAAATTTTTATTAAAAATAACGAAATTTTATTAACTTATCATAAATATCAATTCAGTATTGTGATGTACGGTTGTGCGGCAGTCTTTTCAATTTGGAGAGGGGCTCAGCTCTCCGACCCACAACGCGTTCAGTTCATATGATGAACTTTCATTGCCTTCTCTGCTAAGGGAGGTTCCGCTGGCAGAGAGTCAGCGTCGTAGAATATAAAAGATAAAAGCAGAGCAGGTTAATCACTTCATCTCCAAGCTCTCCGTCGTCAGTGTCAGTTTCACCCCCTCTCATTCTCGATCGGTTTCCTAATTACGTAACAGATCCTCCACTTTTTTTGTTTTTTGTTTTTTTACCTCACTCTCGCTTTTCAAGGCTTGGCTATTAGATATATTAATCCCTGCACAAATCTCGGACCATCCACTCTTGGGATCGCTGCGATCGGATTGCCAACAATGTCGGTGCTCGATTCTTTCTTCAACAAGGGCTTCAAAGCTGCAAAATGGTAACTCTATGTCCCAACTCTTTCTTGTTTGTCTTTCTTACCCTCTTTTGTTTTAGGACTTTACGTGATTGTAATCTCTAAGCCTGTTCCTGCGCTTGCTCGTGATGAGAATTTAAGGGTACGTCTTAGTGGGGTCTGCGTGTGTACCTATATCTCTGCGTGGCAATTGCAATTGTGCCAGTTGAGAGTTTATGGTGGAGTATGTTTTGCCAGGTTGAAACTAAGTGGGCGAATATAAACTGTTATGATATGATTTTTCTGAATCTGAGAGTAGATATTGAAGCTTGTTATGGATGAAATGCAATTTCTGGGCTGAACTTTTCTCATTCTTCAACTTTGACCGCCATCTGAAGATATCATATAGCTGAATCATCTGTTGCAGTAAAACCCTCCTGAAGTTGACGATTCCGAGGATTAAGTTGCTGAGAAACAGGAGAGAGATTCAAATTAAGCAGATGCGCCGAGACATTGCTAAGCTTCTTGAGACTGGTCAAGAAGCTACTGCCCGAATTCGGGTATACTTCCCTCTCTTCATTTTAGAATGACTTCAAAAGTTTTATGGTCTCATTCATATTCCTTTTAGGTGGAGCATATTATAAGAGAGGAGAAGATGATGGCAGCTCAGGAGATCCTCGAGCTTTTCTGTGAGCTTATTGCTGTCCGTCTTCCAATCATTGAAGCCCAGAGGTCACATATCACCCCCTTTTCTTCCTTCTCTTTTTCTTTTCTTCCCCTTGATAAGTAGCTGCATTTTATTTTCCCACTGAGGCCTAACCGTTACAGTAACTATACAATTTCCAACCTTTTATTCTCCTTTTTGTTTTCAATCTCATTTAAAATTGACAGACCTATTACACCTCTTATTAAATATTATCTTTGAGAATGGTTTCTTGCTAACAAATTGGTGCATGGTTAACTAAAGTGAAAAGGACACACTGGAACTGGGTTTTTGCAGCGTGGGCACATTTAAGCAAATGGCAGTTTGGGTTCTAGGTATTTAATGCTTACTTTTTTTCCAATGAATGTCAAGTTCCAATCTCCTTTGCGGTTTTAAAAATAAAAATATATTACATCAAAATGCCTTCCTTTTTTTTTTTTTTATGCTCATGCTTCATCCGAAGATGGAAGATTTTTAGAACTAAGCATTCAGCCTTTCTCAGTAGAAATGACTGATGGATTCGATTCATTTTCTGAAATGTAACATAATTAGCACTCAAAACTGGTCATGTGTGTATATCTGCTTTCAGTGAGCAAAAGGAAGAAAAATACTTGGAATGTTCTTCCTGGCCAAAAAGTGATATCGGAAATTGGATTTTGTATTGTGTAGGGAATGTCCTCTTGACCTTAGGGAAGCAATTTCAAGTATATGCTTTGCTGCACCAAGATGTGCTGATTTACCAGAGCTGCTTCAGGTTCAGATGTTATTTGCCTTTAAATATGGGAAAGAATTTGTGGCAGCAGCAACTGAACTAATGCCTGATTGTGGAGTTAATCGTCAGGTTTCTAATGTTTCCTTTTACTGTCGTTACACCCAGAGTTTACGTCATGCAGTTCCACTTGTTAAATTTTGTCTCTGTAACTGCAGCTAATAGAGCTGCTCTCGGTTCGGGCTCCTTCACCTGAAGCGAAGCTGAAACTCCTGAAAGAAATTGCTGAGGAACATGAACTGGAATGGGATCCAGCTGCTTCCGAAACTGAGCTTTTCAAATCTCAAGAGGATTTGCTGGTAAGTATCACCTCCTGAAGAGTATCATCTGCGCCATACTGTATATGAAGGTACTGAAAGGAGTTGAAATAGAATCAAGATACAGGACAAGATTGTTCAGTAGCAACTCCATTCCATTTCCACTTCTCCATGCCAAATATGGTCTTAAATTAATGTATCTAGCTCCTATTAATGATCGTGCCTCATAGTTCAACCTGTCTTTTAACAGAATGGTTCAACTCAATTTGTCAGTGGATCTCAACTGCCCCTACCAAAGGAGAAGCGTGATGAATCATTGTATTCTTCTTCACAACCTCCTAATGATGAACAGGAGGATGCTGATGAAGAATGTGACTCGTTAGACTTTCCTGATGTTCCTAAGGTGATGGTTCGACCAAGCCAGGATGCTCCCTCAGCACCAGAGGTCATTCCACTAGCTTCTTGCAGTGATCATGCAGGTGCAGTCTTCTCCGAAGAAACTAAAGAAACCCTTTTGCATGAGAAGCACTTGGAACCCAAGCCATTGTCGCAAAATGAAGTAGCTGATGACAGAACAGCTGATAGTGTAAAGGAGGATAACAAGCAGTTTCTGCCATTCATTTCTCCTCCCTCACTCTCATCTGCATCCTTTCCAGTGAAAGAGGAGGCACCTTCACCATCTATTCCCTCCATTAACCGAACAGAGATTGAAACGAATAATGTTGACTTACAGGATGTTCTTGTTGCTGCCCAAGCTGCTGCAGAAACTGCTGAGAGAGCAGCAGCAGCAGCTCGATCTGCGGCTAGTCTTGCAAAGGTCAGAATCAGTGAACTCACCAAGAAAAATAGTATCAGCATAGAGGATGTTCCTGATCAGGTGGCTGACAATGCTTTGAAGCCAAAGTTAGACCATCAGAGTTCCTTCAACAGTCCTCTAAATTCACAAGAAACTCACCCATTTCATGGGGATGCGCATAAGGCAGATGAATTTGATGCTCCTCTGGTTGGAGCTGTTAAATTTGATGCGGATTTTCCCTCTAGCAATCAACAGCCCCTGAGGTCACTCTCCATGGAGGATGATTCATACTTCTCATACCCAAACCTGTTTTCTTCTTCACAGAGCTCGAATTTCGGAGCAGGTAATCATTTATCTACAGGTAATTCACAGTCCAGCCATGAGCCCTGAGCTTATATTTGTCTAGAACAAAAGATACATTGGCGTAGCCTGTTCCTGCGATAAGAGTACACTTGGTGGTTTATAATTATTAACTTTTAAATCTACAATATATATATATATATATATGTTTGCATTTCTGTATGATAGAAACATCCAGTGGAATCAGTGATGATACAGTAGCGTTGTTGTGAAGGTGCATGACATGCCATCCTAGATTCTCCCCGGATCTGATGTCTTGCTGATGAGCCTATCAAACCATTAGTGTAACTTGTCGTATCATCATCTGAAAGAGACTTTAGAATTTAGAATTTAGCTAAATCAGTGTTCAGAGAACTTAGTTTATCATGGTGTTGCTGTGTGTGTGTAAATCAAACTATGTTATATTGCTGGCAGTGGAATAATAGATTCTGGAAAAAGCAAAGTCATGCGAACTCATCAATGGTCCCGACCTGGAAATTCCACTTGATCCCCTATATCCTGACCGAGCTGTGTAATTCAATTGACTCAATAAAGTAAATAACAGATATCAAACGTATCTGCTGTATATGCCCAGTTTATATTTTTCCACCGACTTCAGAAGTATGCGATGTACCTTACCGCATCTAAACTGTTGCAGGAGCCTGGACTAAAGTAACAGTCCAGAGAGGTCAGACCGGTCACCATAACATTTTTTTTTTTCCTCGTAGCTTTTTATACTTGCTATTCATTCAGTACTGGAATGGAACTTGTTCGTGTAGTAATTTCCGCCCTCAAACACCCTTTTCCCGTTAGCCAGTTCTTCATATTAATGGTTCACTAGGACCTTCCCCCCAACCCAAAACAATTCAACACAAACCTCTGCTCATCTCGTTCGCCATCCGTCCCACCCCCATTTTTCCTTTTAATAATTACTGATAAGAGCAGAGCACCCATGTGAAAAAGAACATTGGATACTCTGATGTAGCAGACACAGAGAGAGAGAGAGAGAGAGAGAGTGAAAGAGCAAGTTGATCCTTTCATTACGTTCGTTAGTCAAGAGAGCTGCAGAAAGTAGCCACTGGAAACTCCTACCTCTTTTATCTTTTCCCAAGATGAGTCAGAATGATAAATTGGACAGAGCTGCTAAATTATGTTGATGCTCCGTGACGTCCTGGCAATAGACGATCATGATAAGTGATGCACCTTAACAAGCTTACTACTTCATATGCACAATATGAATTACAGCACAGGCTTAAAGAAGAGGAAGGATCAATTAGGGCTACGTCATCAGGTGGAGTAAGAAAGAAAATTGACCATAAAGAAAAAAAAAAGAAGGAAAATGACCGGTAAAATAACGCTTTCTCTCACTTTACCACGGCATCATCTTGGACCTGATAACTCGACTGCATGTAGGTTTTCTGTTGAGTCAACAATCCAGTCAGAACTTGGATGAGGGGCTAATTCAACCTCTCGACGAAGAACTTCAACCTTCTGCCATTCATCCCATCTCTCAGCTAAGCCATCTCCTTCAAGCATTCTCACGACTTCAGACATCTTAGGACGGTCCATTGGAGAGGATTGAGTGCATAGAAGTGCTACTTGGATCAACTGTTCCACCTCAGCCTCTATGTAATTGTTTTGGAGATCTGGGTCGACCAGCATCTCTAGCTTTTTCTCCTTAAGCAGCCCTTTGACCTGATAATATACCAATCAGTGGCCGTGTACAAAATTTGGAACATAATGGAACGGAAATGCACATCAGAAAAGAAAAAGCTCTGCAATGTTTATGAAACGAGGTTTGACGGCTTCTCATAAAGACTATTCCTGCCAGTGATCTGCCCTTTGCCTAAACAGTGATCTATAACTGACTCTCTTAACCATCGTGGTATCACGAGGAGAAAAGAAACCATAATTAAACAAATAAAAGGCAGCCACCAGTATTATAGAGAACTTAAGCACTTTAACAACATGAACTTACCTAACGATTAAAAAAAAAACAACATGAACTTACCCAGTCGAGCAGCATGACATCATCGTCGTTCGCAAGCCGAGCAAGATCAAAAGCCCTCTGCCCTGTGATCAGCTCGAGAAGCATAATGCCATAGCCAAAAACATCAGTTTTCTCTGATGATTTCCCAGTTGAGAGATACTCTGGAGCTATATGCCCAATAGTTCCTCGAACAGCAGTAGTCACATGGGTATCCTTGTAGTCCATAAGTTTTGCCAACCCAAAGTCACCAACAACAGCCTCAAACTCCTCGTCTAAAAGAATATTAGCAGCTTTCACATCACGGTGGATAATTTTGGGGTCACAGTGATCGTGCAGGTAAGAAAGACCCCGAGCAGATCCCAAAGCAATGTGCTTCCTCGTGGGCCAATCAAGAGGCAGCTGTGATGGGGGGCGTTCTAATAATAAAAAGAATGTCAGAACTAGAGTTAAGGTGGTAGAAGTATGATGAATGTAAATGAAATACTCTGAGGTGCAGTGAGATGCAAGTCCCAAACTACATCCTACAAGTATATAGCAATGATCTGTCCCCAGTCGTGCAAAGCCATTCCACTTCTCCATTTTGAGAAACAAAGAAAAGAGTGGGGCTGAGGGAGGTAGTAACTTGTGTATTGTACTTCAGGAGATGCAGGCATACCTCTCAAACATGATGCCACACTTCCATTAGCCATGTAAGGATACACAAGCAGTCTCTCAGTCGGAGTCATGCAAAACCCACGTAATCGTAGGAGATTACGATGAACAGCCATGCTGATCATCTCGACTTCAGTTTGAAATTGCAACTCACCACCCGGAGTACGCTCTTCTTTGAGTCTCTTTACGGCCACAAGAGAGCCATCTGTAAGACGTCCCTTGTAAACCTTCCCAAATCCACCTCTACCAAGAATGTTCTTGTTACTGAAGCTATCTGTCGCAACTTGTAATTCACGGAGAGAGAATCGTTTGAGCTGGCCTAAGTGGACTTCTGGGTCCTCTTCAGCTGCAATTGAAAGAAATAACTAAATAGAAATAGAGAATATACATGGGATAGAGATCAGTACATTGACAATAATTATCAAGTTCTAGAAAATCATGAACCTGGGACATCAAAAAAATATTCTTGGGGTTTCCTTCGGCGCCACCAAGCAAAGGCAATTGCAGGAGCAGCAAAGAGTAAGGCAGCACCAGCGGCAACACCTCCAGCAATCGCTCCCGTTACACTACTGCCTCCTGCATTGATTAAAAAAGGAATTAATTCAGTAAAAAAAATCCAGAATAATATCCAAGAATTTACTGGAAAACTTTTATGAACAAACAAAGGGGGGAAATATTCATCCAACAAAACCAACCAAAAATACTGAGATCAAACTCAAGATTCCATCAAATTGTACAATTTACAGAAATCATGGAGGGGTGATATCAATATGCAGTCAAGAAACTGTTCCATTGATGTTAGGCATCCGCAGATTAATGAATTTATTGACAAGTAATGCCAGATAACATAGTTCTAACAAAGCATAAATTAAATGTTTGCATGCACTGACTTCCAGTCATGAAAAACTCAGAAGCAGTTCTATAACTACCACCTGGATTAGAAACTGGGGGTGGAGGAACAAATGGAGGAGGAGGAGAAAATGGAGGTGATCCCGGGCAAGGTCGCCCAGTCACTGGCCCACATAAATTCAAATTATTGGCAAAACTGCATAGAAAATCACATTTCAGCCAATTGTACATGGTAAAATATATTGATATCTGAGCGTTAGTGTAAAATAGATTCAGAATTAGTACATATCCAGTCTCATCCATAAACCTGATAGGTGTGAATAGAGAGAAGGAACCATTGTCAGGAACTTCTCCTGAGAGATGATTGTTTGACAGATCCCTGCTTGCACATGATCATGCAAAAATCATTTACGATGAATGAACTTTGTGATTCATACTGGGAGCATGTTTTGGTACTTACAGCACTTGCAGAGATGAGATGTTAGTTAGTAACATGGGAATTGGACCGGTCAAGCTGTTATTGTTAAGCCTCCTGTCCTTGCAAAGAAATCACAAAGAACATGTTTAAATATGAATTCATGTAAAATTCCTGATCAGTTCATTCAATTACAAACAACTTATTTATTTACAAAATGCCACCTCAAAGATAAAATTAGGAGGAGACCAGACTCACAGAAATCGCAGCTTTGACAGCTTCCCAAGCGTATCTGGAATGGGACCTGTAAAGCTGTTGAGGTAAAGATCCAAGCTCACCAAACTGGTTAAATTCCCAAGATCACTAGGAATTGGACCACTTAAATTGTTACTGTAGAGCTCCCTGTCAGAAAGAAACTGGAAGTGTTATAGTTGTAAGAACCGTAAATATTATAAGCATGAGCATCATATATGACAAATACCAGCATATTAATGATAAATACAAACATACAAACAGATTGATGGACTCCTATATCTATACAAACCAAATGAATGATCAAATAAAAGATCATACATGACATTCAGCAGGCAGTATATATAAAAGCATCATGAGATGTTAACATTTTATTGCTCACAAGTACTGTAAATTCTTAAGCAGGCCAAGCTGTGGAACCAGTTGACCAGACAAAGCTGCATTTCCAAGGTCCCTGAAAAATAAATAACCTCATCAGGAATGATCTTCCTAAGTGAAAAGAAGAAGCCTCAGAAATTTTTTGGGAGCTTACACTCTTATGACACTGTTATCATTGTTGCACGTTACATGAAACCATGTACAAGGGTTGACGAGCGTAGGATCCCAACTTTGCAGGACATTATTGGGATCTTGTAGGTTGGTTCTCAGGCTATGCAAGGCATCACCTGTGTAAGGGCATGGAAGAGATATGGGGTAAGCACGCATGAGTTATCATTGGTAGAGGGGACACATCAAACAAGTCTATCTATCCCCCAAAATGAACAGAGAAGTAGCGAGTTGAATTTATGGTGGAAGACTACTATTGATTCCTGATTTTATCTCCGAAAACATCGACCGCTGAACATGGCAAAAACCTTGTCATGTTTTCCCGCACAGTCACGTTTTCCAGCATAGCCAACTCTTATTACCGTTAGAAGGTATTCAGCAAACACCGTCGCTTCTAGAGATCATTCAATACTACCAAAGCTGCTGCAGCTAGTACCTTAATATTTGCCAACACAATGCTGCAGCACTGTCCGCTTCCGAGGACAAATTAGTTAATCATATCGAACCCACAATAATTTCTCCATTTCACTCACTTTAGTAACAAAAGATAGCAACGGATAGGGAAAAGAGAGCTACAAAGGGAAAATCCATGAGAAAAAAACAATCACAGGCCTTAATCAGTCAGGAGGAAAAGAGAGATGCACAGAACCAAACAGAGTAGCATTCACATTACTGCAAAATAAGAGTAAAATTGAGTTCAGAGACGCAAAGAATTTCAGATTTTTTTTTTCTTTTCATTGTGAGACGTCGTTGAGCTAAAAGCGGAAGACATTAACCTTCCACGTTAGCTTGTAAGAGACGTAATGAGCTGAGCACGAAGATCAGCAGGAGCCAGAAATTCCGCACCTTTCTTCTCGCCATTGACAGACCTAATGCGAAAATTTCCCTCAGATCCAAAAGAAAGGCCACATGAAGAACCACCCACCACCAAAAAGACCCGGAATTTTCAGCCTACCCATCAAGACACTGAGCTGAAAACCGACCGAAGAAATCAAAAGGCTCGATCTCAGAAACCAAAAGGGCACTGGCAGCACACACAACCAAAAGGCAAGACTTAACTTTTACTCGAAAATTTTCAAAAAATATATATGAATTGTATTTCACTTTTCCTTTCGAATAAACTTTTCTTTTTATCATTGATTATTATTACCGCTTCTCCCTCTCCTCTCTCTCCCTCTCTATGAGACTAGCCCCAGCGAACAGCGAGAGAGCGAGTGAGCGAGTGTGTTTGATCTATTTTTGCGCTTCTAGTTTTTCATTTTGTGTGCTTTCTCAGGCCAGGCGTGCTTCCAGAGACACAGTGAGAGAGAGAGAGAGAGGGTGGGAGATGCTACCCGACGGTGCTGACCGCTGCCCTAAGCAGTCAAAACGCCGCTTCGCGCTACATCTTGGAAAGTGACGTGACGGTGGGCCAACCCCGTTTTGGTCAAGCTGTGGGGGCCCGCACACTGCCACGTGGGATTCAGACCAAGTTCTGGCCAAGGGCTTAGTGCCACGTTGGATTCCAATGGAACCCGCCGTCAGTTTTAATTACTACGCATGCTGTTTAAAGGAGGGTAGATAATCATTTTAACAAAATCTAATCATATTAACAAAATCCACTTTGACAATTTCAAATCGCATGTCTGATGATACAGTTCCCCCTTTTCGATTTATCTTTGTTTGGTTGAAGACTTCTTTTTTAGAATTTTTAATGAAATTCGCTATATATAACTCAAAATTTATTAGCCAACCAGAGGATGTGCTCCCTACCCTCCCCTCAATTAAAATGTTAGATCTATTCATGGCTACTGCATGCTTCATGTAGTTCATTTTATTGACAAGATGTTAGATCTACTCATGGTTGGCTCAAGTTTATTTATTTGTTTTTACTGGGTCCGATTACCCATTTCATAACCTAAGGCACTGCCTTGTTCTTTGCTATTCCAAATTGTACACATTCCAGCCATGCTCCGGCCCAAGATTCCACTTTACTGATTGTATTTCTTCTTCTTCTGCTTCTTGTTTCTCTAGGGGGAGAGTGCAAATTCTTCAATGTTTAGGTCCAATTGCTGGGTGCCCGTGGGCCGGGGTTGCTATTTCTAGGAGAGAAAGATGGGTCGATTCCTTGGTTTGAAGTGGAATGAAGAGCGTAGGTTAGGTTTCCCACTTCACTACTTACAAATCAGGCCACAGGCCACAGGCCCTATTATATTTATATTATTGCCTTTGTAGCTTTTGTTGGTTCATCACTTCCAATATTAGCATATATCCATACATTAACCTCATACGGCCACTTCAGCTGAAGGCACATTCACCTCCGACACACAAATTTCTTCCTTCTTCTCTCTCTCTCTATATATATATGTATATATATGTATACATGTATCAGGATAGATACAGAACATTAATCAATTAATTAATGTCAATTAAGGGATAATTAATGCATGATGCCTCGGCGGTCAGGAGCATGGTTCTTGCATTGCCATCACGACAGACACTTAACGTGGGGGGAATGGACACGGTACTGACAGTGAAGAGTGAAGAATGGAGGTCCAGCCTCCAACCACCAGTGTTCTGCCTCCTCTGGCTTATATGCCTCCCCGTGATGTGACACTACTGCTGCAACGACAACCTCCCTCAATTGTTGCGTTGCATGTAGATCATGAAGATGGAGATTTTCGCTCTCTCAACAGAGTTATTTGATACATGGTGGAGTCAAAAGAGTCCATCACGTAATAAGCATAAGCTCTATTCAATTCAGCCTTTTAGCTGCTCTTACGTATCTCATCGTTAACTTGCCAGTGAACATGCCCATTTACTGATAATCTTTTTTTTTTTCCAATCTTAAATAGCAACTAAAAGTAGTATGGATATTTTAAGAAGATGCAAATCTTTTTATGTATTTCAAGCAATCTTTTTTTCGTCATGCATTATCATCCGTACTATAACTACTATCAATATATGCTTTTTCACTTACACAATTTGAATTTTCAGATAGACTTTATTTAGGAGAAAAAATTCTTGAGGACCCTACTGATTGGGCCATGGAGTTTGACAGGATCCACATTCTCCACTTGTTGTAACAGACAGACAGAACTGCAAAACAGTTCTAGCTTACCTTTCATATATAAGATCAAAATTGTTCTTTCTTCCTGACAGAGAGAGCATCTCTCCTCACAGTAAATGGTCCTCCTTAAGTCTTCCAAAATGAAGGGAAACTGCTTATCAATTCCCAACAGATAAAGAAAAAACTGTGCCGAGAATCAAGTCAAGCACTACCAAATTGCAGCTGATGCAAATATACGAGGCTAGAAAAAAGGATCTCCATACAAGCGACAAAGTTATTAACTTATCAACCTGATTGCAGGATTCTCATGCGGACGAGGAAAATGCATATTATATACAGACATACTAGCATTGCAAGACGCCTGACTAGTTAACAGTATATTCTATTTCTATCAAATAAGCTCGTAGAATTTTGAATTGCCTCACTTGGAATCTGAACCGAGAAGTGATGAAGATGCCTTCTCAGAATTCCTCATCCTCATGGATGAAGCCAGAGGTGAGACTCCGGCAGTTTGGAGTGAAGACGACGAAGAAGGGCCAGGAGCCGATGCTGCGAATGTGGAGAGTGCGCTGACATTGCTGCTGATATTAATGCTGGTCCCACTAGCCGACCCTTCAACAGCCACCTTTGGGGCTGGCGGTTTGTCGATCTCAGCAATCCCTTCAAGCATCTGCACAACCTTCCCCATGGTCGGCCTGTGAGATGGCTGCTCTTGTATGCACCAGAAACTTACCTGAACCGCCCTCACCACTTGCTCCATCTCCACATCCGGTTGCTCTCTAAGCCTCCTGTCCATTATGGCTTTTACATTGCCCTTCTCGAACTCTTCATAGGCCCACAAAGAGAACTTCTTGTGATTAGTCTCAGGCGAAACATCAAAGTTCCTCCTCCCGCTAACTATCTCCAACAGAACCATCCCATAGCTGTAAACATCAGACTTTGAAGTTATTAGGAGATTCGCTAGCCACTCGGGTGCCAGGTATCCTCTAGTCCCCCTGACGCTCTTTAGCGTTCGGTACCTGTGGTCCTTTGGGTTTATGAGCTTCGCAAGCCCAAAGTCCGACACTTTTGCATGGAAATTCTCGTCCAAGAGGATGTTTTCAGGCTTTATGTCACAGTGGACTATGCAATCTCTGCATTCCTCGTGCAGGTACGTGATCCCTCTTGCTGTACCAAGTGCGATGTTGAACCGATTCTCCCAGTTCAAGAAGTTCTTTGGCGGGTCTTCGCTGCTGAAGAGGAAGTTGTCAAGTGAACCGTTCTTCATGAATTCATAGACCAAAAGACGGTGCCTTCCTTCGGAGCAAAACCCGATAAGTCTCACGAGGTTCAAATGGTGGGTACTACTTATGGTTGCAACCTCCATTCTAAACTGCCTCTCCCCCTGTTCGATCCCCTCAAGTTGTTTCACTGCCACAATCGTCCTATTCGCGAGAATCCCTCTGTAAACAGCCCCAAAGCCCCCAGCTCCGAGCTTCTCCTTGAAGCCCTTGGTTGATCGCTGGAGCTCCTTGTAAGTGAACTGGATTGGGGCCCCCGAGGCGTACTCGAGAAGGGCATATTGGGAGGAGAACCCTCCAAACCTTGGGCAGTTTCTAAAGCACCAAAACCAGAGGCCTCCCTCCAAAAGGATCAGACCCAAAAGGGTACCCAAAACAACAACAGTGACCAGCCAAGCACGTAATCTTCTACCCTTTCCTTGACTACCCTCTTGAGAAGATGGGTTTGGGACTATGGGCCCGCAAACCTTGACATAAGATGTGCTAGGAAGAGCTGGGCTCTGGTATCCGCTAACGAACTCAGGAGTCTTCAAGTAACACTGCCCCGAACCATCAGACAGAGAAGTGGAAGCAATGCAAGAGCTGCTCACGAGACAATTCAGGCGGCATGCAGAGATACCCACGAAGAAAACCTCGGATGAGAGCTCAGGCGGGTACGTGAGGAACATGGCATGGTCCAATTCTAGCATAGTCGTACTCCCAGGGCAGTCCCCGATCTCCTCGACCCTCTTGCATCCCTTTGTACTGTCACTTGGGTCGATAAACACAAAATTCTTGCTGGGGCACTGGCAGATGGGTTTGGAGTCAACATAACTGCAGATACCGAAATCCCCGCAGTAGCCGAAGACCATGCACTGATCTTGAACAGCAGCCCACCTCACATCTGCGGTACCACTTCCCCTAGCTGAGCTATAGATCCTCAAATTTCCATCAGAGTCTAACCTCAAGAACCTCAGTATATCGCTCCCCTCCGCATAGTCGCTGCTGTAAAAAAGGACGACGTCGCTGCTCAAGGAGGGATCGGACATGGATAATAACCCAATTGGCTGAAGATTCAAGCTCGGCGAGGTCAAATTCGCCTCAACCGAAGAATTCAAGGTGTGATTCCAGTACACGATGCTAGTGTTCCCATTCCAGGTGAGAGTCAAGTTCCCAGAGGGCAAGAGAGTGAAGGAGTAAGACCCGCTTCTTAGCACCTGGCCGGCGGTGAAGTTCTGGCTGGGGACGATAGTGTCCGTGGGGTTATCGAAAGACGACCAGACAGTGGAAGTGGCGTTCCGGAGGACGAGATCGCCGGTATCGTCCAGAGAGGCGGAGGTGACGCCCTTAGAGGATGTGTTGGAGGACCAGACAGTGGAGCCGTTGCCGTTGGCAAGGACGAGGTCGCCGGTTGAGAGGAGGCGGAGGGAGCCGGAGCGGTCAACGGAGGCGGGCGTTGACCAGATGATAACCGAGCCGCCGGAGTAGATGATGGCAGCGACGAAGGAGGAGGAGGAAGCGGAGACGAAGCCCAGGGAGAAGGTACCATTTGGGGAAGAAGACCAGGTTTGGTTTAGGTTAGAAGCAGAGAGGGTAGAGTCGAGAGGGATTTGAGCTGGAAAGAGTGGGATCAAGGAGGAGGAGAAGAAGAAGAAGAGGGGAAGGAGGAGAGATGGGATCATTTGGGGGAATATGGGAGATCAACAGCTTCACCGTGATCGAAGCAAGCAAGTATCGAGCAGTGACCCCTTGCAGCCTCGGGAGAGGTTCCTTATGACATTATTCATTGGGGGAGAGGCGGATGGGGCGGCGGTGGACGGCAAGAAAAACAAGACTTTGACAAAAGAAAAATGAAGACTTTACAAGAAAGAAAGAAAGAAAGAATTGGTTGGTTGGCACTAGCAGGAAAACAAAAATTGGGTTGAGAAAGGTGTTTTTTCCGCCGATGGAATAGTAGTAGCGGATTGAATGGTCTGAAGAAATCAGGTCTTCGCCTGTCTTCAACACTATCTATCATTCTCCTCTAGAAAAATAAAATAAAATTAAATTAAATTTAAATTTGGACTTGGACCCAGTACTATTTACTAACTGGCATTTTTCGTTATTCTCCGCGTAGACTAGACGGCAATAATGCTGACCTTAATATTTATAGGCTGTCAAAAATGTGACAGCTCGTTACTTTTCCAAGGCTGGTGGGTTGCTCCTGCAGTCGCCTTTGACAGACCACTTAGGACACGAGAAACGTACGAAAATATCGTATATCTCAAAAAATATATCAGAAATAGAATTAAAAATTTTGAAATAAAATAATTTTATGTTTTTAATTTATATTTTTATGCTATCTTATTTTTATTTTTTTATATTTTACATTTTAACTCAAAAATTAAAATAAAATTCCAAAAATTAGGGGGAAAAAAGAGGCCATTGGAGTAAACAGTGCTTTTGCATTGCTCGTATTCTCTCCAAGCTCCCATGATTTTACAAAGAGCGCAATATCCTCTACCTATCACCGTTGTCCGGAATGGTGGTCCACAATCCGCTCTCTCTCAATCTTGTCACCCTCTTCGATCAACTCTCTCCGACATCTCTCCCTCTCTAATTTTTTTAGTTTTGTTTCTGATCTATGTTCTAGGTTTTAGAATGGTTCGGGTATTAGTAGAGTTTAGAGATCGGTTCTTGAAAACTTTGGGTCAACTAACAGTCATTTATCAACTTTTTAAAATTTGTTCATCTCCTATTCTGAATTTTTTGTTCTTTTTTTGATGTGTTTTATGTGTTTTAGGATGATCTTAGATTTTGGTAGAGTCTAGAAGTCGGTTCTTGAAAATTCCGAATTATTTCGGATCGATTCGTGGTATTTTATCTACTTTCTAAAATATGTCCAATCCCTATTCTGAATTTTTCAGTTCTGTTTCTGATGTGTTTTGTGTTTTTTAGGATAGTCTTAGGTTGGAATCTAGGGGTCGGTTCTTGAAAATTCTAGATCGTTTCGGGTCATTTATCGGCTTTTTAAAATCTGTCCAACACTTATTCCAATTTTTTATGTTCTGTTTCTGATGTGGTTTATGTGTTTTTAGATGGTTTTAAGTGCTAGTAGAGTCTATGAGTAGGTTCTTGGAAGTTCCGAATCGTTTCAGGTCAATTTTGGTAATTTTTCGATCTTTTAAAATATGTCCAGCCCATATTCCAAAATTTTCAATTCTTTTCTGATTTTTTATGCATTTTAGGACAGTCTTAAGTATTGATAAGATTTAAGGGTCGATTCTTGAAAATTCCAAATCGTTTTGGATCAATTTGAGATATTTTATCGATTTTTAAAAATCTACCTAGACCTATTTCAAATTTTCTAGATTAGTCGCTAATTTTTGTGTTTTAAAGTGAATTTTTTATTTGTATTTTAAAATCGATGTTTTATTTTGAAATTTTTGTATTTATTATTATTATTATTTAAAATTATTTATCGTACCATATCTGCTAAATTTTCATATGAGCACAGAGCACATGACACATTCTTTACATCAGTCCAATTAACAGTGTTAACAAAAATTTAACGCTTTGTATTAAAATATTATATTTTAAAAACGTAGCACAGAGTTACAAAAATTTTGTACCAAAATATTATATTAAAGAATTATTTTGTACTAACAGTGCAATTTTCCCTTACAACATACAAACATAACCCGGAAATTACCCAAAAAAAAAAATTCTCAAGTTGGCAAATCAGCTTCAATGCTATTACAGTAAAGTAATCCTAGAAAATTAAGAGGGCAACAAAAGTATGCAGGCTGAAAACCTCTTTATTCTGAATAGAAGGAAGAACCCTTCTCAGTTTCAAGTCAACTTCCTCCACAGAGAAGCTTTTGAAGCAGCCAAGGACTTCACTCTGGCAAACACAAAACCCGCCTTTGGGGGGTTCCCATCCACCAGTGAATTCTCATATATCTCTTTGCACTCTTGAACAACCTGTTTCATCAGGAAAAAAAAAAAAAAAAAGAAAAAGAGGTCGCTCTTATCATATCTCAAATGGCTTGAGCTTCTTTTTAACACTGAATCCTAAGGTTTTGGCGAATCAATACAGTAAGCAGGCAAACCAGACTACTTTAACGCACAACTTAACAGGAGCTGCGATTTTCTTCAGAAGGTGATGGGCTAAGAAATTTTCATCCTTGCCATGGCTAACAAACTACATAGTGAAAAAGAGCTAGAATTACCTCCTTAGCGTCCTTCCTTGGTATGCCTTCCCGTAGCCCAACGAGCTTCTCAACGACTTCAGGCTGCAACCACAAAGTATAATCTTATTAAACTCCTAACGAGACACATGGCCACTACAAAAAGTTACTGATACATTCAAAACAAAACTGGGAGGCCAACCGCATCATACGAAATTTCTCTCTGTAGATTATACATATAAAGTAGCAAGTTTTCTACAGATATTTACCGGACAGTCAGGCTGATGCTCCAGAATATTAGTATAGATGAGAGTAAATGTATCGAGACTTTCAGCAGAAGCGAGTTCTCTCAAGTCGCACAATATCCTGATTCTGTTTTCAACTTTCTACAAGCACAAAACAAAAAGAAAGAAAATCATACATATCTATGTTGAATCAAGATATTGAACTGGGAAAAGGCAAGGAATTAATATAAAGGAAATACTAAAGTTGATTTCTAATTGATCACATAAAAATCATGGAAAGTGAAAGTTGCCAAAAACTGAAGCATCCACACTTACTGAAACACTTATATACTCCCTGAAAAAGTCCATAAGAACCTCCTCGTCAAGCCTCATCCTTTCAATGGTTTCTTCCTTGATGTAATTCCTCTGCAGTCACAAACAAATAAAAAACCCATAAAGCTACAGAAGAGATACAATTCAGGACAGAGGAAATTAATAGCTGATCCTTCATGCAAAAATGGTTGCAGTCAGGAGGACAGTCTTCAGATATAACGCCTCCCATGACTCTCATATATTGGAACCAAAGGATTGCTGTAAAATAACTTGTGCACAGTACAATTCAAATCGAAGAAGCAAAATGGGATGATTCTGATTATAAACCTGAGTTAAAAGATGATCGACATAGACAACAATGGTTTCCTCCAGGCAAGCTTCAACAAATCTTCTAAATGATCTTTCTTCAATGTACCTTGATAATAAATAATGACCAAAAAGAGTTCAGCCTTTGTGCTTCGGCAGATTACAAGCAAATGTTGATTGGGCAAAGTGATATCTCATGTATGTCAAGTTTAAAGAAAGGAACTTACATCTTGACATCCGTAAAATAATCCCCAAATGTTGCAACAAGGTACTCTGTAACCTGTCCCTCACTCCATTCTGGGGTATCAGTTAAAGAACCAGAAAATCATTATACGCCAATAAAAGAATATGGCAAAATTAAAATAGACATTATTTAATGCAGCTGAAAACAAGATAAACAAAGGTTCACTTTGACCTCTTCATGAATTATCTACCTTCTGAATTGATGCTGGAATTATGAATCACATATGGAAACCACAGGAGGTGAAGTAGGAATTTCAAGAAAATAATTCATCAAGGAAAAGCAGGAGATTTGTCATAAAGTTAGCAAATTTTCAATAGGTCGGCTTATACATGAGCACAAGTACTTTTTATACTCGTGGACATGGTAAAGAAGACCACCTCTCTGATAAAGCTTGACAAGCAACTCCTGAACTCCAGGATCTTCAAATATAACGCTGACAGTTTGGTGTACAGCTTCCTGCCATTAAAAATGATTTGAGATATGACTGGAATCAGTGAAAGATGTCCAGCAAAGTGCATGATGCATCTTAACTTTAAAAGGCATCTAGCTGTAACAAAACAGGTATGCCGCAAAAGATGAGCAACAATGGCAACATTCTCTCAATATGTTAAACCCTAAAGAAAGGTGAAAAGTAAATGGAAGAACAATACTCAATCTCATAACTCTATTTGCACAGAGGAAGCATCCAAAAAGGAGAAACACACCTTAGCAACCTCCAGGAAGCCTTTGCATGTGTCTTCAAAGTTGACCTGTTTGGGAATTGAGAGACATGAAACCCAAGGGTGCACCCCTAACATTAGAGCCACAGAAATATCTTGAAACGCTGTGAAGCTTATACCTTGTTCAACCCAAGTGCATTGAACTATTCTATTTTTAACTTCTCTGAGTCTTAATATTCTCTAACAGTGTTAATGATAAAAATGAGCTCATAAAAAGAGCTTCCAAGATTATGTTGGTATCCTCACAATTAATAACCCAAAAGTTACTGAACTTGTTCTAGAACCAGTTCTAAGACATCTCCTCATTTGTACTCTGGCAACAGCCCCCAAAGTTACAGCAATCTCCTTTCTATCCCTGTGAATTAACAATAGAACAGACATAGTGCAACTAATATAAACATAATGTGAACTAAAAAGGTGGAATAACCTGCTCAGCATAATTCTGAGGAAGTGCTTCCAAAGTGCTGGTACTTAGCTCCATTGCAAGGTCATAGCAGCGTAAGTTATTATTTATCTGTTAGTAGTAGATCGATCAGTTTTCATTTGTCTCAAAACTATTTATGCAGCAAGAAGTACAGCACAGTAGCATGTCTAGCAAGTCAAACCATTGCACATATAGATTCCAGGCCAATATCAGAAGCAGGTTCTTCAAGTCTTTGCCTTTCAGCAGCTTGAAAATCAATCATAACCTATTAAAGGAAAAAGATAATGGCAGTGAAACCTCCTAGCGGCATTTGTAAAAAATGCAAAAGAGAAGGTACGGGACCCGTTAAACAGCAATAAGTAGCTGTTTTGCAAGTCCATAGAATGAGGAAATAGTTCTAACTTACCTGAATAATTGCTAAAGCAATTCTGTATAGCATCAAATCAGTACTATTGTCCCGGACAATTTGAACTTGCTCTCCAAGAATCCTGAATAAATCAACTGCAGCTGGGGTGTATAATTTTCCATCCTCCGTTTTCTTTGGTGGCTGCACTTTGTCAGCCTCAAGGATATTCATGTACCATTTCTAGTAACAGAAAAGAGTAGAATGAGTCAGATGAGGCAATATGTTATTCAAAAAACAGTATTAATTACATAATACTGGATCATTACGCAATGTTAGCAATTACCCGTGTGGTAGCTTGCATTCTCTCAACATAGGAATTCATGAGGGGATCCATGGCACCACTCTCAGAACAAACTTGAGCCAGAGACTCATCGACCCCAAGCCCAATCAGATTTTCTTGGTATTCAACTACCCAACCAGTTACCTATAAGTACAATACCAACACTCAAATCAATTAAAAATGGGGAATGCAAATTAATTCAGTATGACATGAGCTCACCAAGCTGGCAATTCAACTGCTCAGCTCTAAGATAATTCATGGGTATATCTTGCTTGCATGGGTGCAAAATATCTTGAAGCCAAACAATGGAGCAAAGAAGTGCAGTTTGATACTGGGGAAAAAGACCAGGTCATATATCCAAAACCAAAGAAAAACAATCAAATCACAAGCTGAATGTGTAATGTGGCACATTTTAAAAATTCATTATTAGAACTCAAACTTTGCAAAACAACTAATCTACTTGGTAAGTAATGAAGCAGGCAGTCCATATTCCACAGAAATTATGATAATACTTGGATGCCTTTCAGTCTCTTGTTGAAATGATAATTAAAATGTACGGAAGAAGAATTAGGGGAAAAAGTTAAGTGTCCTAATTTAACAGGAATATACAACAGAAATGATAAATTAATGCATATTCTGATGTTGCTAAAAAAATCCCCATCTTCCCATAAATACGATATTAGAATAATAGAAGCCAGTTGTGAGGAATATCTCAATCACATGGAACATATTGATGCTTTTCTATATTAGCTCTGGTAAATGTTTGAACCGCCCAGTTTTAAAAGTAAAAACACAGAAGCAAAAATCAAGCAGAAGACTAAAATTCTTCTTATAGCGGTTTTGGATATCCCTGATTTTCAAGTCAAATATGAGGTTATTGAAAAGAATATTGACTTACTGAATATAGATAAACTTGTAATGCTTCTCTCCATCGCTGTATCTTTGCATTCATATATTAAATTCTTCTATATATTTCATTGCACTAAAAATTAACATACGGAAATAATCTATGGCATTTCTAGTATTCATATGAAAGTAAAATAATTCATACAAGTTCAAAAACACCCAAAGTGTTGAGAAAATTTTAATGAGGCATCGATGCATTTTATTAAACCAGCCTCTATATATGTGTGCATTCAGTGTATCTGGGGATCCTTTCACACCTTCCCAGCCAAAAAAAGGGGCAACCTATAAAACTAAAATATTTCCTATCTTACTGACAAAAAGTAGGGATCAAAATTCACAAAAACTGAAAAACTCAACATTAAGATAATCAAAATATAAGCTATCCTCGCATAGGAGGTTAGGCAGTCGTACTCATCTTGCCACTAATTTACTACACACAATAGAATGGACCAGAAAACTTTTCCACTCTCAAAGGAATTAAGCCTAAGGATTAATCAGCCAATTCTTCCTCAAACAAGTAAAGCAGAATGCAGTACTGAAAAATATGAAGCAACTTTAAGCTTTAAAATAGGTCAACATACATAACCATGATGAAACCAATAAGTACCTTCAAAATCTCTATATTCGTCAATTCATTTGCTCTGTCACTGAGCAATCTAAGCATCTGAATAAACCGCTCAGTATACAAATTAACCATGAGCTGGAATATTTCATATCTGCCAACAGCAAATAATTCATACCCACAACAAAATTAAGTCAGAATTATCTCAAAAAGGCAACAGGCTAGCACATAATCGAAAATTTAATGAGTATGGCAGACCTTGTTCAACTGAATTATTAATAGGCAATTATTATCTTCAATAAGAAGCTAAAAAGTATGAAGCAGATAGTTCTTTAATATTTCAAGATTTTTTGAAGATATACCGCATAATTTCAATCTGGAGTAATTTAAAGACCTCACAGAATCCAAGAAAACCTCATCTCTACAGGGATCACATGCTACAATGACCAAAAAGCTAAGTTGATATGAGTTATTGGTTTCAATTCTCTGGTTAATATGTAGAGAAAGTCAAAGCTGCTAATATTTTTAACAAATATATATTAGGCAAATATATAGGAATTGATCAGTGAGAACAAGAGAAAGAAGGGCAAATTTTTTTGCAGACCTTGGGGGAAAACAGGGAGCAACAAAGTCGTATATATCTCCGAGCTCCTCTCCAATCTAATCATCAAGAAATAGGGGAAACAGAATATCAACAATCAAAATTAGAACCTTAGTGAAATAGGCTAAATATAGATTCTCTATATCAGTAAGTCTAGAGGAGCTTAACACAAATATATGATTGTGCACTATGTGAAGGCAACAAATAATGATCACAGTTTATTGCCAGCAGGTACAATGAATGAACCATGCACTACTTTATGACTGACTACGCAACCACAAATCAGCAAAAAATTTTGAAAGAACTCGCTTCGTTTACTAATCTATAGATAAAAGTTGCTTAATTCTGCAATAGCAATTAATGATCCATCCATTTTATAATAGTCATCAGGCTTATAAATTCAACAGATGCAATCAGCGTACCAGGCGAGCTTCCTCTAGTGCCGCTTTCAAGTCCTCGAACACAAGCTGATCAAATTTCAAATACACATTAAACAGAGAAGTACTGATATTGTTATCAATACTGGCTAAGAGGTTTTTCTATTAAGCACCACTGATAGAAGCTTGTTGAACCGTGCTTCAACTGTTTTCCTGATCTGCTCATAGCATTTATCCTTGTAGCCTTTTCCCTGAACCTTCGACTTCTGCTGTGCCAGATTTCTGGAGGATGCTGTTGCAGTGGTTTTCCTGCAGCCATTAATATCGGCGAAACTAGGTTAAGCAGACAGGGAGCATTATAATTACTTGGGAAAAAAAATCAAAGATCAATTCATATAGTGACTTGGCAGTTCTTCGGGGATTTGCAACAGTTGCCATTGCGCCACCTCCTTCTGCCTCAGCTGCTTCTTCAGCAAGCTGTTGATCAAGGATTTCCTGCATTTCAACAACCCTAGAATAGAATGCACTTGTGAGAATGATATGTACATTAAAGCCTGGAGAGCAGATTAAGGAAATAGCAGCAAATAAGCAGAAATTATCGACATTTTGATTTCAATGAAAAAGAAGTTCAGCCATAAATTATTAAATCATGCTTAGTACCAGATTCCGCTAAATAACGGGGGCAACCTTGAGCAGGTGTGCAGGTAAAATTAATTCATCCAGGAGATGATTCAAACAATTCTCGGGTCACTATCAGCTTCTGAAACCATTATAGTCCTATCTCACTCTTCTTGCATATCCATATATAAATAACTTGCAATTACAGTATATTCCAACATCCTTCAATACCTTGATCCAAAATGAAATGGCCAATAGATTTTGCAACAAGTATCAATGAACAAATTCAAAACAAAGGAGTTGGAGCAAATTTATAAATATACTGCAAGGAAAAGCACAGATGCAGGGAAAATTCATCAATAAGTGGATCATTAAATACCTCAAAGCACGGACCAGAGTTTGCGGGCTGCAAAAGAGAATAAACAAAATTACGGTCAGCTTAAAACTCAAAAAACTATACACTTTCAGAACCTTTATAATGCATATTTAGTAACACCCCCACTCCCAACCCAACCCAGCCCCAACAATGTACTGAATTAAATAAAGAATTAAAAACACAACCAAAACTGTTATTATATGCAACTTAACGAATACCCTTAATTGGCAAGAGAAATTATCTCTGCCTGTGGCAGGTATCTTTGTTAGCTGATCTTTGACCATTCAGAGCAATGGAGAAAATTACGCTTGACTTCTACAATTTTTTTTGGTCAATTTCCAAGAAGAGCAACAGGTTTCAAGATACAAGAAAGAAAATTGACTCTTTTGACTCTACTTCTAAATAACCATGAAAATTATTTCAAGGCATTTGTTACTTCAGCTATCACTCAACATATGAGGGTTCAATGCGGAAATCAGATTAATACCTTAACACCCTAATCCTGAAAAAGATTACCAGAGGGCAACTCTCAAGAGGTCCATCTAAAATGTTCAGTTTAAATATCACCGCTGCAGACATATGTTGCTGTTTCATGAACCACATAATCTAGAAGAGTGGAAAATAAAAATACCATGCTTTCCCCATATATCTTGATGCTAATTTGAAGAATTTCTCACCTCTCCTTTGCAAGTTTGTAGAAGTTGCCAACATGGGCCCATAGTGTCTTTTCAAATGTCTCCCATGTGCGATCAACATCTTCAAAATATTCTCTGGAATCCACATGGAATGGAAGGACATTAATCAGAAAAACACTACGGGAATAGTGAACATCTTTTAAAATTATGAAGTATAACCTTGCTTATTCAAAAACCAATGAAATCTCCAGTGACAACCAAAAACATTCAGTCCACGCATCAACACAAGCACAAGTAATAGTAATCTCTGATGTTACCACACACTTTTGGATAGTTTCAGAGATGTGTCTGACAGTGAATATCTAATTTAAACCACAACCAAGCTCCCAGATAAACAAGCCCGAATACAAACAGCGAAGAAGACTCAAAATTGTGTCGACTAATACAACCTTAATCGGCCAACCTCTTCCTTATGAGATGCGGCAGCTGCAAGGGCAAATCGTCGCTTCCCATCCAAGGCAGTTAACCTCTGAGAAAAGTTGATAGACAAATTATACACTCATATAGAAATATTGATATATTTTATTTGAAATCTAGTTGAAGGAAAATATTGGCTTTACTTCATAAGTATTTATGAGTTCTTTATCATCACTCAAGGAGTCTCGTGCCTCAGCTGCTTCAACTGATATAGACATCATGCCATCAATATCCTATTAACGACCGAAATGATTAGAAAAGGAACCAGAATCCATAAAAAGGAAAGAATGCAAAGAAATTATCAGGTCTGCTATGATACATTAGACTAATGCAGAGGTATCAATAGGAATTGCCGAAGCTTGGTACAACTATCATGGCAGAAACCATAACATAAGGTCCAGGCCAACCTCAGATTATTTAGGAAGAGCTATGTGGGACTTTCATTCTATCTTAGGCAGGGCCAGTTTGAATATGAGATTCAACTTAAATGTGGCTGCTTGAGAAACCACAGGGTTCTTTTCCCCAAGTCGCAGGAACGAATAGCAGTCCTCAGAAATTGTAGGGAATGTATATACCTTGGGAGAAAAAGAAATTTGAGGTGCAGAAGTGGATGATTAGAAAATTTATGCAAGCAAAGTCGCACCTTCAGAGTTGTATTTAAGTTATTCCTTGCATTGCTGAGAAGCTTTATCTGATCATGATTCTCAATCAAGTTCTGGCACTCAGTGCACAACCTGATGCAACATGCATACCAGCAATGCAGACGATATTACACTCATCTATCTCTTTATAAGTGCATCTAGAATGAAAGGGTAATAAAAGATAAGAACAACAGCAGCGGTTGCCGTACTTTTCAATGGAAAGGAAGTTTTCTCTCAGTTGGTTTATGGATTTCTGCGACAAGTTTAGTGAATCAAGCCCGGCTTGTGCCAGTTCAACCTGCAGGACAGCAATGTAGTTGCTTATTTAACAATCTGCAGTATACTCATGATTTTATGAAGGAATTGATCGACAGTATACAGAGAAACAAAATTCGACAAAAGTACCTGCTCAGCAACCATTGTACTGAGTTGTGCATCGTTTGCCTGACAGTTGACCACACAAGAAAATGCATCAGCGACCAGCATAAGAAACAGATGACACAAAATCGACATAGGAACTCCTGTCATGACTCCGTGATAGAAGATCACACTGCGCTATCTTCTTAACCAGGCATGACTAAGGTAATTCAACGGTGAGGGCGAATGATCAAGCTCAATTTGATTATTTGATCACATGACCAGATGAGAAACCACGAGGGATGGGAAGTTAGAGCAGAACCTGCTGACGAGCGATATAATCGGCCTTGATGGAAGCGATTGACTGCAAGAGCTCCGGAAGCGGCAAAAGCTTGGCAACCTCGCGGACCGCAGACTCCTTAGCTTCCACACCCAGATCTTCGACCATCATCTTTTATTTCTCAGTGAGACAGCGTCAATGACAGGGCGAGCTCCGCAAATATTATTGTAGCTGGAAATCGGTCTCAGAGATTACGTTTATCTCAAAGCAAGTGTAGAGATGAAGGTTGAAAGAAGAGAAGAAGCTGAACAATGACCGGTGGGGGTGGAGGACGAAGAAGAAGAAGAAGAAGAAGAAGAAGAAGAACGAAGAGATCTGAATTTTCTCCGGTTCTTTCTTATTCTCTGTGTAAAATGTAATTCTTGATCTTTTCACATCTGATGGAAATCCAAAAGCAACAGTAAGCCGGTCACTATATATATATATATATATATATAATTTGTCATCAATTTCTTCCTTTTTTACTTCAAAATTTTTTTTTTTACTCTGAAAAACGGAGCCAAAGCCCAAAGGTATTTCCTGAAACGTAATTAGCAAATTAAAACTTTTCCCAGATTTTTAAGCTTTTTTTTTTTAAAAAAAACTCTCTGTACTTTTTTACCCTCCCTCCCGCAACGAAAGTTTTCACCCCTCGGCCTCGGGTCGGGTTATTTCCTTACTGGATTGGGCATGTCCAGAATGGGCTTTTTCTTTGTTTTCGAAAACGACAATTTGCCAACCCACATCAAGAATTTCATTCGTTCTTTCATCTCTAATTAATAAATGATGCTTTCTTCCTTCACATTCTTACACAGTAGAGCACTTTGAGGAGATTGTAGGTGCATCTCTACAGCTGAATCTCTGACACTCCTATCCTTTCCATGCCATTTTACTGTATAATCTACACATTTGCACGGACTAAACAAATCTGCATGTTTTTCCTCAATGGAGCTAAATCATAAGGTTATTCGATTTCACTGCACGTCTTTACATACATATATATATAATTATGTCTTGCCTACCTATGTAATCTAGATAATGAGGTTGAGAAGGGTAACTGAAGAGGATGTCAACCCTTCCCTCTAGGGGACGTTTATTTTTCTGATATTCATCAGTTGGGATGGTCTTATCCTCTTTGGTGAATCTAACAATACAGAAAGTGTCTGTGGGTCTAGATATTATCGAAAAGTTTTATAATGATTTTGTGTTGCTGCATCAGCACCACAACAATAGATTAATATTTGCCAAACTGAGAGTGGTTTTCTCCGACAACCTTAACGCGACCATATTAGGAATAGACTGGCACTAACTAAGATTAGGGGTTAGTGTTAACGGAGACCGATCATGTTAATAAATATATATATATATCGATCTCCATTTTCACATGGATATGACTACCTCGAATAGTAATTTCTTTCATTTTTACCTTTTTTTCGGTTGATAAGATGTGGGATAGACCGGTGGAGTGGAGAGATAGTTAGCCAAGCTTGCTTTCAAATGTAAGTAGGTGGAGCTACTTTAGTCAAATACGTCATCTCATCTATTCATGCCACCGTTCCAATTTTATCAAATGTCTACGAAGAGGCTATTCCTTCCCTTCCCTTCCACCGATTCAAAATATATCAGTTCTCTTCCCGACCCCTATTCCCGAAAATTATTCATCAATTGCAGGAGCTGTAACACATTGAATTCCTTCTAGCAGCTAGCTGGCTAGTAATGGTTCCTTGGGCTTGTTTTCAGGCCTCATGTTGCAAAAATGATTGCAGGGCACCGTACAATGAGTCGGTTCCGCAGGGTGGCATGTACGGCGGCGGATCCTTCATGCTCGTCTCGGCTGTCTTGCCATTTCTCACGATGAAAGCCACATCCATTCCCCAGGTCAAGTGCCGATCGAAATGGCAGTGCATGAACCATACCCCTGAAAGAAAAAGAACCCATCAAGATTGCCATCTTATTACTTACCAGCAACATTAATTATATACAGATACCGACCACGTGAAAAATTAATGTTGGCTTACCAGGATTGTTTGCTCTAAATCTGATCGTGGCCCATCCATCTTTTGGTATCGGGATAGTGTTGGCTTCCGGCGGATCGTACAGGTTGTATGTCAGTGGGTCGGTCACATTGTCAAAGTTCCCGATACCCATACCGACCACGTAGAACCTAAACCCGTGCAAGTGCATGGGGTGGTTCTCGCCGGAGTTCATCACATTTGTGCCCTGGAACACAATCTCCACCGTCTCATTGTAATCTAACACCTTCACCTTCGTCCCTTGCTCTGACAACGTCACATTATCTGACATTAATTCGTCGGCTGTGAAATTGTACAGATGAGGCGGTCTGTCGGGGAAGTCCGTCGTGTAGTGCCCGCTTATGTTGCTAAATATCAAAATCAAGGCCAAAACATGATAGAATACGTTAGTACTGCGTTGCTACAAAGCGAAAAATTAACCGGTTAGAAAAAAGCGACCAGTCATATGCATTTGCCTGGCTATCAATCGAATTGGGCAATAGAGAGAGAGAGAGAGAGAGAGGGGTTGGTTCCTTGGCTTACTTGTGGTATGCCTGCAAGATATCGACCGCCGGGTTAGCAAATGTGATGTTGTTCAGCGCAGAAGCAAGCCGATTTCCTTCGGGGCCAGCGCACGAGGAATTCGGGCACCTCATCATGCTTATCGAAACAGTCACAAACATCCGGGTCATGATGCTTTCGGGGAGATCTATTGGATGCTCCGGCGTATTCAGGCTCCTCAAGTGCCTCACAAAGTGTTTTGCCGCATCGATGTCATAGAATCCTGGGGAACCAGTCGGGTAAAATGGTATTGATGGGGGGGTGTAGTTACCATTGTACTGGAAGATCGCACTTGTTATGGTCTTGTCAAAATCATCGGCCTGTCCATCGAAGTAGGGAGTCCCGAGCATGTAGTAGTGACTGGGGGACTGATTGGCGGTGACCAGAACATCCATGGTTTGCCCGGGAGTTATGTATATGTAGTCTGTAACATAAGGCTTCACATAGGATCCATCCCATCCGACCACGGTAAAAGTGTGGTTGGCAATGGTGAAGAAAACGTCCGAGTTCTGTACGGAGTTGACGAGACGGAGAAGGTAGGTTTTGCCGTAATCGACCGACAGTCGATATGTATCAGCTGCAAATAATTACATAAATATAATTCTTTCTTAATTAAGCCTATGCTATATACATGCTTGATATCAAATGTAGGAGGACGGCCAGCACTAGTTTTAGAGTTTTAGGAGAAAGAGTTAGTAAAGGATATCAAGAAAGCTCCGACGAACCTCTGGAACAATTGTAAAAATCACCAGGCTGGCCATTGATGCAGTATGCGTCGGATAACACTGTCAATCCACCCTCGTGCAGTGCTTCCTTCATTATAGTCATCACATCTTCGTTGTACCAAGATGCTGCAGACAAGCATAAAATACGACTATTAGATTAGTATACTATCAAAAAAATTTCTTTTACCAGCACGTTCGTTCGATTATAATGGGATGGCAAGTTTCGTACCAAAGACTATGACCTCCTCCTCATCGGGCTCTGGGAAAGGATAGGTGGTACCCTCAGCTGGGAGAACGACAATGGCCCCATGAACCGTGGCTCGTGTCCAGTCGCTGTGAGCGTGCCACCAGAGGGTTCCTTCTTCGGAAGAAAATATAACCTCATAGGTGAAGTTGGTTCCTGAGGGGATGGGGCACTGGGTAACGTACTCGGGCCCATCAGACCACGGATTTCTGGGCTGCTTAATACCGTGCCTGCAAACAAATCCAAAACCAGGCCGATAAGAAGAACTCCTAACCTCAAGTCAAGTCAGCAGTGACACTAGCACTAGTGGATCAAAATTCCCAAGAATGTTCCGTACTTCAGGAGCGCTATTGGGCCCCAACCGACAAGTTAGGTAGCCGAAACGAACAATCAAGCTTGACTTACTTGGGCCTACACCCACCAGGTGCACGATGTCCTGATGTATTTTATTCGGTCATTCAAGATTTCTACATTAAGGGGCCGGCGGGCGGGCGGACGGACGGACGGGCGACATGCATGTGCTATAAGTTCAATCGTTGATTAAATTAAACAGCTAAACTAAATCCAAATGTTTTGTCATACATATAAACTCTAGCCGAGGCCTATCTAGGAAATTGCTATCATATATACACAACATATAGAACATGTGCATGACTAATAATAATATATATATGAGGTATTTAATTGTCATTATCTATCTATTTATTTATTTATAAATGGGGTCCGGAGAAAATCGTTTGAAAATTAGTTGCTAAAGGACAAACTTTTACGGCAGACCACACATTCTCGTGCTTGTTGACCAGCGACCCTTCAACTTCCTCAAGTCTTTCAAGCCTTGTTTAGCTCTCACCCACTTTTTTATTTTATTTTATTTTGTTTTTTATTTTTTAAATTTAGAATGGTTTGAGTCAGTCAGTCAGACCATCGGAACTACTACTCTTGCAATCGAAAGGCTGCTTCTTGCTTCCCAAGACAAACAGATTAGTTACAGCAAACACCAAGCATTTCCACATTATCAGGAGCCGGAATAATATCAGTCATTTGTTCGTGGATGTTATTCTTGGCCGATAGAGGTGCGGTAATAAGATGCGAAATGATCATCGGTTAACTAGTTATACAATCGATCAGTTACGTACCAGTGAATGGTGATTCCATAAGGTGCCCCGTTGTAGACGTTGACGAAGGCAGTATCCCCTTTCCGGACTCGTAGCGTCGGCCCTGGGAAGCTGTTGTTTACCGTCACCATAGTCTTGGTGGTGCACAGTCTCGTAAAGTTGGTGTCTGTGAGCTGATGCATGGAGCATATACATCATACACGAGAGCAGTAAATGTACGTGGGGGAAGAACTCTTCTCTTGCAGGATGATCTCTTCAAAACTGTTTAAGGAGCGAAAATGAACTAATAACTAGGAGAGGGTTCGAGAACTTACGACGAAGTCGTAGTAATGAACAGCGCCTTGAGCCGACTGGAGGAGAATCATCATCCCTACAAGAGCGGATAGGATCGGCCATTGGAGCTCGGAGAAATTACGGACCATCTTTTGTATTTTCCAGAGTAACAAAACCATATGTGGCTAGATATGGCAACTGGGAATTTTGTGTGAGGTGCCTCTTAAATTTATAAGAGTGTCGCTTATAGGGAAACGGAAGGGCTGGCTGGCTGGCTCACTCACTCTTCTCCACCCCGATGACGATGAGGATTATCTTCCCGACCGGTAACTGGGGTTTTGAATTATGGTTACACGGTACCAAACCTGCAGCTAGCAAGTTCAGTCTTGTCTAACGGCAAAAGCATGTCAAGATCCACTAGTGCACTCAGGCTTTTACAAACATGGTTGGAGACCTTTAGGTACACTAAACTAGTTCCTCCTTTTTTTTTTTTTTAAATATATTTTTGGTGCGTAGCCACAAACGAGTTAATTTTTTTTTAAACTTTCCTTTTGTTTATTGTATTGAGGAACGCGTGATCTCAATTCCTTTTTTTTTTTTTTTACAAGTTATAGGAATGTGGGATGTGAATTTTCAATTTCATACACAAATTTCATGTCGTAGAGTAATTATTGTCAAATGTGCGTAGCCTTGGCTCCTGAAATCCTATTCGATACCAACAACCATATTTGAGCGGACTCTTATAATATTTTTTATTTACAAGATTAGAGTTATTATCTTTTTTTTTTCAATCATAAAAAAAAAATTGCAAGACTTATAAGAGAATAAAAGTAAAGGAAAAAAATAGAGGGGTGTGAGATTCACTTAGACAAAAAAAAATAGGGGTATTATAAGAGCTCCGCGTAAAAAAAATGAATTTATGATCTTTTGACCATAAGTGGACAATCACATTAATACATTAAATCTTATTTTTTGAGATCCTATTTAAAGAAAAAATGATCTGAAGTTCACAATAATAATATGTTATTATTGTTATTATCATTATTTTAACAAGAAATTTTTTAAAAGTGCTACAATCTCTAATTAAAATAAGATTATTTCTTTTAATTACAGGTTCGACTAATCGTTTTATTAATTAGGGGTTAAGAAAAGGAAAAGGGGAAAAGAACTAGACTCGAATTTGAAAAATCTATCGAATTTTAGGTGAATGGTAAACCTTTTACAGAATTGGATTGTTTGATTAATAGGCTGTAGGCCAGAGAGAACACGTGTAAATAATAACAACATCGCACTTAGCTGAAAATAACTCTATTTTCATATATGAGTTTTCCCTTTTTCTTCCACCTCCTCAAATGATGACTATGTGTATTAATTAAAATAACAAGAAAGGATTAATCACCCACAGATTCATATACACTGAACAGCTGCAAACCAGGGAAAAAAGAATTGAAGTTGGGAAACGAATCTTCCTCCCTTTTGACGGGAAAAAAGGGCCATTGATATCTTCACTTAAAATATTTATTTATTTATCACGTGTCCATTGATTTGCATCTATTATCTAACTATCAAACTATATATGTATATAAAGTTTCTGGTCCAAAAAAAAAAAATGTGTGTAAAGAACACAACACACACCCAAGAACAGAATATAGTTACAATGTAAGGGACGTTAGAATCAAGTTCAAACGACTATATATATATATATATACACACATTTATAACTATATTGAAACGAATAGGAGAGCTACAGCCACGAAAATGAAGGGTGCGCCACATAGATTTTACGAGTAGTACGTAGTACTACGTACATGCATACATTTTGTCATGACTCTATGATAATTAATTGTGCGATAGTGTACTCGATGATGTCTGGAATGAAATAGGCTGAATTTGTGGTCGAAGATGTCGGTTGGGATCTGAGATTTTTGAAATACATAGACAGAGGGGAAGTTGTGGACTCGGAGGATGCTAATTGCTATCAGTACACGGGATGATAGACTACTGGACTGGAGACTTCGATTGGTTTGGTGGGGGCTTTATTCATTGAATGGAGATGGACGGACAACCTTAAGGACTTAGAGATGAGATGGCCACGCCACTGTTGCCAGTTGCCAAAATGAACGCCGGAAGCTACTTCAGTTGAGGGGCAGAGCGGCAGAGTAATTGAGAGAGAATAAATTATAGATATTTATCTAGTAGTTATATATTTATTCTACTTTTTGGCCCAAATATCTATTTATTACTCTCTTTTTTTTTGTAATGGATATTAATCCAACTTTGAGTTGGATTCGACATACTAGGGGGAAAAAAAACAAGAGGAGTCATTCTCATGTATGTGAAAAGCAAAAGCACGTTGTTCATGCTGGCGTCCTGCATATAAATCCGCCAGGCCATATTATAGTAATGGATATTAATTATAAATACAATTATCCCTTATTAATTTTATGGTGTAGGCCTCAAATTAAAGTCCATTTTTTGAGAGGCCTCCAATGCCCAGGCCCAATAACCAAACGCCAGCCCGAGGATAATTTTTTTTTTAAAAAAAATTCCACTTTTTTTAAATAACAGAGATATCTGAATACCTTTTGAACTTGACTAGTGGTGGTTGCCAATCTTAGTGATCCGGATATATCATTGGTACGTAGAATCCCAGCTTTGCTTTTCACGTCCGGATGTTCGCCACCCCCTGATCACTTTGATTTCCTCGGTGTTTTCGGCTGGTTACATGTGGATCAATCGGCAATCGGAGCATCATCTAGCTCGTGTCGGCCTTACCCCCACAGGCCGATATAAGCCCAACCCACCCAGCCAATATATACGAGATCAGCTCCTACGACCAACCAACGTCGTCATGACTCATTCATTCTGCCCTTTAAAGGATTTCTATATTGACTTTTATCATGCGCAGATCACAATAATCTCCAAAATGACATTCATTCATTTACTCATCAATATATATACAGAGGAGTTAAACAACCATTAATGATGGAGAGGATAATATGTCTAAGCGGGACATTCTCGGTTTGATTTCCAACACATATAGCTAAACGACCTATAGTACTCATTCCACCACCACTTCTTTATCAGTGATCTTCCAGTTCTTGATCGAGAAATGCGGGTAACCAATACATGTAGGCATGTCGGAAGGGGGTGGACGAACGCTCGTCTCCTCGGTTTCTCCGTTCTTCACTATAAAAACGGTGTTCATACCCCAGCTAAGATGTCGTTCCAAATGACAGTGCCAGAACCAAACACCTGCATCCCACTCAAATTATATCAGTATTCATAAATATTATATACAGTTGAGAGTTTCATGATGTTGAAGAGTTAACTATATATTAATTAGAGAATCGGCTAGCCAGGAATCATTCCATACCTGGATTGTTTGCAACAAATCTAATGGCTAGCCACCCGTTCTTCGGGACAAAGAAGGTATTAGCTTTTGGGGGATCCACCAGATTGTATGTGAGGGGATCCGTCCCATTGTCGAAAATCCCTTGGCCCATGCCGATGACAGAGAAGCTGTAGCCATGCAAGTGCATCGGGTGAAGCCCCGCACCGCCTACTAGATTGGTGCCTTGAAACACTATCTCCACAGATTCATTGTAGCTCAAAACCTTGACACTTGTCCCTTCATCTGTAATAACAAGATTCGGATCATCGGTATCCTCAGTAAAATTGTACATAACTAATGGCCGATCTGGAAAATCCGTAGTGTAGTATCCGCTTAGGTTCCTGCAAAACAGCATAAGTTAAAGTGATAAGTCACTTGCTACAATAATACTATATCTCCTCTGCTATCATCCATTCCCTGTGCAGCATTAATTACGTTGATGAGTTCAATTGAAAGACATATCCAGAGTCTTTTATCACATTCACATGACATGCCAGTACAGAATTATATATGTGGGCACAGTCAAGTCAAATTGATATAGAAACCAATAATTAACCATGCATCTAAATCTAGCTACTAAGGAAAATTTAATTAAGAGAATTGCCTGTAATAAGCCTCGAGTACGTCGACGGTCGGGTTGGACCAGCTGATGTTATTCAAGCTCGAGGCGAGTATGTTAGTATATCCTGTGGTGGTATTGCAATGCGTACGATTTCTGCAAAGCCTGTTCATGGATACTGCTATGAACATCCTTGTGGTCACATTCATCGGGACGTCCACGGGATAATCCTCGTTTGCCAGGCTTCTAATCAAGCCCGTGAATCTCATTGCACCCTTCATATCTCGAGTCTGAGGGAGGTAGTGCGGAAAGATCGGAGACGACGAGAAGCTGTAGTCTCCCGTGTATGCAATGATCGCAGAACCATTGTTGTGGTCTTCTTTTTCATCGGTTTCGGTCAGGAACTGCCGAGTAACCATGTAGTAATGCCCGAGGGGCCTGTCTGCCTTGAGAAGCACGTCCATCGTCTGCCCGGGACTTATCATAATATAGCTCGTCTCTATCGGCTTTATGTACGCACCATCCATTCCCACCATGGTGAGGTTGTGTTCCGCGATTGCGAAAAACAGCTCATCATCCATTGCTGCATTGACTATTCGAAGAAGATATGTCTTTCCGTAATCAACCAACCAGCGATATGTTGTTTCTACAAAAATTGAATACGTTATTGGCACATTGAAGTCTAATACACGCGCGTGTGTGTATATCTACATTAAATTATACACTGAGATGGTATTACTATTAGGATCAGTGTAATGGATCGCCAACAAAAATAAAAAATAAAAAGCTGAAAACAAAGCGGACTTTGGACTTTGTACATACCATTGGCAGAGCAATTAGCAAAATCTCCGAGTTCCCCATTGATTAACCACCCACTTGGATGAGGAATGTCAGATCCATTCGCCATCCCATAGTTCACCTCCGCGTTCAAATCCCCCGTATACCAAGAACCTGCATCATCATCATTATTATTACTATTATTATTATTATATTTTACTTTTCTGATGTAAAGATTGTTTCCTATTTTCTCAAATTTAAAACTAATAAAAAAATCTTTTAAATTGAATTACATGTGAACGAGTGTAAAACTAAAAGGAGATAGAGTTCCAATATATCTGCAAGTAGAACTGATTAAATGTGATATTTGACGTACCCAGCACGACTATCGCTTCCCCATCGGGCTCTGGAAACGGAAACGTGGTCCCTTCCTTGGGTAAGATGGCGATGGCACCATGAACAGTGGACCTTGTCCAGTCGCTGTGGGCATGCCACCAGAGGGTTCCTTCCTCTTCCGAGAAATTAACTTCGTAGGTGAAGTTGGATCCTGGCAGGATTGGGCACTGTGTGATGAATACGGGTCCATCCGACCAGGGGTTCCGAGGCAGCTTTACTCCATGCCTATCAAATCACAACGTGCTCCGCATCTATCATTCGCATTTTTCCAACCACAAGTACTCATCCGGCTCTGTGTATACATATACTTTTTGCTTTTGGAAAACAGTAGTTGGGTATTGATAATTGGCACTCTTAAGTGGTTACACATACTCATACGGACACACACACACACACACTACTTTCTCTCTCAAAACCTTATATTATTTGTCAAGTAACAAGAGTATTACTTACCAATGAAGAGTAACGCCGTAATTCCCTTGATTGGTCACGTTAACGAACACGGTGTCCCCCTTGCGAACACGAATCACGGGACCGGGAAAGAGGCCGTTCACTGTTAGGATGCTCTCAGTAACGCAGAGCTTGGTCACATTGATTTCCTTCAACTGCAAAAAATTGACAAAAAGGAAGGAAGCACGTGTGTGTATATATATATATATGTGTGTGTAGGCACATCACAGATGCTTTCTCAATAAAGGTTATGAAGGGAGGAAGGAAGGAGGGAAGTAGGAAGGAAAGGTTACCACAAAATCGTAGTAGTGGACGTCGGCACGGGCACAGAGAAATTGGCAAAGAAGAAAGGCGATTAATATGATGTGCTGAAGGTTATTGCAACAGCTTCCACCACCTTCCATCTCAGCTTATTAACTGATTGATTCCCTCCCTCTCTTTCCTTTTTGATTTCTTTTTCTTTGGCTCTTTCTCTCACTCTCTTCTCACTCTTATATATAATGTAAGACAATATTGCTATCCTCCAGTCAAACCTTCGTGTGGAGAGAGTCGTGCATATAATATTGTAATAATATGATATTACTGACATTATTATACTAACTAATACGATTCAACTATTATTAGGATTTTTCTAAAGATTTTATTAAAAAGTCTTCCAAAAAATAGTTTAATATTATTAGTTGGTGTCACAACATATAATGGATACTAGAAGTTTAACTCATGAAATCGAATATGAGGCCTCTATATTATAGGGTGAAAGAGAAATCAACTGTATCAAACTATCTTTTTCAGAATTAACATGATTTTAGGTACAAGTGAAGCTCTCTTTTTCACCTTCACATGTAATATATGTTTATTGCTCTCCCATCCTATCAACCAGTCTTAACCATTCATTTCTCTAGTTTAATTCTTAACCTATCCAACTTTCCCTCAAAATCGTCCCATGTCGAGAAAATATTTGTTGAGTCTTTCTCTTTCATTTTATTTCGGTACATGGACACCACCTAATACTCATAAATTTAATGGATTATAACTAATTTAAATTTAAATTAGATTTGAACCACTTCTCTCAACCATACCATAAATCTTCTTCATTGTATTAATTTGGGTTGGCGACAATTACATTTACACATAAAACACCCTTTCAAGTAATTATAATTACATTTGAGTCTTTTGAGTTGACGCATCAGCTGTACGAGCTCTCGCTCCCATATATTTGCGTCCAAGAGCTTCAATTTTCAACCAATCTTTAGGACCAAATATTGAATTTGAATTTGATGTCAAGGTAATAATTAGTTGACTTATTTCTTTTTTATAGTTCCACTTATTTATTTGGCAACAGCATGGAATATGGACGATATATACGAATAAATGAGCACACCATTCAGATCCTTTGATTTCTCGGGAATGAACAATTGCATTTCCCGCTCATTTACTAATCACATATATTATTATTATTATTATTATACATAACATAGTTTCAAGTACGATATATAATTAAAAATAATCAAACAATAAACTACAATCACGTGCTATAGTGTAGTAGTAACTGATATTGATGACCGTATCAATTATTAAATTTTTGAATATAAGATATTGCTCGATAAAATAAGATTTAAAATTAAAAAAACATATAGATGTATATGAATTTTACACAAAGCTAAGCTAGTTTGGCATTATAAGCAACATGTTAATTAGTGTGTGTATATGGAGTTTCACGGACGATGGGAGAGTTAATTCCAACTCTTACTTCCTCTGATTAATCCCAGCCTAGGGGGCAACGGACCGAAAGAGTTGTAAATCCAAAGCTGTCCTAGCGTGACCAACGATTGGGTGTGCACGGTTATAGGATAAACTCGGAACCGGTAGAAACATACCCTATTGGATAGGTTCTGAGTAGATCTCTATGAAAATAGGGTATGTTCCAGATAATGAATTAAGCAATTGGTTGGTTTCGGTACACAGGATATCCGGAATCAGAACCTGTTAACTTATTCAATCAATTAATTTTAATCATTCGTAGTTTTCTTTTTTGAACTCCAATTTACGAACTGTTTAAACCGTTGCATTCATAATTCGATGAATTTCATTTGACATAACAATTATACATCTTTGATAAATTTTTCATGCGTAAAGTATCATTATAACTTAAAATTAGTAATAGTTAGTACTTAAATATAGTGGAAACATATTTACGAATTATACATAAATTTTCACCTCATATTTGATTATGATTAAAAAACTATATGAAATAATTATTATTATAAAAATATTGAAATAATTTATATTATAGAGGTAAAAGAATAAATAATACGCAAGTTCCAACAACCTGCAGTATCATATAGGTTCCCCGATTCCAAGATTTAATACGGTAAGATCTGATTCCAAGATTTAAAAACCGGTCTTATATATAATAGGGTCCGGGTACCATAAAAAAATACATGGCATCCGGGATAGCTCACCCCCACTTATTAATGAAATGTATATTTCCACTAAAATCTTTTTATTACTCGTCACTCCCTTATGGAGATCATCAGAATTAAATAGTTACGTTAAATATTTTATTTCATTAATTATAATAATTTCAGTAATACATCCATCGTATTTACTATTAGAATACTTTGTCAAATTATTTTCAAGTATAAAAAAAAAAGGCAATTACTAAATAATTAGAAGCTGATTGACTACATGAATAGTTAATTCATTTAATATTGATTTCAATAGAATATAGTCGCGGAACGTCGGCATGCTGTGCGGAAATCGTGTCTACCTCACTTTCAATAGAATCGGTGATCCTGGACCTGTAATATCAATTTCCTTTCTTAATTGGTACGTTAGAAGTTTAGCTGTCCAAATACTAACCGAAACAAAGAGATAAAATAAAAAAAGCATTTCAAGCACTTACAACATCCCGAAAATTAATTTTGATTAAGGGATTTGGTTTAATGGTTGCACAATAATTAAGGCAACTCCATCCTGCTGTTAATTACTTTTCCTTTTTCTCATAATCTCCTTGGCGGTAGGACGTCCGGGCAGCTGCTCCCTAGAAAATGCTTAATCTTAGGGGGCAGTCTATATTCCATTCATTTCCAGAGAGTTTAGTATTACTAGTTGAATTGCTTTGATTAATAATAATTGTGACAATTGCTTGGGCGACTAAGACTAATTTGTTCGTTGATCACAATTTGATTATTATTTTCTAGGACCGCGTAGTCATGTAAGATCACGTAAGAAATTCGCATGATCCAAAAGAGTATAGTTGTACTTGTACAGCCTGTCTGGTCTCCTTCTCCTTCAAGAAATTAGCGCGCGTACGCTTATTATTCCGCAAAGTGGAGCTGATTATGATTTGGTCCAAAATTGAACGAACCCGATCGAATCGACTGACTAACCAGGAAGGAAGAATCAATGCCTACTTTATGCGGAAGGATTTGTGATGGAAGTTAAAAGGAGGAAACTGGCCCCGACTTTTAAAAGTTTCATAATAAAGATATTTCCTTCCATTGTTTCTTTCCCATGTATTCGTTTCATCATTGCTAGACTTAATTACCTGCAAACAAGTTATTAACCCTGACCTGAGCCATATTCACCATAAGAAGGAGCTCGAAACCCCACGCTAATGTTGACCCCGTACCCAAACGAAACCGAATGATTTCCTCCATCGATCGGCAACTATTAAATATATATATATATATATATATATGAAAATTTCTTCTGTCTCTTGTGTGACAAGTCCTGAAAATAAGCATTATACTACGAGCTACAAGGACAGGCAGAGTCTGTGGATATAAACTAAAAAATGATCTTCCAAAAGGAGCTGCACTTAATTGGTCCATCCTGCAGAAGATGTTGATGTTGTTAATTCTATTCTTTGCTCTTCATACTCGTAGCTGTGAGGCTTCAACTGATCTTCATCATTTTAACATGATATATTACATATCATATGTCGTTGAAAACAGTGCAGGCCGTGAAATTTGCATAGTCTAGCTGGTATGTACATAGTTGAGATGCATATGCGAAATACGCACTTCTCTCTCGTTACTTGGAAGGTTTGCTCCACCATTTTTAACTAACTTTCAGGTGGAAGAAGCTCCCTACACTCGAATATGCGAGACGAAGAACATTTTGACAGTAAATGGAGAATTTCCAGGACCAACTTTACGATTGAGTAACAAAAGGAGAAACAATCCATGTGGAAGTTCATAACAATGGCCGACACAACATTAACAGTCACTGGTGACTGGTATATATGTATTCATATATTTAATTATTATCCAATTTGTCCTATATAAGTAAATTAGATTCCATAAAAGATGAACTGCGCTTTGCAGGCACGGGGTGAAGCAACCAAGCAACCCGTGGTCGGACGGTCCAGAGTACATCACACAACGTCCCATCCAACCTGCAGGATGTAAGTTCACATAAAAAGTCACTTTTTCCATGGACGAAGGTGCTCTCTGGTGGCACGCTCATAGCGAATGGTCAAGAGCCACTGTGTACGGCGCTATCATCATCTGCCCGAGGCTGGTATCCAATTTCACGGCAGAGTGCCTACCGTTGATCCTGGAGACCCCGAAGAAGCCGTGGAGATAGTAATGCAGGGAACGAACTTAGTTGCTGGCATCGACCGCCCCATCCATTTGCATGGATACAGTTTCTTCGTTGTGTGATGGGGGTTTGGAAATTTCGACCCTTACACGGATCCTCTCGAATACAATCTCATCGACCAACCTCTGAGAGACTCCGTAACTATCCCCAAAAACGGAGAAACTCTTTGGTGGAGCGGCTCCACCACGTGTGGCGCCGCCCACCACTCAAGCGTTAACACATGTCAGCGCCGCTTTCCCACGTGTACATACACGTCAGCGACGCTAACATGTGTCAGTGCTAGAGTGGGCGGCTCCACCACGTGAGCGGCGCCACGTGGAGGAGCCGCTCCACCAAAGACTTTCTCCCAAAAATGGGTGGACCCCGTCAGATTCAAAGCTGCAAATCCTGGTACGGGTAACTTAATAAATCATCAATCCCTCGGAAATTAAAATCTTCATTATTAATTCGATTGATTAATTAATTTCATGGTGTTTGGTGTGTGGCAGGAGTTTGGTATTTGCATTGCCACAACCAGAGTCTCAGATAATCCCGCCACCCCTGGACACCCCCCCTTGTTATTGATTCCGCATATATATATATATATATATATATATGTATGTATATATAACACGACAGTGTCTGGTCGGAATAATGAATGTACAGTGACCAAATTAAAAGTATTATATAGCGACGGACATTTCCATCACTATCACCTGATCTGTAATAACAAGATTCGGATCATCGGTAGACTTGATAAAATTGTACATAATTAATGGTCGATCTGGAAAATCCGTACTGTAGCAACCGCTTAGGTTCCTGCAAAACAAAAGTTGTTAAGACATCAGCCACTTGATATACTACTATATATATTTCTTGATCTCACTCCCTATGCAAAATTTTAGGTTGATGTCAATTGCAAGGCACATCCAGAGTTTTTTTCACGTTTCCATGACATGCCAATACCGAATAATATATGTGGGCACAGTCAAATTGATGTATAGAAACCATGCATCTAGCTCTAATTAAGGGACCCTGTGGTGGCATGCGGTCAGTGATTGGAACCGATCAACTGTACACGGTGCATTCGTCATCTTACCGGAAGAAGGAACCTCATCCCATTCCCAGCACCTGATGGAGAAGAGGTGCTCGTGCTAGGCACGTGATATGTGAATTTGTCGACTTAATTAACTTATGAGTCATGCAGCAATATAATGAAATTAATAACATCTTCTTGGCCAAACTAGTGTTTAGGAGTATACGTATTCACCATCCATTTTCCTCCCCCCTCCGATTAATCTATTTTTCATTTTATTCTCAATGAATTTCTTTAATTAAAGTGCAGCTGCTTGGTACAAGGTGGGGGATTTATACGACGAAGAAATAGACTATGATATGAAGACTGGATCCGACTTGATCACCTCACTCGAGTGGTTACGCGATCAACGGAGAGCTCAGAGATTTCTCTAACTGCTCGAGTGGTATGTATGTGATGTATTTATGATTCCTCTAATTGATCATCTCTACCTAGCTAGGAAACAGGAAATACATATATCATGACGCATATTTTATCGTACCTATGATCCTTGCATTAATTTCAGAGATAAGCTCACCGCTTGGCTCACGATTTGGAACTTTTTTTTTGTCGCAATGTAGCCACTTTTTGATATCGCAGAAACAACATATAGCTGAGGCTGCACATTGATCCGGCTGGGCCCGCTCAGATCATTGGTGAGATTTCACAAGCTGATGGGCCTCAACAACAGGGGGAGCTTGGTTCGGCCACTTCTCCGGTCCGGGCAGCAACTGGACCCAATCAGCCCCAGCAAATCAGACTTGGACTAGACAAAAGCCCATGCCCGAGATCTGTCTTCACTGAACAACAGCCCCATTCACCAGCTCCACTCACTGGGCCATGTGAGCCCATTAGATTGAGCGGCCCGCCTGACACCTCCACGTCCATTGAGCCCACAGTTGATTCCATTCCTCCTGATTCCATCAGCCATGTTGCAGACTTACGTAGATCGTCGAGACACAGAAAAATGCCAGCCCAATTATCAGATTATATTTGCCACACTGCGGCCGCCGACCCCTCTCGCTCACTCACTCCATCGAACTCCTCGGGTACGTGTCACTCTATTAAGCATTTCCTTTCCTATGAGAATATATGTGATCGACATTTCTCGTACCTCGCTGCCCTTGACTCTGATCATGCGCCTAGAAATTATATACAGGTTGTACGAGATCCACGATGGCGTGCTGCCATGGCGGAGGAGATACGGGCACTCGAGTCGAATGGCACTTGGAGTATTCAACCATTACCTCCGGGTAAGAGTCCAGTGGGCTGCAAATGGGTCTACAAAATTAAGCATCGAGCCGATGGGACTATCGAACGGTATAAGGCGCGTTTAGTTGCCAAGGGATTTACTCAAGTTGAAGGCGTCGATTTTCATGAAACATTCGCTCCTGTTGCCAAGCTCGTTACGGTTCGTTGTCTATTATCCGTAGCCATTGCTAAGCAATGGGAAATACACCAGATGGATGTCCACAATGCCTTTTTACACGGTGATCTCGAGGAAGAAGTATACATGTCACTGCCACCGGGATTTTCCTCCACCCGAGGGAACGTATGTCGACTTCATAAGTCTTTGTATGGACTTCGACAAGCCTCACGAAATTGGTTCTCCAAATTTGCTGATGCCCTACAATGGTTTGGTTTCCAGCAGGCAGGTGCAGATCACTCTCTATTTACTCTTACCAGGAATAACTTATTTCTTGCAGTGTTAGTCTATGTTGACGACATGCTTGTGGTAGGAAATGATTCAGCCTACTGTGCCACTTTTAAGCGTTATCTTGGTACTTGCTTTCATGTTAAAGATCTGGGACCTCTTAAATATTTTCTTGGTATAGGCGTCGATTTTCATGAAACATTCGCTCCTGTTGCCAAGCTCGTTACGGTTCGTTGTCTATTATCCGTAGCCATTGCTAAGCAATGGGAAATACACCAGATGGATGTCCACAATGCCTTTTTACACGGTGATCTCGAGGAAGAAGTATACATGTCACTGCCACCGGGATTTTCCTCCACCCAAGGGAACGTATGTCGACTTCATAAGTCTTTGTATGGACTTCGACAAGCCTCACGAAATTGGTTCTCCAAATTTGCTGATGCCCTACAATGGTTTGGTTTCCAGTAGGCAGGTGCAGATCACTCTCTATTTACTCTTACCAGGAATAACTTATTTCTTGCAGTGTTAGTCTATGTTGACGACATGCTTGTGGTAGGAAATGATTCAGCCTACTGTGCCACTTTTAAGCGTTATCTTGGTACTTGCTTTCATGTTAAAGATCTGGGACCTCTTAAATATTTTCTTGGTATAGGCGTCGATTTTCATGAAACATTCGCTCCTGTTGCCAAGCTCGTTACGGTTCGTTGTCTATTATCCGTAGCCATTGCTAAGCAATGGGAAATACACCAGATGGATGTCCACAATGCCTTTTTACACGGTGATCTCGAGGAAGAAGTATACATGTCACTGCCACCGGGATTTTCCTCCACCCGAGGGAACGTATGTCGACTTCATAAGTCTTTGTATGGACTTCGACAAGCCTCACGAAATTGGTTCTCCAAATTTGCTGATGCCCTACAATGGTTTGGTTTCCAGCAGGCAGGTGCAGATCACTCTCTATTTACTCTTACCAGGAATAACTTATTTCTTGCAGTGTTAGTCTATGTTGACGACATGCTTGTGGTAGGAAATGATTCAGCCTACTGTGCCACTTTTAAGCGTTATCTTGGTACTTGCTTTCATGTTAAAGATCTGGGACCTCTTAAATATTTTCTTGGTATAGAAGTCACTCGACTCTCTTCTGGCCTGTTTCTCAGTCAGCGTAAATATACGCTTGATATCCTTACTGAATGTGGAATGCTTGGGTCCCGACCTTCTTATTTCCCGATGGAGCAACAACATAAGCTATCAGACGACTCCGGTCCTCTTTTGGCTGATCCTGGCAGATACCGTCGTCTGGTTGGTCGACTAATCTATCTCACCATCACCAGACCGGAACTTTGCTATTCCGTCCACATTCTTTCACAGTTTATGCAGCAACCACATGAAGGACATTGGAATGCGGCTCTCAGAGTACTCCGGTATTTAAAACAATCTCCGGCTCAAGGGATACTTCTTCATCCTTCCTCGATGGAGCTAGTGGCACATTGCGATTCCGATTGGGCCTCTTGTCCCATGACTCGACGATCTACATCTGGATATTTCATTACACTCGGTGGCAGTCCTATCTCGTGGAAAACAAAAAGGCAGACTACCATCTCTCGTTCCTCTGCTGAAGCTGAATATCGTGCTATGGCGGCCACTGTCAGCGAATTGCTATGGTTACGCAGCTTACTTTCGGCATTAGACGTTCCACAAAGTCAACCCATGAAGCTATATTGCGATAATCAAGCTGCTTTGCATATCGCTGCCAATCCAGTTTTTCACGAAAGGACCAAACACATCGAGATCGACTGCCATTTCGTGCGCAAACACATCAAGACAGGTGCTATCTCTACTGCTCATATCACCAGTCGTCTCCAGCTGGCTGACATTTTTACCAAGGCATTAGGGCGCGATCGTTTCCAATTTCTCCTTCACAAGTTGGGAGTTCGGAATCCTCTCTCTCCAACTTGAGGGGGAGTATTAGGAAACTGATTATACTCTTATTATACTGATATCGTTGTACCATAAATCTTGAGATTGTATCTTGAATAGTTAGAGTAGCTGTAATATCTTCGAGATTTATTTTCCACGATTTCCTCATTCTGTTGCTTGAATTATGCAACAACTAGGTTGTATATATTTACTGCTACAGTATCAATAAAGAATACTTTTCAGCTCCAAATTGTTCTCTCAATTATTTTCTTTACATAGCCGGACGGCGGACCATGGAAAGACATATCTACTTCGTATAGTCAATGCAGAGCTCTTCTTCTCCATTGCGGACCACAACCTGACAGTTGTGGGAATGGACGGGGCCTACGTAAAACCCATACACTCGAGCTACATTATGATAAGTCCGGGACAGACCGTGGACGTACTCCTCACGGCTAACCAGTCTCTCGGGCACTACTATATGGGGGTGAGGCAGTTCTCGAGCGAGAGGATGTGACCGTCACGGGATTTGACCACAGCTTTGGCGCTGCGATCATGGAGTACAGTGGAGACTACATCTTCTCTTCCTCCTCCCCAGTTTACCCGCATGACCTTCCTCAGAATTTGGCTGTGAAGGCAGGGGTAGAGTTTGTGAATCAAATAAGGAGCCTGATGAGTGAAGATTACCCGATAAACGTCCCTATGAATATCACCACAAGGATGTTCACATTAGTTTCCATGAATGTGCTGTGCCGGAAAAAAAGCACAAGAAGCAGCTGCTCTGGAGAGGCGATTGGGAACATACTTACCACGAGCCTTAATAGCATCAGTTGGGCCAACCCAGATGTTGACGTACTTCAGGCTTACTACAGGTTCCGATCGCAGTCATGAAATGATGTACACCATCGTCATCGTCCATGCAACGTCCTAGTGATTTAATTTAATTACTGAACATATAATTAGTCAAACGTACAAGTTATAATTACATATACAACAATATACATTATTGAGCAAATGTAGATCCTTCCTTTTGGAAAGGCAAAGATGAACCAACAATAGGTGCAAAAGTTAATTGGGATTGCATTTGCCTGCCCAAAACTAAGGGAGGCCTGGGCCTCAAACAGCTTCCTGTATGGAATATTATTTGTGCCTTGAGATTTCTTTGGCTGCTAATTAGTGGTGCAGGTTCATTATGGATAGTTTGGATTAAGGAATACATCATTAAGGGAAGTAATTTCTGGTTCCTTCCAATTCCTAGTGATTGTTCTTATGGTATGAAGAAAATGCTTAAACTGCAATCCATTGCATATTCTATGGTTAAATATAACATTGGAAATTGTCAAATGACCTCCTTTTAGTTTGATAATTGGCACCCTTTAAGTCCTCTTCATATTCTTCTTTCTAATAACAACATAAGTGGTATTGACTTACTCTTATATGACAGGGTGGCCTAGCTGATTAACGAGGATGGATGGAACCAGAGGCCATGTAGATCAATCTTAATGCAAACCATACAACAACAAGCATCACACATCCAACCGTCCCCTTTTTGAGAAGATGTTATCACATGGCTTCCCAATCCGAAGGGGACATATACCACTACTAGCACGTGAGATTATCTCAAATCTAAAGGAGCTCGATTACCATGGCACAAGCTATTGTCATTGCAACAGCTCATTCCTAGACATGCATTTATCTCATGGCTGGCCATAAAAACCAAGCTCAACACGCTAGATAGGATCCGGAGATGGAAACCTGGCACCAACTCCAATTGTATCTTTTGTAATCAAATCAAAGAAATAAGATATCATCTATTCTTTACCTATTCTTTCATGGGAACACATTCTTAGCCTTAATGGTGACCAAAGGAGCACTTGTGATTGGGACACAAAACTACTATGGGCCATCAGGGAGCATCAAGGCAATGACCTCCAATTCATCATAGTCAGATTGTCATGGCAATCTTGCATCTACTTTATCTGAGAGGTACGAAATGACTTCATTTTTGCCACCACTCCCTTCTCTCAAAGGAAACTTTTGGCTTGTGTTAAACTTACTGTAAAATCTTGTCTAGTCGATTTTTCTAGTTTACTTAAGAAAACTAGAACAGATGATAAGTTATTACTTGCAAATTGGGGCATCTCCCAATAAGTGACTTGCTTTTTGTGGCTAGAGCCTCTGAGTCCAAACAGATGAGCTCGTATATTCTTGTATATTTTATAAATTCTTATTTAGTTATTGAATAGAGCATCACTGATTCTCATAAAAAAAATATTATAGTATTAGACTTTTATATAGGGTTGGTTGCATTACATGCATCACGTGACAGACACTTATTAGGTCTCCAATCGATAATGATCCATATGGCTAGCTACAGAAACTTCACCATTAATTAAATTAATTAATTAATTATTCAGAGAATTATCGTAACTTCCCCCTGTCACTGACCCTGACCTAGCTTGTTATTAACATATCTACTATATATTAATGTGCAGGAATATAAGTGGAATCTACACTACGGATTTTCCCGACTTTCCAGCTACCATGTACAACTTCACCAACGATTACGGTGATTATGATCTAAACATCGCGGTCACGGATGAAGCAACAAAAGTTAAGGTGTTGGAGTACAATGAGCCAGTGGAGATAGTATTTCAAGGCACAAATCTACTGCAAGGCTCTGTGAACCACCCAATGCATCTGCACAGCCACAGCTTCTACTAGGTCAGAATTGGGCATGGGAATTTCAACAATGAGACCAATCCTCAAACATACAATCTAGTTGACCCACCAAAGGTTAATACCTTCAGAGTTCCTAAGAGCGGATGGCCCGCTATTAGATTCACTGTAATTAATCCGGGTACTATATAATTTATACGTACCCCTCCTTTTCTTCAAGAATGTATGGTCAACTAATAATATAGTTTCATATGATTAGGTGTATGGTTTTGACACTATCAACTCGATCGACACGTGACATGAAGTATTAACACCGTGCTTACAGTGAAGAATGGAGGCACCAAGGAGTCAACCCTCCGCCCTCCTCCTTCCAACATGCCCAGGTGTACTGTTTCATCCGATATATCAATTCGATCATGGAAAAGTGTGGGTGAACACTAGCAATATCAACTTTAATGATGATCTCCAGCTCTTGTCATGGCTCGAGTTTCCAAGAATATATATATATATATATATTTATATAGCTCGCTAGGATGAAAAATGGATGCATGCCTGATTCCATGGGCTGACATTTCTTGAACATGCAATCTCTTACTAGGTACGTACAACCCTTCACGTATTGAGTTGTTGAGTTGGCGGGCTTAATAAATTAATTACCATTCCTGTTGAGTTGATTGAGTGTGATAGTTCACCTGCTCTCTCGTGTTTTCTTATTTTATTTTATCAATTGTAATTTAGCGATACTATTTAAATTAATACACATATATATATATATATATATATCTATAGTTAAGAACGAAAAATGGGCAACTAATATTCCTAAGAATGGTCGATGTCCCCCAGCACTGTTGACTTATAGTTCCCTCGGTGAAGCCTTTCATGAATCTTCTTTCTTATCGGTCAAAAGTTTTGAACTTCGGGCGCAACATTAAATTATGATCCTCTTTCTCTCAGCTCTTATTAATTAAACAATATATTCCTTACACAAATTAAATAATTATTTCCTTTTCTCCTGGCTCATATATATAGTTCTTAAATATAATCCCTCCCTTCCCCTAAACAAAAAGAGACAGCCAGGTTATTATCCTTCAGTTTGGAAGTCAACCGGCTCTGAAACTAAATTGAGAAGATTACCTGCCCATCAATCACTCTTTAAAATTGATGATACCAAAAACGTTTTGACATTAAACGGACCAATCAAGCTGGATGTAATTAAGCTAGCTAGCATGATTACTTGCATCCAAAATTTTAATTTTTTTTGCCCCTTGAAAAAGTGGTCATGAATGTCTAATTGGAGACATGATATGCCTACATCGTGCGCACACACAGACTGCACATTTGTGTGGTGTGGGTTTTCCCTCCTAAACTAATCTCTCTATCTACTAGCAGAAGATACTGGAGTAGGGCTCAATTTTTTTTTCCTTTTTTTTTCTTTATTTGCTGGGTCACATGGACGATATTCAGTTAATTTAATTCAACAAATTGTGGTCTTGCGCAATAAAGAATATTCATTCATGCTTCCATTGTACGCTCTAGCTAGGTGCTGTCGGATCGGATCGGTTAAGTTAGCTAACATAGTCTCGCCCACTTATCTCACACACACACACACACATATATATATATGTATGTGTGTGTAGCGATATTCCAACGACCGGGCCGGGACAGGTTAATTGACTGGCAGACATAGACATACATGTATGCTAATAGTCAAGGAGGTTGAGCTCTCTCCTTCCCAGCACAGTAGCCAGTTGCAGATGCACTGTTTACGTTCTGGGAAATTAGAATCTGTGTACATGCGTGAAGGCCGTGCATGGTGGCGATGGTAGTAGTAGGAGCAGCAGAATCTCAGGATTGCATCGCAGTGTGCTCGGACGACGACTGTCACACGGGATTTGACCAGGTGGCAATTGGTTCTCCATCCCGGCCCCTGCCCTGCAACTGCAATAATAAGTTAGACGTGATGACTGACCTTCATCATCAGTTTCGTCGACGTCGTATATAATGATATATAATAATGGTGTATCGATAGAAATCCCAATTATTCAGGCCCACGTCTTGGGCTCTTTTTTTTTTTTTTTTTTAATACAAATAGATGAGGCCTTTGCGCCTATTTCAGAGATCGATGCGTGTGTTTGTGTGTATATATATTTTTTATTTTTTTATTCAAGTGACTAGTATTTAGTATTCCTCGAGACAACACAACCAACGATATATTTATTTATTTTCTAATCAAAAGAAAACTAAACCAACCGACTACGACTAGTATTTCCTATTCCACCAGAGCTCGAGATACTCGTGTGGATGATGGTGGTGCGCAGGGATGACCCCTGAACTAGGTAAAATGAAAAATCCCCGTAGCGCCATAAGCCTAGTAGACGATGTCAAAAGCAGAGTCCAGCTATGAGTTACTAGTCAGCACTCCACAAAATTCTGTAGTGCATCTGTCACACTCTTAAAAACTATAACATTGAGATTAATTCTCCAGCCACATAAGAAACTGCTGCTTTCGTTCTCCACTCCGGCCCCACGCCATTGATCGGGCCCTTTTATGTAGAGCAGCGAGCAAGCTAGCTTTTCCATCCTCCTCCACTTTCCGGTGGTTCCAATTCCCACCCTTAACCTTTGGCGGTGGTTGAGGTTCATTACTACATATGTTCTTCGTCATCCCACTCCAGTTGCTCCGCCATTAATCGATTCATATCTTTTTAGTAAGCTAAGAATAAGCGCTTGCTTCTGCCGCTCCACTTTCCGGTGGTTCAGCATTCATAACTGTGATATTTTAGTTACTAACTTTTCTCTTCTGCTCTCGGTTGGGGGGAAGAGAAATCATGTATCCTGAATTTATTATGATGATTTTTATCCTCGGAAACATAATAAAATTTCCCGATATAATTAATCTTGTAAAATAGTTCCTTCCTCATATCCGTTACAATATCTCCTCTTTTGTGTCGCACGACAAGATTATTAAATGGAATTACCGGAGAATGGAGACGCATTCTTAGCGAATCTGACGATGGATTTGCTGTGCATATAAATTTCTTCAATTGCTACTTCTCTAAGGCTATCTGAAAGGACAGCAGGGAGCTGGAACTGGGGCAACTGACGATTTTTTTTTTTTTGGTAAACAGAGAAGTAATATTAGTAGGCGAAAGTTTAAGTTACACCATCATTTGTGGCTACATCCGTAGAGACCATCCTCTCGATGGTTAGACCAGCAACATCTCCTAACAAGATGTTATAAAGTTCCCCAAAGGGGCGATCAAAATATACAATATCTTGCAAAGGTTAACGTTGTCCCGCGCATGCTTTGCGAGGTAGTCAGCTGCTCCGTTCGCTTCTCGATATATGTTCCGCAGCTTGAACTGGGGCAACTGACGATTGGAAAAAGGCAGATCTCCACACAATTATTTCCGATCTAACTTTCACCGCCTCCACCAATTGTACTCGGTGGAAAAGAATGCCCCACAGATTAATTTCAAGCTCAAGCTCAAGCTCGTCCATCCCTCCGTATAGTTATAGATATAGGATCTTTTTCAATAGTTAGATATCTAAAAATTGCCTCCATTCATCGATTAATTTTCCATTTAATTTCTTATGCCCTCTCAAAATCACTCTTGATTTGAGAATATTCTCAGAGAAATGAATGAATTGTCCTTCTCGCAAAAGAAGAGAGGAAAAAAAAAGGGAAAAGAAAGATGAAATATTGTACTGGCAAATCATGTCCATTAAGCAAAGCAAGAGCAAGGCGCCTGACCTAATGACGAAGTCCATCTGGTGTTACGTAGTCGTCACTACTCCACTCGCGTAGCTTATATATATATAGTCATGAAAGACATGATTATGCATTATTCTTTGCATTTATTTCAATCAAAAGAGTGCCAAGGGGAAATTATACTAGTAATTAATAGCTTTTGATTTTATGTCACCAGCTGAGATGGAATGAATGCATCAACAAAGAAATGCTAGAGTAAGCTTATTCAATACAAAATGCTCGAACATATTTGTGTTTTTTTTTGGGATGATCGATATGTTATTTCACCATCCTAATTCACTGTTGAAAATTTAATATAAGTTAATCTTATCGGAAGGTTCCAATAAATATAGCTCTCAATTATTTATTTGAATTCATGTACCAGTGAAATGCACAGAAATTAAGTGTGGACATCAATCATTTAATTTAAACGTGGAAGAATGAAGATCACTTCCAAGCCAGCTCCCATCTAACTGTAGGTCTTCTTCTTCTTCTTCTTCTTCTTTTTTTTAATAACGGGATATCCAAATGCCTTCTGTATCCGACTAATGATGGTTGCAACATCTCGTCCTCAGGGCACACGCAGTCGTCCGCAAACTACAGGTGCCAAGTAAGTCACAGATGAACTTGATGGGCTCGAGTGCTATAGAGCTCTCTACTTACGAAGAAACACCCCTCCTGAGATTCGAACCCGGAGGTCTATCCATACCTTGCAGCGCCCGACCAGTGGGGCTGTTCCCCGTGGGCACCTAACTGTAAGTCTTCTGTTCTCCTCCAATCGACCAATTTCGTACATTTTTTTATGAATATCGCATGCATACGCATATGCATAGGTGTATAAATAGTCTCAAGGGGGTGCAGTTCTGTGCCACAAAGACAGCTGCTCCATCTCTAAATGAAACTTTTCACAAATTTAAGACAGGAATGGGATAGATGGGGAGTCTCTTATTCTGATCTCCTATCTTGGCTGGTCAAATTTACATTAACATGGGCATCTCATCTGTACCTTCTCTCCATCAATACCTTTTCGGGTGCTCGTTCCTAATTTGCTTGGGTGCTGCTGGTGCACTTGCCCGTGTCCATCACCATGAATTTGTAGTAAGTGCCATGCATATATACATACACACACATATTCTGTTCTCAAACATTTCATATGATTGAATTTAATTAGAACCATAAATGTGCATATGTTTTCATCATCTTAGAGATATGCATGCTCTATTGTTTATATTATGTAATCAAATCAGTTTCTATACGCCAATTCAGTTTCATTTTTGCATATGCAATGCAGCTAATGGAGACAAATTACACAAGGCTTTGCTACACAAAGAGTATCCTAACTGTGAACGGACAGTTCCCTGGACCCGTAATTAGAGTTCACAGGGGAGATACTGTGTTTGTGAATGTCATCAACCATGGCTACTATGGGGTCACTCTTCACTGGTAATTAAACTAGCACCATGCATGCAGCAAATTCATCAACTAGTTAGTTACATATATACATATATATCTCGATATATATATATATATATATTGATTAATCAAGGATTCTATCTCTTTTCCTCCGGTACAGGCATGGGGTAAAACAACCCAGGAACCCATGGCATGATGGCCCAGTGTACATCACACAGTGTCCAATAGCTCCAGGCACAAATTTCACATATCAGGTTCAGTTCACTACTGAGGAGGGAACTCTCTGGTGGCACGCCCACAGTGACTGGACTCGGGCCACCATCCACGGGGCGATCGTTATATTGCCTCCGGAAGGAACCTTGTATCCATTTCCACAGCCCGATGCCGAAGAAGTCATTGTACTCTGTGCGTAAAACAAAATATCTCAATCCGATTCCTAAACTATTTACCATAACGCAATAGCAAGTTGTGTGCAACTATCAGAGATTTTGGTGTTGTATCACTAGCAGCAGTGTTCACTGTTTCCTTTGTTGCAATTTGGCAGCGTGCTGGTACAAAGGAAACCTGAGGGAATTGTTAGCAGAAGCGCTTGAAACAGGTTCAGACACGCCCCGGTCCGATGCCTACACCATTAATGGTCAGCCTGGAGATTTCTGTGCTTGCTCGAAAGGTACATAATCGAAGTAACCTTTCCACACGAGCTTGAGTTACGACACTATATATAGTCTGTAATGTGTATCCACCGCCCACGCAAGGAAGGCAACTAATACTAGGTTGAGGTATTTTTCGTTTTTGCTATATTCTGGTTCGTTAAGAAACTCCAATTATTATGGATATATTCGGTTGTAGAATATAATTTTAACTCTTCGATTTGTAGGGACTACGTACCGTATGAAGGTGGATCAAGGCAAGACCTACCTCCTGCGCATAGTCAATGCCTTGCTGAATGGAGACCTCTTTCTTTCCATCGCGGGGCACAACTTAACCCTAGTCGGGATGGATGCATCTTATGTTAAACCAATTGTGACAAGTTACATCATGTTAAGTCCGGGACAGACAATGGATTTATTGGTTATGGCAAACGAATTCCCTAGCCACTATTATATTGCCGGAAGGCAATACTCGAACGATAACTTAAGCGTGGTCAATTATGACCACAGTAACGTGTCAGCTATTCTTGAGTACACTGGAAATTACACTCCCCCGAGTTCTCCTATGTTCCCAACCTCCACACTGCCCACTTACAAGGACAATGTGGCCGCTCTGCGCTTCACGGATCGGATCAAAAGCTTGGCAGATAAAGATCATCCGGTGAATGTGCCGCTGAATGTAAGCACGAGAATGTTTGTCATTGTCTCGATGGGAGTGTTTATTTGCCCTAATAGTTCGTGCGGAGGGATCTATGGTGATAGAATGGCGTCTAGCATGAACAACTTCACTTGGACCAACCCATCAATTGACATACTGCAAGCATACTATGGGTAAAAACTCTCTGTGCTCCCACTCATTTTCTCTTCTATGTCGTTATTTCATCCCATGCTGATTCGTATACTCAAACAGTTTAGTGAGACTAATCAATCATGTTTCGATCCCCGTTACTCTCCTAAGAAGTAAAACTCTTCGTATAATCATAAATTTCTCCATTACAAAAGTGTGTACGTACACCTGTTACGTGTTCCAAGTATCGTGTAATTTTCTTAAAAATGGCTCTACGCCATTTTCTTGGAAAATTACTCTCGCACTTTAAAATGCTTACATCTCCTTCTTTGACAGGAACATTAGTGGAGTTTACAGCACGAGCTTCCCAAATTTTCCATCAACGTATTACAATTTCACCGGGGACGATCTTCCACTTAACATCTCAGTGCCCACGAAAGGGACATTAGTGAAGGTGCTGAACTTCAATGAGACGGTGGAGATGGTGTTTCAGGGCACAAACATTTTAGAGGCGGCTGAGGGTCATCCGATGCACCTCCATGGATACGGGTTCTATGTGGTTGGTTTGGGTATAGGAGACTTTGATAAGGTTAACGATCCAAAAGGGTACAATCTGGTCGATCCTCCTTTTTTGAATACTATTTCTGTTCCTAAGAGCGGGTGGGTTGCGATAAGATTCGTGGCCAACAATCCAGGTATACAATGCATCCATCTAGTCTTAGTCTAGTATACAATAAACAGATACGCAGAACATTAATGCCAATTAATAAATATATGATGCATGTGCGGCGTTCTCTTTTGTTTCAGGAGTGTGGTTCTTGCATTGCCATTACGACAGACATTTAACATGGGGAATGGACACCGTACTCATAGTTAAGAATGGAGATTCACCGTCGACGAGTATCCTGCCTCCCCCAGCTTATATGCCTCCTTGTGACAGTGCAACTGCAACGAGTTCCCTGACCAATTTGATAAGTCTTCTGGATGGAAAATCAAATAATCCAATGGACAGCTAGAGTGCGTAGTTAGTAATTTGATATGCAACAATAATTTTGTAAAGATGCCAAGAAAAGAGTCCATAGAGTGTGTGTATGTTCAACTAGTTCTTTCAGTCCGTGTATTATTATCATGCATCTCATCTCATATATATATTATCAGTGCACCTCTAGAAATGAAAAAAGGTTCACATTTCAGCAAGTTCCACTGCCGAAGAAAAATCATGCCTTGTTGTTGGTTTTTTGTTCGAGTGAGCTAAAAAAAAAATATCTGACTCGTAATTAGTTATTAAGATCTGAGTATGAAATAATATTCCATAAGTTTATTTAACCACTGGGGTGGTAACTTAGTGGTTGATTGCGTTTCGCTATTCTGAGGGTATGCTGAGGAGGTCATGGATTGAATCCGAGGGAACACAATTGTCATTAAGTGCAAAACCCCCCCAATGGCCACCCACACACGTGGGAGCGTGGACTGACTGGCACATGGGATTGGTTTTCACAGGCTCATGGTGATCGCGACACCTCATCATCAAAATATAAAAAATAAAAAATAATATTCCATAAGTTTTGAGTGTGAAAAGAAAGCTCAACTTATAATTAGTTATTCACTCATTCGTGTAAGAAATTAAGAAAATGCTCGTCTATTCATAGCAAGTAACAAATGCAGGCCGTGCAATCATATAAAAGCAATGTAAAGAGGTACAATTTGTTTTAATTAAATTAGACATGATCCAGCATTATTGCCAAGCCAGACATATATATATATATATAGATATTCATTTATTATCTGCCTAAGATCTTTAATTTTGTTATGGCTGGGATCTACCACGTGTCCGTTCAATATATATGTCTATCCAGGTGGGAAGCAGATAAGCCATGCATGAGCTATGAAGAAGACAAGCTCCAGCGCATTCGCTGCACAGCACTGCACTGCACTACCCGATTGATTTTCTGTGTTTGATCAAACTTATCTGCTGAACAGAACATTCCCGAAGTTCGGTTAAAAGGAAGAGGAGGAGGAGGAGATGTGGATATGCATGGATCGGGTGGGACCATGGATGTTACTCCACCGGCTGGGGGGAAACGAGGTGCTGGTGGGCCCTTCTTTCCCGTCCGGCTCTTTGGGGCCCATCTTAGTGCCGGTGGTGGAGCCAAACTCTTACAGGCCGTGACCGTGGCGATATGATCAGACCTCTGCTGGCTAATTTATATATGCTATTTCAATATCCAACCCATATTGATATACAATTCAAAATTACTCCGTGTATCAGCAGGGCTGTTTCAAGAGCTTGGGAATATATTTGCTATGTATCAATGAAATGAAAGATAAGGAAGTGACGGCGATTGGATGTGCGGTAGGGCTATGCTCTCTAGTATCAGCTCAATGCAAATTCTTGAGATCACTCCTAGCTAAGCTCGGCTATCATTGTCAGTCGTCATCTACTGGTGGTGCTGCTGCTGGTATTAGTTATGATGATGATATAGTCAACAACGACGGTGGTCCTAAGTAGTCAGGAGATATGAAGGTGCGTGCATTTGGAGGGGAAAGAACGTGGTCCAGATCCTCAAAAGAGAGATAGATTGAGGAGCCGGAGGACACTTGACAGGAAAGCTTAATGGCAGCCGTTCCGCCTGCTGGACAACATCAACATGGATGGCACCAACTTCTCCTTTGAAGGAGGCCGAGCCAAGGTTCGACGTATAGACTATGGTTAATGAGCTACAACACCTGCCTGATTATCGTCAATAATATGATGCTTTCGTTCCTTGTTTTGTTTTTCTTTTTTTATGTGCACACCTTAACCTGGTATATATATCCATCCAGGAGTCCGATTGGACTGAGTTTGATTGAAATACGCGTTGGTGGTGATGACTTTTCTGATATAGGAGTGGGTCCGTAGATTGAATGTTTTGGGTGCTAGTATGTGTTGAACTCATTGTGCTAATTAAGTATTAGAAGAGTGTAAGATGGCAGAGTTAAGAACTTAGTTAATGTTGGTAGTTGGAAGTTCCAGTTATTTAAGAAGGTTTTATTTATGTTGGCGTGTGTTCAGGGAGTTCTTTTGAATCAATAACAAAATATTCAGACATTTTTCTCTGCAATTATCTCTTTGCATGACCTCCTAAACTTCAATTTCATGGGCATTGAGGAAGAGAACTAAGGACCTTGTGAAGGATTATGGCTTGTGAAGTAGAATTAATTTGCAGGCACTTGATCTTTATTTTGACTTAGCATAAATGGTTTTCTTTTTCCCTCCTCTTTTTATCCCTTTAGAGGTGAGGCGGGTGCGGTAATAAGTAGACTTGATAAGCATCAAGCTCGCAGGGGCTGAGGGAGGGAGGGAGGAGATTGAGATGCTATGGAATCAAATTGAACCGTCTTCCTGCAGATCACGAAGACGGTAAAGAAACGGATACTTAAAATATAAGTATATATTAATTATTACTGCATCAAAGTTCAGTAACCGAAATTAGTAAACTAAGTCCAGATCAGGGTAGGACTCGCAGGACTTATACATACTGATATCAAACTCGAAACAGACAAAATACATGCTAACATAATCTGTGATTGGTATATATATGTACAGATGAAGCTAATTCGAGAAGGCAGCATCGCTTGCTCCTTCAACAGCACTGACGTATCCATCTATATACCAGATGCACAGCTGATTTCATTTCAAAACGTCACACTTTGTAACATCAGCATGGAGTGGATAGGAAGAGTCGTTTGTTCAAGTCACAGTGACAGCAGGATCCAAGAGCACAGCCTTTCTCAGCCAGTACTGCTGGAATCTCTGCCTTGCATACTCCATGTAGTCGAATTCGATGCTGTTCACATGACTCTGCAGGTCGCCCACAACAATCATGTCTTTAAGACACCAGTAATAATGATCTCTCAAACAAAATACTTCAAGGAGAGGTATGAGATACGTACAGAAATTATTCCCCACAAGCCCCAGAAGAGATGGTTTGCAAGAGTATACTTCTCAGCATCACTGACCAGCTGTTCTACTTCATCCTCACTCGCTTCTTGGCCTATGGATATCAAAGGAAATACATTCAGCAATCCACGATAATTCAATTACTTGTTAACAGAAGTTCATATAACAACCATTCCTGTAAGGGACATGGAGGAGACGAATATTTCATGGCTGAATTCATATCTAAGCGATAGCACTGCTCTCGGATTTAACGTGGACCAAGGAGAGAGAGATATGCCTAACTAGCCTGTGGTCAGGCTCAAGTAGGAAGCAGAAGGAGAACCCACCTGCGGAGTTCAGATAGATGGTCGCAAATCTTCGCCGTTCCTCCTCATCTGATACAAGAAAGCAAACAGTGTCAGACCCTGCAGTACGACAGAGGCCAAAAGTTTTTGGAACAATAGGGATATAGAGTACAGAGCAAAACAGAGTTGAATTCAGTCAATTACCTGGATACACACTATAGTCCAGAATGTGAGGCGTCTCGGTATGATAATTTGCAGCCATCTCGCAAAAGTGATTAGCCAGGTCGTATGCGATAGGATTATAACTTGAATACTCATAATCCTGCCCCCCAAACAAAAAAAAAAAAAAGGAAGAAGATTTGATAACCTTTTTAATATCAAAATAAAAGGGAAAGAAATTCTGGAGGCAATAAACTGAATGTATATGATGAGTCTTAGCACAGAGCAAAATGTATAGATTCAGATGTGCTACAGACACATGAATAATAAAATGAAACTCACGATTATGGTAAGTGACTTGGTCTCTTCATCCATCATTATATTTCCATATTGCAAGTCATTGTGGCAGAAACCAACCGGCTGAGAATCGCTTGAGAGCTCCTTCTCGAGTGTACTGATTTCCTCCTCCAAAGTATTTAAATGAAACTCTTCTGCATCTTTTTCGGAGCATAATCTGTTGGCCTCTTTGAGAAACTTTCTGGATCAGTGGACAAAGGCAATGTTCTCATCAGAAGTCTTGGTCTCACTGCAAGCTTTATTGATAGCGTACTCAACGAGCAATACAGAGACTTATGTTTTACCTAATTCGGTCCCAAAGGAGCACTCTTCTAGGACCAGGCATATCAAGATTATGAAACTCTCGAAGTTTAGCAGCTATCAGAGAAGAAGTATGAGGATCTCGCAAGTCAGCAGCAGAGAGTGTCTGAAATGGAGAATTCTTAAACAATAAGTGTCTGAAACGTAAATGATAAGCAACTAAATAGGCAATATCTGATTCCTTCCAAAGCACAAATCAACATAGAGATTAAGATCAGTACCTTTGCATGTATGAACTCCTCGACTCTTCCTTCAGCAAATCGCCCCAGCAAGCGGGCCCTTGCCCGTGCTTAGACATGCATTCAAAAGTCCGAATCTCATCGTCTCGGTTAAAGAAGAGCTCGACACCCTCACCATACACCCGAACCAGCACCTTCCTAACTAGCCCGACTTCTGTAGTCGGCCAATTTATCTGGTAGACCTCATTTGTCATGGCTCCCTGCAAGGGAATCACCTGAGAACGAGAGACATGAGGAAAGTTGTTTTGACTGGTCAACGGTAAAGTGAAATTCAGAAGAACTCAGTCTGAAGCAACAACAATATACTACCTGCAAAGTGTTCATGTCGTGGATCGAGTCTCCCAGGTCGGAAGCGACCGATTTCAAAACCTTCTTAAGGTCATCAGGAAGACAACCTTGAGCGTACCCGTTAGCTAATACACTCATCTTTTGGCAATTCAATCTGTTAGAAATGAATGGAATTCGAGAAAACCGATCAAATCCAAACCTTCCAATTCTCACAAACATCATTGTACGACCAAGCTCTTGTACGTATATATGAGAAGCAAAGGACTGTTGGAAGGAAGGAAATACACAAGAACCAAATCGATGGGAAAGAGACCGAAGAATTGAATACCCTGAGTATTAAAGAAGAGAAGCTGATGCAGTATAAACCAAATAAAGCAAAGGGAAAAAGAACGGAGACCAACCGCAGAACCAGAGAGAGTCCAAGAAAGTTGCAGGGCAGAGGAAAGGAGATGCTGCTGCAACCGCAACTAGGGGGAGCCCAATCTATTCAAAGAGCCAAAAAGATGAAGACTTTGACGTGTATTAAAAGAAACCCAGAATAAACGGATGCCCAAATAAGTTTCAAATCTTGCCTTTTTTTACTCCTTTTTTGGTCTCTCTTTCTCCAGGGCGATAAAAGAATTGCAGAGTATCCAACTGGATTTTGCACAACACATTGACTTTTTTATAGAGCCTCGAAGCGCGTTCCAGGAGGGCATCCTCTAATGGCATTCTGACACGTAAAGCAGAGGTGGGGGCGGTGGTGAATCTCGCCGGAGATTCCGAAGCGGGAGACGGGTAAAGGACGATAACATAACAGAGGGAGAGTATATTAGATTATTAATTACCTGCTCTCCCGCAATGGTATGTTTTGCCGGAATTGCCTCATGTAGCAAGAGTCCAATTCTGTCATGGTCTGAAAAATGTTTTCCTTGTTCTCCATTACAAGCAGAGGCTAAAAGTGTTTTGTTAGCAGCCCAAGTAGCAATTGTACAAGGTTGGAAGAATATTAGAATTTTTACTGACTCGAGAATTGTTGTTCAAGCTATCCTTGGGCATGTGCAGATACCATGGGAGATTAGGAACATTATCTCTGATATTAAGTTCAATTCTACATACTTTGAAGTTTGGAATTGTCAATGGATCCCTAGGAAAGACAATTGGATGGCACATAATCTCTCTCAGTGGGGCATTAGAAATAGTCCAAATGGTTTTTGTATCTTTAAGCAATGAAACTTAACATTTTAGGCTTGCTATTTAATGACAAATTACCCATCAAAAAAAAAAATTACCTGCTCCAGCTCTACTAGGACCGGACTTTTCCGTATATTATCGGTGGTGGGATTAGAAAGTCAAAGTCATGCAGCGAATAGTAGGTTGCCACGCGTACAATCGCAACGACAGGTACGGCGATTCACAGGTAAACAAATTGGAATTTGACGTCCACGGGAGATGACGTTGCCATTGAAGTTGAATATATCCAACCTAAATTATAGTCTCAATTATCCACTTGCTTTTTTTACTCTCATTCCCTTTCAAGTTAACAAATTTCTTTTCTTATAATGTAAATAATAATAATAATAATAATCTTAAATCACTGGAAAACTATATAAATGGATGTGAACCCAGTGTTTGAATTTTTTTATGAGGACAAAGTGGAACTTTCATTTTTTCTTTGGAGAGAAGTTTATTAGAGCTGCATTAACGCTACTTATCTACTAAACAATGTTAGTGTCCGTAGATGAATATATTGTAAATGTTATTATTGCAGCCTCTACCGCTTTTTTTGAACACGGTGTCGAGCAAGCAGGGAAGAAAAAAAAAACGTGTTTGAATACAACACATATCTATCCATTTTGGACACACTTTTTATTTGCGTCTACGAGAATGCGTGGTCGGTCGGTGGGAAATGCATGTTCAGATTTTGTCGGCAAACATCTTTTATGTTTGTTGCTGTTGTTGTTTATTTTTTTAATATAAATGAATTGAACATTTAATTGTCAATATGTTTCTCTCATAATCTTACCAAACAAGAGTTAAAGTTGTAACTCCATAAACCTCTATGACCCTTTTATATTTTTTTAAAGTCAAATAAGGATTAAGTTACAGCTGCATAAGTCTCCCCTCCATAACACTTACATAAATCCCAATCCAAACAGGCCCTAAATCCGAGAGAGCAGGCCTAAAATCAACTGTTCAGAGGATCTTAGGCCGAGGAATTTGTCTATTAACAATAAACCTCTCGATTCAATTATTTCCCTCTCTCCAGTTGAGCTGTGAAGTGAGCTTTACCAATACAATGCCAACTCTTTCACTGACTGCTCTGCGGCTGCCTGCCTGATTCCGTTCCTGGGCTCCTCTTTACCGTCCTCGCTCATAGCTGATCTTACCCTCGGAGTCGATGGATGCCAAAAGCTCTGTCAATATTTCTGGTATTCTTGATTCTCTATTTTACCCAGAACAAGATTTCTCTTGTTCAAATTTATACTCCACCGAGGATCTTTGATCAATCGCAAACGCTTCCTGACTCGAAAATAGATGTGTCAGATCACAGTCCAGGCAGCTGTCAGGTGAATATAACTGCCAGTGAGCACAGGCCGTTCGATTTTTGGCGCATTCTGTTCGGTAATTCCTGCTGACTAGCTCTCAACAGTATCAACATGAAATATTGTGGGCACACGGGAATGGACTTGCCTTTATTTATGATTTACTTTTGTGTTTTAGAGGGTTTTGTTGCTGGAGGTGCTGCTGGAGTTGTTGTGGAATCCGCACTGTACCCGATTGACACCATTAAGACTAGGCTTCAGGCAAGGCCTCTTGCAGATACGCTTCTTACGTATTGATTTAGTCCATACATAAATTTCTGAAGGTAGAGATGGATCGTAGGACCATAAAGGTGTACTCCTTAACTGATTGTAGAGGCCAAATTCGTACATTTGCCATCGAGTGCTTCTATAGAACGGGTTTGTTTGATCTATGAACTATTATTTATCCCAATAAAAGTTTGACACGATGATTGTTGGGTGGGGAGAGCTGTAGAATTCTTTTGCATTCATCCTCAGTAAGTGCATCAGTTTTATCTGTCTGATGATTTATTTTATTTTGATCTATGCATTATCTTGACTGGCTGGCTACTGATGTTCTGTCAAGGCGGCTCGCGGCGGAGGAAAAGTCATGTTGAAGGGTTTATATACCGGCTTGGGTGGAAATCTGGCTGGTGTTTTACCGTAAGTGTTCAGCTGAAATAGTATCACTTGATCCAAAGAAGTTAATGTTTGAATCACAATATTCTATTTATTTTTTAATTTTCTCCCCAAGCTTGAGCTTCAAGATATATATTATGAAAACTGACTGATGACCTTTACAGGGCTTCTGCCTTATTCCTTGGCGTATATGAACCTACAAAGCAGAAATTGTTGAACATCCTCCCAGAAAATCTCAGTGCCATTGCTCATTTGGTGATTCTGATACTGCCACTTTGCACTTCAAAGACCTCGTTATTTTCAAAAGATGTGGTTTTATTATCTCATAATCTTCACTCGTTCTCTCGATTTTACTACAAAGTGAAATTTTCTTGGACATATCATGCTTGTTAGCTGGAAGATCTATGACTGTGCTTCAGACTGCAGGTGCTCTGGGAGGGGCTGCGTCTTCTCTTGTCCGCGTACCCACCGAGGTATAAGAGTTCATACAATTTTCTGATTTTATCACTTTTCCAGTGAAGCGCTGCAGTATATAATATGTTCGATGCCTCTCAGGTGGTCAAACAGAGGATGCAGATTGGTCACTTCAATTCAGCTCCTAATGCTGTCCGCCTGATTGTTGCTAATGAGGGTGTTAGGGGCCTCTATGCGGTATGTAGTGGTAATCGAAAAAATGGAATATGATAGTGTTGGATTTATTAATAGCTTGTTTTTTATTATTTCTTCCTTTATTTAGTCTCTATTCCTTTCAAAAGGATAAAATGGTTAAATTATTTTGCTCTGACTTCATAGGGATATGGCTCCTTTCTATTGCGAGATTTACCATTTGACGCTGTTCAGTTCTGCATATATGAGCAGCTCCGAATAGGCTACAAGCTTGCAGTAAGCTGATTTTTTTGTCTGACTTGATTTATTGAGCAATATATTTTCTTTTCACTTCTAGAAGAACAAAAATGGTTTACAAAAATAAAATCCAAGAATTGCATTCAGGTCAAACTTGTGAAAGATGAAAACTCAATTGAAGGGCACTTATTATTGAACCTTTTTGAGTAATTCTTTTGAGATTCTTTTTCATTTGCAGGCGCAGAGGGATTTGAAAGATGCTGAAAATGCCATCATTGGTGCTTTTGCTGGTAAAGATTGAAAATACAGATTAAAAAGGGGATCATTTACAGCTTTCCTTCTAGTTTCCTTGCCCTTGGATACTGTTCCTTGCATGACATGTTTAAAACAATTCAAAACTCAAAGGATATCAATCTTTTCTTGGTACATATCAGAATAGTTAACCCTGTCTAGTGTTCTATTGGTAAGATGAGCTCACTGGAAGTAAGGCATTTTCTCACAGTATAAATTCCTTGATCTGATAAGCACACTTTTGCAGGTGCAATAACGGGAGCCATTACAACTCCTCTAGATGTCATAAAGACTAGATTGATGGTCCAAGTATGTGCATTCCTCCTTCTAACTTCTTCTGCTGTGTCCGTTCCTGTTCCAACAACAGTGTTACTCACCGAGATCAACGGGTCAGGGAACGAAAAACCAGTACCAAGGAATTTTCAACTGTGTTAGAACGATCATCAGGGAAGAAGGAAGTTCAGCTCTTATGAAGGTTTGAAACTAGCCTCTGACAAGAAACCTTGTGCTGCTCATATTTTAGCTTCAAAACTCCATCGTTATTGCCCATAAGTGAAACACCATGACAAACTACCAACAGCTTAAAAGGGAGCTCTGCTCCTAATTACCAGTCTTATCATAGTACTCGTTAATGTTTCATAGCTTCCATCTTTGACAGGGAGTAGGGCCCCGTGTGCTATGGATAGGGATCGGAGGGTCGATATTTTTTGGTGTTCTCGAGAGGACAAAGCAAATGCTTGCAGAAAGGCGCACCTGAAGAAAGATTAGCTTAGGTTTGTGGTATTTGCAGATTTGATTTAGCAAGTACCTATGAGTACCGTTGTAGTCATGGACTTCACCGTAGTTGATTTTGTCAGTCATAAGACCATCTCAATTTTTTGTGGGATAGATCAATTATTTCAAAATTTTAGTTTACTTTAGACGTTACAGTATTGGGATTTAATGTTTATTACTTTTTTGGTTTATGTAATTTGTTCTCGTTAATTATGAAACAAATTGAAGTGAATTAATATTCTAAGAGTTAATTGAATAGTAAGTTACAATATAAATTTAAGAGCTAAAACAAAAGGGAAGCCAAATAAGAAATTAATAATTCTGTGAACAAATTGATATTTGTTTAACTCAAATGCAGGTTGAGCTGGTTGTTGGACTTGGGAGCCCAAAGTTGTGAAGCTTTATGGTTCTGGGTACGCTACTCATGGACCCGCCGGAATTTCCAATAGCTAAAGAACTTTATCCCTCACCAAAGGGATCTGGTTTACTTGTATAGTAGTCAGAAAAACCTATTAAACTTTTAGATATACGATGTTGTACCAAAAAAAAAAAAAGCAAGTAGAAAGAAAAAAAGAGCTAAAATCTTCAAGGGGGAAGGAGCTTAAATTCTTCTCTCAAGTTCAGACAGAAAATCTGAGGTTGCCAGTCATTGTGCTTTACCCACCACGAAAATATCGCACAGTAACTGCTTTCAGCCACGTGATGTTATTGCTTAACTACATAAAATACGGACACCTCCATACGAGTGAATAATGTGCTAACTCTCGTAATTTCACGAGCTCCATTGCCTTAACATCTCCAAATGAGTGACAAATACCAAAAGAATGCCATTAGCGTCTCCTCTCAATTCAATCGTGTCTTAGTTACTATCAGGCGCAATAGCAGCAATCAGCTTTGCTCGTCTTCGAAAGGAGGAAGGTCCCAATCAGCTGGGTTGAAATCCAACAAAGAACCTAGCACTTGGTCTGCAATGTCATGAAAGGAGCTGTCGAGCCTCGGATCTGGAACCATAACAACAAACCTGCTCAGGGAGATGCAAGAGAAGCAAAAGAATTAGCAGCCGATACATAAGCTCAACACACCAGTATTCATCTAAGATCTTTTGCAGCATTGCCTGATAATTTCTATATAATGTCACTGAGGAAATTTAACACAGTACAGCAACCAAGAGTTCAGCACAGCAATCATGTTATAGTATCATGGCTCGAATAGAAGTTCAAAACTCATACCAATTCCAACACACACAGAGTCAGACCAGGTAAACAAGTGGAATGAAAATTTTTTTTAGAATATCCACAACATAATATTTCAAGAAAATCATAATCTGGTGGATGGTAACTGATGTAAACATAATCCATCTAAGCACTTACGAAATGCATTCCTCTGAAAATTTAGTGCATACGTGCACGCCTCTAAAATTAATGCTAGAGAAATCTCAGGGAAACCACTTACATTCCCGCATTTTTGGCTGCATTGACTCCCGAAGGTGCGTCCTCAAAAACCAGAATATGTTGCGGGTCAATTGGGCCACCCTGTCAATCCAAACAAATGATAGATAAGATACAGCAAATCACAGGCTTCCTTTCCCTGTCCTGAAGTGTCCACAACAAAGAAAGCATTCATAGATCCTGTTACTGTGGTACCTCAAATCTCTTGGCTGCAGCAAGAAATACATCGGGTGAAGGTTTTCCCTGTTTGACTTCAGGATCATCACCAAGCACAACATGATGCATTAACGAAAAAAGCTCCCCATGCCTCTGTGTTTTCAGCTCAAAATGCCTCCTGTGGGAACTGTTGCATAGAAGAAACACAAAAGAAAAAGGTTCATAAACCATGAATGTCAGGTCCAACATTTTATTAATAGGCATAAAAAAATACCCAGTAGCCAGGCAGATTGGTACTCCTTTTGCATAGAGATGTTTGATCAAGCGACTGGCACCTGCAATCATTAATATATTGTAGCTACGTAAATGAAGTATTAACTCATCTGGACCCAAAAAAAAAAAGGCTGATCATCTTCTGCATGCACTTGATGTCAAACAAAGAAGAAAACTACCATGACAGTTGTTAAACTATTTCTTGTATGAGCATTGTTAAAGAATAAGCTAAGGATCACCTGAGCAGAACATGGACAAGTTATACCTGGCATTAGATCGCTTGTAGGAAACATGGTCCGCAACATCTCCTCTCTTTCTACAAGAAAGTCTTCAGCTGAGAGAGAATCACTGATTCCAGTCTCTTCAACAAACACCCGGGCAGCTTCTATTGCCTTCTTTCCCATCATTTTTGCCTTGAGAGACCAATCAAATGTCTTATTGTATCGTGCAAGTATAATTTCCTGGACTTCTGTATAGAACTTCTCGGTATCTGAAGATGACATTAACTCAGAGTAGTCAGATCTGGTACTAGGGTAGCTCTTGAGCTACAAAGGGAGCAGCATAGACATTATTTGAAACAAACTGAGACATCCAAAAACTATTTTTACGTGATACTACAGCCAATGTAGAAAAGGGGCTAAGACGATCCTTTTTGCAGGACTTGGGAGGATGAACTCAATGGCATTTTGCAAACCCGAGCTTCAGTAAATGTTGACAAAGCTTGTGATGGAGGATCCCTTTGATATAAATTTAAAAAAAAAAAAAAGGCACTCCATCTTCAGTACCACAATTTATTCGAAACGCTATATTCCAAGTAAATCAAGGGCCAGCTCATTGAACTGCGCAGGCTATGGCTAGCTATCCTCTTTACTAATAGAACATGACAATGCCAAAGCCAAATTTGATGAATTACCTCTTAACTACCGGATCTACGCACCCATTTCCATATGATATGATGCAGTGAATAAACAATCTCAGTAAGATAACAAAACCAAGATTTCTCACTAATCCATTGCAAGTACCGAATGCTGCCGGCAAACAGAAGCAAAAAACTACAAGTGGTACACTTAGATAGAAAAATTGAAGCTTTAGAAGTGTTCGATGAAAGTACCGAGGAGGAGACCGTCCATGTCGAAGATGACGTGAGTGATGGATCCTTTCGGGGCCATCTTGAAGTGGGTTCTCCGGAGGTTTAGGTGAATGGAGGTCGTACAGAGATCAGAAGATGAACCCTCGAGGATGATGCTCTCTGCTGCTTTGCGGAATGCAGTAAGGCAAGTACCGAATCGGAATTGAAGACCAGGCACTATCCATTTCTTTTCTTTCCTTTTTTTTCCTTTTAATCTTCACACACATTTTTTTCCTTTAAAAAAACGTTAATTTATTTATTTTTTATTCTTTCAAGCTATCGAACATTTGATTAACCAACCGACGGCCCACATGCCCAGCTTGCAGAATCCAGCGACAATGAGAGAGAGAAAGATTCGTAATACTTTGATTTTTATTTATTTTATCCGAGGAAAATAAGAATATACAAGTAAGTGGCCGTCTCCTCCACTAATAAAAATGATGTATAATATACGTGTTCACTGTTGAGAGATGCCTGCTGCACTGCAGAGTATTGGGGGATTAAATTAACTAGGTAATTTATGAACCCCTTGTCCCCATCTACTGGAATTAAATTACACGTGTGTGTGTAACTATATGTGGTTTTCTAGGAATTCTCAGAAATCGGTGTAATATCCTCGTGTTCAGTATTTAAAAAGGGTATATAGGATGCAATACATCCTTTTCAATATGTATCTGCGTCTCATGGAGAACATACAAGTAAGTGTTCAGAAATCTAATAAGTCATAATTGATTAAGAGTCGAATTGAATAATTTTTTACTGAGCAACTTAATAGCATCAATTTTTATCATTTACATATTTGAATACGGGAATTTCACGAAGAGAAAGAAAGGTGAACAGCTGAGAAGCATTGTCTAATAATATAATACATGCCTTCCTAGAGTAGGAGATCGCCTCTCCCGATCTTACCTTTAACAGTGGGAAGCTTTCTTGTAGATAGAAGACTGTCCACTCTCTCATTCTGATGAGCTTCCCCAAGCAGAGAGAGATCCCATCCCAACAGCATCTTTCCATCCCTCACACGACAATCATACTCAGTACGCGCACACATGTATAATGGGAGATAACAACTTCATTTTTCAAGATCATGGCGATGGAGGAGGAGGAGGAGAGGAGGCAGAGAGATCCCATTAACAATTGCAATGCTGCATTCGATGAACATAAGAGGAACTGTAAAAGATATATGGTACTTGGATCACCAAAGTGATTACAAGTGACCAGTGTTCCTATACACAGACCATCTTCATCCCCTGTGCACCGGATTTCAAACCCTATTGAACACATTGGGTTCAATCAACATCCAAAATTGGAATCTACAAAACCTCGACACTCACTCAAGCAGCAATCCACAGGAGAGATCAGTTACAGAGATACTTCCAATGATGAGGAAGAAAACATATTCTAGCCCCCAGGTCCAGATCAAGGACCTATAAACCTTTATGCATAGAAGAAGAGAGATAGCAAAGTGCAAACCATAACACAATACACCTTTTCAACTCCAATGGCTTTCAGATCACCTAGTAGAATACCCACAGACAGGCACTATATCATACAGCAGGATGCAAAGTGACAACCCAAAAAAAATTTCAAACGGATATCAAATGAAAGAGGTACCTTCGTGGAATGGTAGCATTAAAAAGTTTGTACATGCTTCTCCTAGCCACGCCAATCCCCTCAAAACAGAAATCGTTGCAAAGTTTATTTGAATTTCCCTAATGAAGTATATTCAAAAACTGAACAAGGTTCTTTGTAGCAGATCTTATGTAGTAAACCTAAGTTGCAAAGTAGTAAATAGTTGCACAACTCAAAAGTTTGTCAACGATGGAACAGTTCCAACAATAGTTTAAACTTCTCGTTGTTGATCATATTAACATGCATACCAAAGAGTTGCACGTTCTGCTGAGACAGAACAGAAGCAGCATAAGAATCAATAGGCGAACATGGTAGAATTATATTGCCACTGAAAATAAATTTTAAAGAACCAGGTATACCCAACAAGGGCAGGAAAATGGTTTTGCATTGTACAAAGTTAAAAGAGAACAAACCCATATTCAAAGAACGTCCACCTTCACAACCAAATTTCACACCCACACCCCTAAAAGGAAACTCGTACAATGTAATGCGAAACTCTATAAGAAGCATATTCAACATTTTTCAGTTGCACATGTAAACTCCACTCTCATACTTATGACTAACCTCATAGAAGTCCATGCTACCTTCAGAGGCAGGGCGCAAACAAACCCCGGACAATGACCTAGAACCCTGCCAAGAGAACTTCACATAACCAACAATCTCAATCTCCTCACCCCCATCTTCTGGGCTGGTATCCACGGGCATCCTTACCCTTAACTTACCGGGAGAACCATTTAGGGGAATCTCCGGAATGATCCACTTCAACTCCTTCTCAGACCTGTTCAATACAGCTTTCGGCGAGACTTTCAAGAGTGTCGGATCAACAGGCAGTTTAAGGACAAACGTCACGTCATTCAGTGGTGCTGGCAATTCTGGGTTTGAAACATATTGAATCATCACAGAAAGTAAGGTTCCACTGTGCCGTTTCGTGAGGCGAACCCTTAAGGGCAAAGGAGTCAGCCTAGGCAGCAGACTATACTTCAAAATAGGTATCACCTCATCGGAGGCTGCAGTCCTCACATGGAACAGGCCATTGTCAAGGCTACTTACACGGGAGTTCTGCATAACAAATCGCTTAACCGAGCTTGTGCCATCAACACAGAACGAGAACTCAGTCTCCTTATCACCAGCAGTTTTTGGTGGGACTGTTCTCAGGTAAACCACCCCCATCAAACCTACCCTTGCAAGCAATGACTCCCTGAATTCAGCGTTAATCACTTCAGAAATGAACATCTCGGGACCCTTCATCTCAGTTTTCTGCACCAAGAGGTTCTCAAGAGGGGTTTTCCCGTCAGCAGCTCCAGCTGCAGCGGCTTTAGCTGCATCACTGGCATCAGGCCCCGTCTGCAGCAACTCTAGCCCGCCAAGCCCTTGGGATTTCTTAGCCTTGGTTGGGCCCACAAACTCGGATGGGTCCAAACCACCACCCCATGCCTCGCTAAAACCTTCAAAGGTCTCCCCTAGTGAAGCCTGTTCGCTCCCAAACTCTATCCCGCCATAATCCCCCTCGAAGCCCTCAACTCCAATGTGGGTCGACTGTGTGGCTTCTGCAGGCGGTAATGTCGGCACCTCAAGCCCTGCGAGGGCCACTGTAAGGTCTGCAGGCAAAGAATCTTTATTCTTCTTGAATCCACTTACCAGCTCCTCAGGCTCGTTCAACTTATCACTTGCTGCGAACGGGTCCTTTGGCCCTGCATCCTCCTCCTCGCCCTTTGAGTCTTCCTGCTCAGCAGGCGCAGCTGGGGCGATACTTGCAGCTACCTCATCACCTGCGGCAAGCGTTTCGTGAGGCATCTCGAATCGGTTGGTGGAGAATGCCTCGATGCCAGCCACATGGTCTAAGGAATGAGGTTCCAAGGCAGACCAGCTGTCTGCCCCACGGATCTTGGCTTCAGTGTCGAGGGCTGAGTGGACCATCTTGGCAATTCCCTCGCCGTGCATTGAGGAGAGCATGGCAGAGAGGCGGATGGAGCTGACTCCACGAAGGACGATGTCAAGTGCCATGTAGACTTCGGCGTACTTGCGGGCGAGCTTCTCCGGGGTGACGTCAACTCCCCTGCAAGCGGCCACCACCACGCTGACCGCCTGGTTCACGATGTGGATGCACTCGAAGACGTTGACGGAGCTGTCCTGGTCGGCTGTCGTGATACCCAGGACGTAAATCGCGTTCACAAGCCTGTAGATGACTCGGTAGCGGCTTTCGACGCCGACAATGAGCTGGCCACTGGAGGCGGCGAGGGGGTCGTCGCCAATGAGGTCGGGTAGGGGGTCGGAGGAGGGGGATTTGGAGGAGAGTGAGAGGCGGATCTGCCGAAAGGAGGATAGGGCTACGAGGGCCCGGGAAGGGGGGAACCATTCTCGGGTTTGGAGGAGGACGTCGGGCCCGTTCACCGGCTGCAGAGAAAGGGCGAGGCACGACATCGTGGGAAATCCCTGTGGGGATCTACAGGTTTGGCAGTCCTTGGGACAAACAGATACCGGCAAATTTTCGTTTGGATCTCGAAATGAGGGGTTGGGAGTAAGATTGATACAGAGACAGCGACAGGTTCGGAAGGTGATGATTTCGGATCTGATTGAGGAAGAGTGACAGAGAAGAGATTTACGATCCCTGATCGGACTTGGGAAGTTTACAGGCTCAGATCGGCGGGCGGACAGAGAAATGTAAGCGGGGGGAGCTCGTCTTCTGAGCCTGAGGAAGGCGATAGAAGGGAGGGAAATGGGCCCGGTAGCAGTACGGGTCCGAACATCTGTCCCCGAGGATCCGGCCCATTATAGAGCCCGTGACTTTTGAGGGACTTCCTCTGTCAAAAATGGTGAAACACGGTGTCCATCCCTTGAGTCAGTTAATAGTTGTTTAGAACATTAATATAAAAAAAAATATCACATTATTTTTCTATCTATTAATAATATTCACCTTATTAAAATAATATATTAAATAATCATTAATCGAGTTCACCCAATTATCTATACAGTCAACTCACCTGAGAACGTCTTCCATAAAGAGAGGCTTTTCATTCATGTACTTGTTGAGTTGACTTGTGGCATCTCACTCACCATGTCTAGTCTTTCCATGCATCCGTATCCAGCAAGCACTTTTAAAGGTAGTGGTCCAAGCTTCTGTAGCATCGAATTGATGCCGTGCCCACGTGATGTAAGGTGAGGCGCATTCAGATAAACATGACCTAGGTATCAGACTGCACATTCCCAGTCTCAGCATAAGTTTTAAGTTACGTAATGGATTTTACAAAGCTGTTGCTCGACGATCTCGCACATGACGGCAAGGCGCAGGTGCTTGCTTGCCTAACCCGCACTTCATCCATCCCGGCAACAATTTAACGTCAGAAGGCAAGGAACTCATATAATGAACATGTCTGTAATTTGGATAAGCAGGGCCAATGGGGTAATAATCTTCCTTGAACTTCGAAAAATCGATCAAATTCCGTACAAATATTTACAGATTTTACATGTATCATTATTAATTATATTATTTCAAAATCTTGAAACCCGCCTTTTCAATCTTCCACTAAATTCCATGAAACTTGGTTTCATATACTTTCTAAATCTGTCCTAGTCCCGTACCGTCCCGTCCCACATAAATTCTCTTACCGGATAACACAACATAATGCTCACACAAAAAAAAAAAAATAAAAATATGTGAACTCAACAGGTCCATCTGTAGAGGCAGCCTGTCCTATCCAAAGAGAGAAGCAACCATTATAAGTGAGGAGTAATCCACTTGTCCACAATGATAACATAGGTATATATTCCATGTCTCACCGAGAAATTCTTATTTTCTGATACCTCTCTAGGCTACCATAAACCTTTCCTTTTGGCAGCTTCCATGAGACGTCAGACGAGCACACAGCTAATGGCAAGCATTCTGCAGTTCAAGAAAATGAAAACTATACGTGGAAGTGGAACACCACTACATACTCATCTACAGATAATGTTGTGTTCTGTTCTCTGAAATATTAAGGTAGTTTCTGCCTCTCTCCCCCACGTTCAGCTTCAGAACCGCAAAGAGTCACCTAGGTCATATGTTTAGTATCACATATGCCCTTCATGCGCAGACTCGGCACCTGCAAATGAATCAATCATTGGGCCTTGATAAAATTAACAATCACAGTACCATACTTGTACATTCAAGACAAACATCAACAGATCGCTCAAAGTTTTTGTAGAAAATGTGGGTTTTGATAAGTTTCTCAGACTTACTGAGACATGCACTTTGGAAATAGAAGCATTTCTTTGCTCAAACTGAATAACAGGAAGCATGAAGGCAGCTTTCACATTGTATAGAAAATGTATGAAGATATACCTTTAACCTGAATAGTCCAGCTGAAGAACCATTTGCTTCATGTTGAGTAGAATACAAATGGCACTGCAAAAGGAAAGGGTAAATACATACTTGTCACATATGTTCCACATAGTCCAGCGTATGATCATTTTACTCCAAGACCAGGATTTCACAATCTTCTCCACAACACTTTAAAATATGTGCAAACCAACCATTTATCCTCTAAACATATGATTCAGCATACACCCACTGAGTACAAATGTTGTTCACAGTGGGGTGGATAGCTTCTAGTGACATGATTATGACATTATAGCAGGGGAGCTTACCGATCAAAAATATTGTTAGCATCAGAATAAACATGTATTGTATTGAGCGGCCAAACTGCATGTGTCGAGGACTGTGAGATTGCCTTTGAAGCACCTGACCACGTCCAAACAACTGCAGAGCATTGAAAAGTAAAATCAACTACATACATGTCTCAGTCAATAAAAAAGAAGTGGTTGCATGCCATCAAATATTTCTAACTCTTTCCTGTTGGTACTCATTCCTATAGTTTGAAAGTTGAATTCCATAGTCATATATCGATTCAAACCTGATTGAACAAAGCAATCACCGACTTGGCCAAAGCTCGTTCTCCACCCTTTTGCTTGAAAAACAGACTTCTGGATCCCTTATCTTTCGGTGCCACATCAACATTGGGAAGTAAACGGTGCCTTCGTTCATCTTCATCTGCAATAGCAATCTTCCAATCAGCGATGTTTGGTGAGCTCCATGACCCCGCTGTACTATTGCAACTGATCTCATTCCCTGTTCCCATAATTTCTTTTGCTTCCATTCCTCTCAGACAGTCATTATCATCCTTATAGTATTTCCCATCTTTTAAACCTCCATCCCGTACGCCTCTGCTGCAAGCACTAGTTGGAGCTGGATCTTGTTTCTTGCAACAATCATTGCCTGGAGATGGCAAGAACCGAGATGTCCCAGAAAGGAAGAAAGCTAAATCATCTCGCTCTTCTTCGTCCAGATTTACCCACTGCAGGGGTTGTTTAGCTCCCTTGCACAAAGATTCTTGCAATTCACCTTCAACACAAGAGATTTGGTCTCTGATGGCAGCAATAAACTGTCCATGCCTATTTGTTGTGTTTTTGTCATAGTATCTTCCATAGCTCAACCTCACAGCTTTCTCAAATTCTTCCAACTGAAGTCAGCACTCAGAGTGCAGAAATACATCAGAGTTAAAGCGCACAACACAAACAGCTTCAAGATAAAAGGGAAGAACTAAGCCTTCAATCAGTTAAATGATTATTTATAACATGGTAACTTGAATATCAATGAAGAAACCTTAAATGTCAAGAGGGGAGGACTGATAACATAATACAAATGTTATATTAAAAAGAAGTTGTGTACCATTATCGACAAAGAGAATAGGATATGTAAACGTAAATACTGATGACACATTCTGATAGTCTAGAGAAGATGCAGCGAGAAGATGTTGAAAGGTTTATACCTGCCACTTGGCTGTACCCAATGAGGTCTGCAGGTCTCTGGAGAACTGATTTAAATCATCAGCCGCTAGCGATTCTTTCCTCACTCTATCCCAAGCCCGGTAGGTCGATTCCATTCTGGAAGGAGGAGCAGCAAACATGAGTAAGAAGCTCTAGTTTCGAATTCAGTAACTGTATTCAATGAGATGCTACTTCAACAAACATTCGAACATCAGACTCATCAAATGACACATCCTCTCATGAACGATATCTTACGCTTCACTTAAAAGAAAATAAAGAAAGCTACAAATGCCAGGACCAAAAAAATTAATGGACCACCTGCAACAAAGTCCAATACAGACAAATCCAAACACTTTCTAGTTTAGGATTTAGGAAATCCGGCAAAAACGATATAGAACTCGAGAAAGCAGCAGTACCAGAGAAGGAAAAACAGTTATATATCAACTAGGTGTACAAAACTGCAGTCCGGACCACCATGTGACATAAGAGAAACTTTTCCCTCGAGAAATTGCAAAATCATTAACAATTGACAAAGCCCAGAAAGTGAAATTTTTTTCCCCCGAGAAGAAATTTCAATCATGCATCAGCTCGAGCACCGTCAGTTTCTCCCGAGAATGAAATGAATTTTGATTACTCCAGCTCCTTCTCAGGTGTATATCCCCCATACTAAACTATGGCACCAATTTTGGAGAAAGAGAAATTGAATGAGGAGTGGGACGTACACATCGGCAGATTCCTGAACTTCCTCGGCTGCGGAGAAGAAGGCATCCTTCTGCCACATTTCGAAGCTGTTTGCCACCAACATCTTCGCCCGCCGCCGCCGCCAGGAAATTGGAAAGCAGAAGCGACACAGCCCAAGTTCGGTCACGATAGCGAAGGAAGCTCTTTCAGCTATCGGTCTCTTTCCCCTCTCTCCCCTCTTCTTCGCAAGGCAAAGGGCAAGCGAAGAAGGAAGAGAGAGAAGGCAAACCGCAGCAGGAAAGTGGGAGGAGGGGAGTGAATACGAAGCTGGAGACGTACAAATGATGATTCCCTCTCACCCGACCCACCACACCCACACCAGTCAGCATAGTCCACATCATTAAAAAAATGAAATCTTGGAAAGAAACGAGGGAAAAATACTTTACGATCAACTGAGTTTGTTCCTGAATATTTTTAATGGAAGGTGTACAGATCAGTTCACGCTCGAGCGTTTTTGGTCTTCTAAGACATCCAATGGGTGTCCCCGACACCGGGGAGAGAATCTCATATGATTTATTGCATAATCACATCGTAATAAAATATTAATTATATTTACTCAGTGTGATGATGTATACCTATCAAATAATTTATCCCGGACACTGGTATCCTGTCACTAGAGTGGAGCAATCGTCAGCTGTGGCACAGACAGACTTGCCAACAAATCACCATTCGAGCTTTATATAGAAGATTAATTATTCCATAAATTAGGAAATACACAGTTTCCCAGGCATTGCAATGCCAGTGCTCGGTTAGAGAGGAGCCTTAAATCAGTACGCGTGGCGTGAGACTTAGTAAGAGAGAACATTTTTCCTTTTTTGTCCTTCTCTAAACCCCACCACCCCGGTTTTTCCATGTGTCCTGTTCTAGAGAAGTATTTAAAGGCATAGGACTAGCATGAAAATAATGAATGGATGGAAATAGAAAAGAGCCTAAAAACTGAACGACCAGAAACGAGGAACGAAACAAACACGGCGTCGGCGGACTGGACAGCCCCCAGCAGCTAGTTACAGCAATTGCGTCGCTGTCATAGGCCGCCAGCACAGCAAGCTCTCATCTCAAACAGGTGGGTGGCCCCAAGTCCAACCAAGGAACAACAAACTTCCCATCTGTAATTACTCTGCACTTCTCTGTAGGTAATCTGCGTTGCGACTTATCTATTTCCAGTCAGCCTCCACCACCACCAACGTCCTCTAATCTTAATAAAGAAGACCACAAATTACAAAAGAGAACTGATAGTGCTTTACATTAGACTACTGCTTTTGATTTGACCAAAAGGTGAGAGAATATTGACTGCACGTGGAAGCAGGAGAGCCCCTCCTTTCATGGCCACCCATTTTTTCACTCTCCTTTGCAAAGGAATCAGTCTATGAACCAGAAATCTTTTATGCGCAACTTGCTTCTAGCTGGTTCATACTACATGGTATACCACACTGGATTAGATTCAAAAATCCCAAACCAAACCACTCCCACTGAATCAGCATCATCAACACCACCAGTAAACAGCACACCATGAGGGAGACCACGGCAGCAGCCGATAACTTCTTAGCTGAGCAAGAAAATGGCACAATGTTGCCAACTACAACTGAGAAATCAGCTCACTTTCTCAGCACCAACAACTCATCCTAGACGATGACAAGTAATTTATGCTTCTTGGACTAATGCTTTGCTAGTTAAGAGAGCAATCAATCTTGTCTAATCCCCTCTACGATGAGAGATTTAGTGCCACAACATCCTTGTACTATAGCACACTCTCCTCCCTAGAAAAATCACTGACCAAGAAAATTGCTCTTGAAAGTTGCATTGTCCTGAAAGCAATCCAGGGGTGGTTCTACTTGTCCCTGCTGTCTGTGGAGTCAAATCTATGAAGTTCAACCTCCAACATCTTGAGGCCGGATCTACACGAGCTCTGGATTGAGGACATGATTCTCCTTTGGAGATCTTTGTACTTCAATGCCAGCTTAACATCCCAGTCAGCATTTTCTCTGCAAAGAAAAAAAATTAAGTGAAGGAAAAACAAAAGTTCTTTTTAAAAGGATATGCCAGAGGAAGAATAGTGAACTGGTTGGTAGAGGAGTTCATTACCTGGCATCAGAATCAGCATCTCCTAGATTTTCCATCATGCTGCTGAAAGTAGCATAAAGGTCCTCGAGTAACTGTACATCAACTTCCAGTTTCTCCTGCAGCTGTTTTCAATAGGAATAAGAAGTAGAATGATACATAATCAAGTCAAAAGACCCATTAGTTTGGTTCACCTACAGACACTAAATACGCATCACAAGTCCATTGCTCAACCATTCAGTGCCCTCTGGTCTCGTGATGCAAGGATGACAGGACTTTGACTACAAAAACTGACCAATGGCCACTTTGTATCTTCAATGCCTTTTGAAGCTTTAAACCAGGGGAAGTTTCATTTTTCACGTTAAACACACATACACACAAATTACACGATTAAGCAAAAAGGGACAAGAAACTTACAGGTGAATTGGCATCTAAGGACGTATTCCGAGCTTTTCGCAAATAATCTAGTAATGGAGATGGCAATCCATAATAAAAGATCTTGTGATCATTTGAGAACCATGTACCCCGCAACATATGAGTGGTTCCGTTGCAATCGTGTGGTCCATCATCTCCACCATCAGAGCCATTATCTATATCTGCAGCAGAGGAAGAACCAGTAGATTGTATCATCGACTAAAAGTATAATATGCTAGCATCAATAAGAAGTTAGTCCACCTATCCCAGGAAAAAAAGAAAAAAGGAGTTAGGGCCCTTTTGTATTCAGAGAACATGAAAACACTTCCAATTTTCCATACTCTTCTTAGAAAACAAAGAATTGCTCAAGAAGAAAAACAGAAAACCAAAAACTCTTTTGTATGCTTGATGTACCATAATATATGCAGAAATGTAGTGTAAACGATATTACCGAGAGGAATGATGTTGTATGGGTTATCCCCTTGGGGTAAAAAACCATAGAAAGTAATTAGATGGGAGCTCGAGAATTTTCCATAACTAAGGAAACACTGCTCTCCTGCGCGGCAAGGTCTAGACATGGGAAACTTTAACGAGTTCGTCACTGGGTCTACTTTTCCGTAGCGGGCTATATGTGGACACAGCTGCAGAGGGACCGAATAAGGAGAAAACAGAGAGGATAAGTTAGACAACGGGGGAAAAAACTAAAATGAAAGCAGGTTCTGATCTAAAACTAAAGTAATAAATTGCCTAAGCCATGTGTCTCAGGGTAAATGACTAAGTGATCCCAGATAACTGATGATGTGGCAAACATAGCCAAAAGTAATTTAGAAACAATGAAATTCATATCCATCTGTCACGTTGAATGTAAGACGCCACATGTTTCAAGGAATGTTATTGATCTATTCTATTCTATTCAAAAGATCTAAAAGATTTCTTTACAAGCATATGAAAGGGTCGAGAAGGCTTTCATCACTTTGCTTTGGAGAATACATGGGCTGTACAAAACAGTGGAAAACTAAATGCAGGGAATAGAAGGAAACTAGAGACCAAGATTGAAGTTGACGTTGAAATGCATACCGAGTGGTTCAGAAATCCAGCAATGGGAATCAAGCAAGTCCTGAGTCCTCCATCTGCAAATTGGATTTTCATGCTGTTAGAGTACCAGAGCTCGCATGCCCATAGATAGCGGTCCCACGTGTAGAAGTCAGGAGGAAATGCATCAGGATGTGCAGCACATAGTGCCGGAAAGAGCTCATCATACTGAGTCCTCAAATGCTGAAATGAATTTAGAGATATGACCAGGATGTTTCAAATACAACCACCCGATATAGAATTGTTCTATCAACCAATTTAATTATACTTTTTCTATAAAAAAATATGTCCCATAACAAGAACATTGCTCGAGAGAAGCTTCTACTAGTTCAGCTCATACAAGCATTCACTTCATGTTGTCTCAAATCATGCGGAGCCCAATCCTCTGCTTATCAAAAAGAAAAAGGAAAAGGAAGGTACTCCACCTCTTTTGCTTGCATTAGCTCTTCCAACAATATAGTTCCATCCAGAACCATGATTGCATCAACTCCAAAACTCAAACCTGAAGGACAGCTAGTTTATGCATGTTAAATTATGAAACATCAGTGTAAAAAATATAATGAATTAGTTTACGTTCATATTTTTAAAAAATGATCCATTGACCATAAAGTAGTTACAAAATACTGCAAAAGTGTATGCTGAAGAATTATTCCAAACCAAATGAGAATACAACAGGTCAATAAAACATATACCGGAAACTGAAATGCATACCAGTATTGAACTCTCTGGGCAGTGTCTCAAAATACATCTTATATTTTGAAGAAGGGTTGTATCTCTCTTTCATGCTCCAAAGCAATAGCATTGTCTCAGCAGAAATGCCATCAATTCTTTGTAATACGGGGTACTGCATCAAACAGGAAACTGCCGGATAAGACAGAAACACCTGGCTCTCATCATTCACATCTAAATCAAAGTGCCTCAAAATTCCACAAAACATAATCCAGAAGATGTTTACAACGGAACAATTTGGTAGAAACCTCTGCATACGTTTTGTTATGATATCATAGAGTCAATGGTTAAAATTCATTAAATATGCATATAAGAATAAAATACGTTAGGTGACTTGGTGAGAGAAACAAGGAAATAAGAGAAAATGACAATATTAAGAGGATGAAAATATACCAAGTCAGATTCACGCATGGCCTCCTCGGAAATAATCGCAGACACTGGAATCTCCAGGGCGATGTCTCCAACTTGTAAATCCTGCTGGGCAATAGCCCCTCTACCATATCCTTCAATATCTATAACAGAAAAGGAAGAACACAATTGTAGCATAAAATCCCTAATTTTCATTGAGAAGCAAAGTGGCAGTGACTGCCACCTATGATCAAAGGAGTTCTCGGACAAATTCTGTCACCCTCCCCAAACTCATCTATAAAGTTTTGAGAGATTCACTGCTACATCAATAAAAAGCACAGGCTGTAAATTACAAGCCTAGCAGGGAAAAAGATGATATATGATAGTCCATATCATAAAATATCCTTGAACTGAAGTTTAGAAATAGCACATTGGTGTAAATATAAGGTCAAGCATCTCATCTGGCATCCTTGGACAAGAACATTGAGATTTCAGTAAAACACTTACGAGCAATTTGCAATCTCGAGTGCACACCATTTCTTTCACCCCATTGCAATAGACTGCTTTCTTCATCGCATTTGTTCGCTTTCCCAGCAGTATCATCTATTCCATTCCTATCCCCAAATTCCGCGAGATAATCGACAGCTAAATCTCTCAAGCACTGCAACGCATGCCCGTGAGAACACTCGGTATCGGAGAGTGAGCTGTCAATGAGAGAAATCATTGAATTAAGAGCCTCCAATTCATTCCTGGGAGAGTAGCAACCAAATGGTGGGTCTTCAAAAAAATAAAGTTCAGCCTGGGAAAGTAACAAATTATTTTGCTTCAAAAACAATCCATCATATAAAGAATCTTTAAAAAACAAGAGAAAATGTCGACAACAAGACCGGAGTAACAAGAACTGCAGGTTACCTCATCCAAGTGAATAATTCTCGACAACTGCAGCATTGCTTTCACGGTAGTGCTTATCCATTCAGAGGTTGGAGGATTTCTGAGAGGAATTTGCACTTCCACGGAAAGGCCCTTGCTCTCTAGTAATTTCTACAAGAACGGATGGTGGGGAAACTCTTAAGATGACCAAGTGAATTATCAATTACATTACATAGAAGAAGCAAGGTATATTATTACTTAGAAAGAACACAAAAACCCCATTAATACACAAGCAGTGGAAGATGTATTGCGCCATTCTTGTATTGATGACCGCTATGAGAAAAGCAAATACATTTTCTTTTTATATTTTAAGTTCTACTTATAACCTATAAGTAGATCTCTGACCCCGCAAAAACTGCATATTATAGTGCCATTTCTCCACTCTTATCCATTTGAACTACCGATAGAGCAAATGCTGGAAAATCAAATTTGTTCTCATAGTATTCCCATTACAAGGAAAGACTGAGGGCAAGATTATCTCATATGAGCAGGACAGGAAAGACAGCAAAGCTATATCTCCTTCGCTACTCCTCTAGTCTCACCTTCTTTTCACCATACAGGGGGTCACTCTCAGAAAGCTTGAGAACAATAGCATGGGCGTCTCCGGGACTGGAGAAATTACCAGACGGACAGACCTGTAATGAACAGAAATCCTATCACTTAGCTCGTATCAGGCGACATGTAACTTTCTTAAACTACTTGCACGAACCGGACTATCACATGGATCACAGTTGAAAATCTGACGGGAACATCAACATTTTTACTGTCTGTTTTATTTAGACGGCAAATCAAGAGTTTCTGTAAAACTAACACCCCCAGCAGCTCCTGAGGGGTAAAGAACACCATAATCCTGAGGATCCAAAACCTGAGCCCAGGACAGAATTTGGAGCCAAACTAATACTTCCAAGCCACAAAGACAAGTTAAGGGCAGCTCAGAATGTTGAGCGTACCATATTGTAAGCGTTGCCGAAGATTGAACTCAGACTGGCCGATGAAGACTGAGGCAGAGTGAGGGTAGCTATGCCGCAATCTCCTCCTCCTCCTTCTTATGTGCTATCTGGTTCTGATGGGCTGCCGTTGCCCTGGATTACTGGCCACTTCGGCCCTCTCAACTGGGCCTCATGGGCTTCCAGACAACCTAATTATCTTCTTGGGCCTCCATGGTGTCAAGTGGGCCCGATCGATGACCCATTTAGACATGTGAACAGAAAACCTTGGTGACCAGGGGGTCAGTTGTATTGTATTGTATCGTTTATCTTCAGCATAGAGAATGAATAAGCTAAACTAGATTTTGGAAAAACAAAAAGTTAAGATAATGAAGTAAAACTTAAGCATATTTACATAATAAGTCGATTGATCTTTTGTTTGAGATGATATAAGACCATCGAGAAAACGGTAAACGCGTTATTGGTTTGAGCCTTCCTTTTTTTTGGTTTGAATCTTCATATAGAAGAAAGGAAGGTCTTAGGCTTAGCAAGGGCACTCCCAACGGCTGAAGGAGCGAGCACAGACTTGAAAGTCGAAACGCGTTTGAGGGTCCAAGATGCTTCAGCTCCGATTGCGATCTTAATTCCTGTCAAATAATTAAATTGTTCATCTTAGTTTTTGAGAAATAGAGTTACGTATTAATTATAGAAAATTTCTGCAGAATTAATTTACATGACTAATTGTCCAGATATTTACAATCATGCCCCTATTCATTGCATGAAAGTAAAAAAAAGGAGTGGCGGATGGGGGGAAGCCCCTAGAGGTGGTTATAAAGGATAGCAAGACTTTAGAGTCGTCCCTTTACCTAACTTTCGATTAAAGCTTGGTTCACGTAAATGCATGTGTAGTTTAGCCCTTGGAGAACTGCATTGACTGGATCGCCATGTTTTTACAGCTTTTGATTTGTACACGTTACAATTAAAGTCACAGTCATTCAATGAATTTACTTACTTGCAAAAAAAAAGAAAGTCAAAAAAAGTATTTATATATATTTTTTGTTGGAACATTGGGTCACTTTAATATTCTCACGCTTCATTTTGAACGGTCCAAAAAATATACATATTTATGTAATACTCATTCGGTTGTCACAACACACAGAGCAACTAACAATATTCTCTCTTTTATGGAATACAAAAGAAAACCAATCTTTACTTACGCGGAAGAGAGCAGGGACAGCGGGACACAGAGATCGAGAGACCCCATCAGTTGTTTCTGAATATGATGCGAGTGGCTCAAAATTTATAGAATATGATGTGAAGTTAATTAGGAGTTTACATGTTCGTTCGGGGCGGGGCAATTATTTGAAAATCTTATGACCGATTAAATTAGACACTCGACCGCCTAATCGATTGCTCAATTTCGGGATTCATTCGAATAGACTCTAATTTCAAGTTGTAAAATTAGGATAAGTGCTAATTAATGATATATAGAGCGAGGGGTCACTATAGTATAGAGTAGTTGTAGTGTGTATCGTGTCACAATTAGCTAGGCCAACCGATAACTGACAGACAGACAGACATGTCGGATTGATCAATGTTGTTATTTTAATACAATTACTCCGGTTGATTCGAGTGCAAGATCGATTGAGTAATTAAAGGGTCAAACTCTCTTAAGTATAAGTCTTTTTGATTAATTTAATTCTTCGAACATGAAATCTTATATGAAAGAAGGATGTATGGAATGAGTTTTAGTGAGAACACAACAATGTTAGTACATATCAGTTTTGTCATGAAAGGGAGAGGGGGAGAGAGAAGCCGACATGTAAAATGCTCCACAGTCCCATGCATGCAACGGAAGGTGTTGGACTCTGGTGAGGAAATTATTCGATGGGTTGTACGAACAACTAGTTGCCAGTGGATGAAGATCACTACACGTGATGATCTTATTTTGTGGGTCTCGGTCTCCTAAGGTTTATAGGGACGCAACGTGGCCTTTTAGCTAGGACCCGGCTGTCCTGTTCATATTCCATGAACTCCTTGGTATAAACTCATCGATCCATTCACTTCCGTAAGGTTTTATGCCACATGTTTCCGGTCTCGATTTCACCAACACGAAGGCTTCAATAACTTTAATCGAGGGTAAAAAAGAAAAAAGGGTCAGAATATCAAGTAATCGGACGGACAGTGGAGAGGACAGCATCCGCCAACCTGTGTACAGAATTCCATATATGTGGATTGGTGTGTTATTATCTTGAGAGGGCAACGTGCACTGCAGCACTTGGCTAGCTGGCTCCAGTCAAACATTCGGTGGATAGTCTTTGAGACTTCCTTCATTCCAAGCCAGAAACATTATATCGAATGTCGGCCCTAATTTGGATGTTTTCTGATATATATTAATTGATGTATATGAACCGTGTCAAGTCCATGTCATACTATACATACATCATATGGTCAATTGACTAAGCTAGAGCCCAACCCAACAAAAAAAAGAAGAAAGAAAAAAGATGTCGCTATTTTTATCGGCAATAATTGAACTGAAACTTAAAGGGTGCCTAAATGGCAAAAAAAAAAAAGAATAAAATTGTCCAGTCAATAGAGAAATGCGAAGTACGACACCATTGATTTATCTCTTTCAACGACCATAATCAGATTCTCTTTCTTTTAATCTTGCCATCAGGAACGGCCACTTTTATGGGATTTAACTAATCGCAGAGTTCCAATTATTCTGCACTGCAATAATCTCGGGGAATGGTGCAAGACATCGATCTCTTCATTGTCATTCGAGGGATTCTTTTCACTCGTGCACCTCCAAATATTTACAAGGCAGGAAGGCTAATATACCCTGAATAGTAGTACATGATCGGTCTAAATTGTCCATTAAAGTGCCAAACATCCTCAATCATGAATTTTCTCTATTAATAAAACACAAATTTAACATATTATTTAAAAAAACAGATACCGAACCGTCTCAACCGCTTTATATTAATTAATACACGAGAGTTGCTTTTGTATTTTTGTTTGCCTTTTGAGAACTTAGGGTTGTTATGAGAGAGTTCAAAAAGGCATAAGAATTGGTCCAAGATCCTCAAAGATATCCCTTGACAGCAAGTTTGGAAGTAGCTGGGCGGTGCACCAGTCGCCGTTGAATTTTATTCTTTGCATGAAAGCATTCGAATCCAAGTAACATTTGTATGGCAATAAACAAAAGGGGAACAAAGATTTCACCCAAAACTTAAATAAAATCGTACGTAAGAGACGATATGTTTGACTCGGCTGCTACATATGAGGTAATGAAGGAAAAGAACATATGAACATGTATTCGATGAATTAGTGCCGCTAAGTAGGGAGAGATTATTCCACTCGTTGCAAGTTTTGTGTAAAGTACAGAGCTAAGATGAAATGGTTCTTAGCTGGGGGCGGTATCGCTTCCTTCTTCTTCTTTTTTTTTCGCAAATATTCCTGAAGGAGAAAAAGCAAAGCCGTGAGGGAAGGTTGGAGGGAGTGGCTCGATTCAAGCTCAGAAAGCTAATAGCTTTTTAAGTATTTGCACGCATGTGCCTCTACTCTACAATGATTCACTATAGTTGTCGGTTTTCAACTATTAAAAGCAACAGAAATTCGACACGTGAAAAAGAAATATAATTTCAACTTAAATTGGTAAGCTTCAACTGCCCCTTTCATTTTTCCAGTCTTTCTTGGGCATATTTCATCATGTGTATACCTAAGCCAACACTTACATTCGCATAAAATACTTGAGTATTTCCCAACATTTTATAAGTACAATTCCATAAACACTTATTCCGTTATTTTTCTCATTTCTTTTGAATTCACAACCTCCTTTTATATATATATATAATATAATATAAGAAATAATAATAAAAATAAAAGAAAGAAGAGAGAAAGGGAGTGTACAGAGGGGGAGTTGCCCATGCAAATTTCGTGCATGGAATTGGGAAGCCTGGCTAGCTATCCTCTTTTCTAAGCAAAGCATATCTCAATGCATGTTTTCCATGAGCAACATCAAGAGAGCTATTCTTTTGTTTCTCTTTTTCTAATACGCTAATCCAATATAGAGAATATCAAAATCTAATCAGAAATAAAACTCTCGTAATCATACATCTTTTTTCAATCACAAAATTCGATCTTGTCTGAAACCTTAATGGACAGAAGAGATAGAGAACCAGAACAAGGTAGGTCGGTCCCTTTTTTTTTTTTTTCCTTACAAATCTCATCCTTCAACCATCACCACGTAGTCCCAACATCTGCTTTTAAGGAGAGTGAGGGGTGACTTTCCAACTCATTATCAAAACCAACAAACAACCAAAAGGATCATAATTAACAGCAAAAGCAAAGTGATGTCCAACTCTAGCTTTCTTTCTTGCTGGCTTGCTTTCTCATTGCAAGATCGGACTCTCTCTCCTTTGCCTTCACTTTCCCAGCACCAAGATCTGGTCCTGTGATTGCTTCAGTTTGCTTCTCCTTTATGTAGCACCATTGCCTAAACTACCCCTGGTTTTATCCATTAGACTTCCTCCTCCTGTCCTTTCAAAATTATATATGCAACATTATTATCCTTTTCTTTCGAGTGCACGTTTGACGAATACGGCAAAATAATTCATTCCTTCCACCTTAGGTTGGATCTTGCTTCGGAAAATGACAAGAGAGCCCCCAGGCCACTTCAGGCTATTATTCAACTGGGCTTCATTCATGTACTGAAATCTGACCGATTAACTACCTAAACTAGTTCCGAGTAGCTGGCCCCGCCTAAGTATGGCCAGGAATTTCTCTTCGAACATGACATTCACTGGACGTACCTCTCTTGTCCATAGCACTTTAATACTGGGTTATTAAGAATATGGCCTGTTCATTGATACATTCCAACGGATAACGGACACAAGGGACAGGTTGAGGTGATTCTCACTTTGTCCGAGCCACCAAGTTCCAAAATGCATGCATCAAGTACGTACGTCGCAATTGTTAAGAAACATCAATTCGAAAGAACTTTAAAATATAGGTCACATCTTATATTTTGAAGATACATGAAAATATAATCCGTGGCAGTATTTCTTTATCTATTTCATTCAAATCAAATGAACTGTCCTATGCACTTGCAATCAAGTTTGGACTACACCAAGTCCTCAAACTTCATGCCCTTGAGCTTTCAATTTGCAAAAGAAAACTAAACAGAGCATTCTTGATAGGCATATCCATATACCACAGTTTGAATTAATATTAAATTAGAACATAATATCATTTGCAGACAAAATGTACACCTCTCATCCCTAGTTGTGTGTCCTACCCCCACCATCAAAATCTGGCCTTTTTCTCCCTATTGGATCATTGAACAATAAACAATTCTTTCCCCAGTCTCCCTCATACATGATTGTTCCCACAGCTCAATCATCTTTTTAACTCATTTCTTTGCTTTATAATCCAATTAGACCCCGTTTGAACTGATGATACTAACATCGATCGACCGAACTATAAACGGCAGCAGGTAAACCAGTGTTCACCTGATCTGATTAAAACATGTCTGATGATGCGCGGTTCCAGCAAACACGGAACCTGAAACAGTGCCATGAAACACCCCCTTATAGCCCAGTTAGATCCGAACTGAGCCAACTATACTAACATTAAACTAACTGCATCAGATAAACCAATGGTCATCACATTAAACCAGCGCCGGTGGACGGTTCGAGGGGACTCCAGAACCCGAAACAGTGTCATTTTCTATTAACTTGATGATTGTCATCAACAAGATCTTCTCTTTCTTCTTCTTCTCCTTCTTCTTGCTGCTTCTTACAACTTCCATTCTCCTCGTCGCAATCGCTCTGTTTCTTCACACGCTTGGGGCTCTCGAGGGCCCTCTTCTCCTGCTCTTCATCCTCCACTCCACCGCCGTACTTGGAATTCCTCTCAGCTCTTGCCTTCAGGACCTCCAGAAGCTCCCTCGCGGCCCTTCTGCTATCGCCCCTGTTCTTGATCAGTACCTCGCTGACGTCCGCCGGGGTCATCTCCGCGTTCTCCGTCACCTCCTCCAGCTCCCTCATCACCTCTCTCCCCAGTCCTCCATCTCCTTCATCACAGTCGCAGCTCAAGTAATTCCGCAGCAGGATCTTCAATGCAGGGAAGGTGCAATAGCTCATGAAGATGTGCATGTCCATCCTCCCACTTCGGAGCAGGGCAGGGTCGAGCTTCTCGATGTGGTTCGTCGTGAATATGAAGATCCTCTCGCTGCCGCAGCACGACCACAGCCCATCGGTGAAATTCAGCAACCCAGACAGCGTGATCGTACTACCGTTCGCGCCCCCCTCGTCCCCGGACCCGCCCCGCAGGTCAAGCGACGCCGGGTCATGGCAGTTCCTTGCAGCCCCATTCCCAGCCTTCCACCTGTTCGACAAATTGACTGAGCAGTCTATGTCCTCAATCACGATGATAGACTTGGAGCTTGTCTTCATCAGGAGCTTCCGGAGCTCGGAGTTGGACTGCACCTCGGTCAGCTCCAGGTCGTAGATGTCATAACCGAGGTAATTCGCCATCGCAGCGATCATGCTCGATTTGCCCGTCCCGGGAGGACCATAGAGCAAATAGCCTCTCTTCCAGGCCCGACCGGTCCTCTGGTAGAATGACTGACCGCTGGCGAATTCTCGGAGGTCTTCCATGATGGCCCGCTTCCTCTCCGGGTCCATGGCCAGCGTTCCGAACGTGCTTGGGTGCTTGAAGGGGACCGACTCCCAAGGGTGGCCACGGGAGTCGAGGGAGCCGCCCCTGGAGTTTGTGTACAGGAGCCTCTCCTGGTTCTTCCTCCTGATCTCATTGGCCTTCTCCATGATGTGGTCGAGGTAGGAGTCAAGCATGAGCTCCCTGTCCCGCTTCCTGATCCTGAGTGTGAAGCCCCTCTTCTCGTCGGGGAGGGGCCTCCACGAGAAGGACTGGGACTGTCTCTGTGTCACGACGTGCTCCCAGTGAACCGTGATCCCCTTGAAGGTGTCGGCGATGGTGTCGTTGTTGGAGAGGCTGAAGGTGGTGGCGCTGGAGTTGAGGGCCCGCGTGAGGCTAAGCCGGCTCCCCGTGGCCGAGATAAAGGAGCTCAGGTAGAGCTGGACAGCGTTGTAGAGCTCGTTGGTGTTGACCCCATCGATCTCGATGATGTCGAAGTAGCAGTACGCCGAGAAGCAGTGGAAGACACGGTTTAGGAACTTGATGACAGCGAATCGGAGCTCCGGTGGGAAGACCACTTGGAGCAAGGATTGGCAGAAGGCCAAGACACCCAAGACCGAGGCTAACGAAGTCCAAAACTCTTTCATCGACATCTCTTTCGATGATCTGTCACTGTTCTCTATTCTCTCACTCTCTAAAGATTGGGTTTTTTTGGGGAAACGGAACGGACTTTTTGCAGCGCAGGGGAGGGGGAAGGCGATTGCACTGTGATGTTCTTGAGTGACAATGGGCATATCATATGGTGTTTTGAGTTTGCAAATGGGGGGTTCGCCTCAAAATTTATAGGGGACACGGGAACCGAAGAGGCATTTGAGCTCTTGGCCGTATGCGCGGTGAAACTTGCTGCAAGTCCAGAGGGGGGGAAAGAGAGAGAGAGAGAATTAAAACTAGAAAAGGGGAAGCGAAGCGAGCCAGCCACAGCCAGAGGCTCAATCTATGAATATTTTATCTGGTCAGGTCAGGGCTGAGCCTTGGTCTGGCTACCGCAGATTACACGCCTTGCTTTGCTCGGCGGAATGTTTTAATTATTTTTAGTTTGTTTTAAAATTGTATTTTATTTTCATTAAGAAAGAGAGTTAAAAAATGTAATCTAGATTAAGGAGACGACGTGTAATGTTTATACCTTTGAGAATGGGGCTACAGGTCGGACATACGCCAAGGATAATAGTGAAATGTCAAATGGAGTGAACCACATCCGGGGGTGGATAACGTTAAAGTTGAATGCTTGCGGAGCGGCGGCAGGGGATCGCTAGCTAGAGAGAGCAGGCACAGGAGGAGTTATCCGAGATAATAATGGTGTTTACTTTACATGGGAATGGGAGGAATTAATATTTTATTTATTTTTCCTCAGAAGTTTAATATGCATTCATAGAATACCTGGGTGGGTATAACTAATAGCCTGATAATCAAATGTTTGAGCTCTTGGGATGAAAAATAATCTTACATAATCCTGTCTTACAATAATATAATTAATAAAATTACTTTTATCAGTATTAATTGTGACATATATTTGAGTGAACTCATTCATCATATTTTAATTGGTGTTTTTTTCACGTTATAGAGTGAGATAAAATTACCCGAAAGTGTCTCCCTAAGATGGTCCTCGTACGATTCAAGAGTTAGGCATCCAAACAAACAATTAATGTCATGCCAGAAAGAAAAGGTTGCCAACTAATTATTCACAGGCAGGTTTTTCTCCTCTCTTTTTGGCATGTGGATTAATTTACATTATAAATAATCCAGCCTATAGCATTTATTTTCTTACAAAAACCTCTCTTTTTTAAAAAAAATTGACTTTATATTTGATTTCATTATAGATTGACTCAAATTAGTGAGTCTTAAATATTATTTTTGGCTGAGGTATTAATTAGTGTGTCTTAATTACATGGCTGTTAAATACTGTGCGAAGTACAAGTGGGAAAGTGGAAGGAGAAAAAAGGAACAAATTAATGCGAAGGTGGGATTTGGACTGGATTAACAAGTACATATTTGATTCTCTTCAATCTCTCTCTGTCTCTCTCTGTTTTTTTATTTCTTATTTTCTTATATTATTCACAGCCATTGTTAATAAAACTTGGAAAAAAAAAAAAGAAAGAGGAATCTGGGAATTATGAGAGGTCAGAAGGGGTGCTCTATTCATTGGGTGAGGGTTTCACAGGAGGCTTAGACTTAGAGTGGGTAGAGTCGAGAGAGATTTAGAGTAAGTAATATACAGGAGGAAGAGTTATGTTGCTGGCTCGCTGCCAGTTGCCATTGGAGGAGGGACACCCACCCCACACATACTGTAAAGAAAGATTGTGAAATGGGACAGAGACAGAGAGAGATGAAATGGGTTACTCAAGATCCTCTTTTTTTTTTTTTCTGTTATGGATTTTGTTGAAGGAGTGATCCAAGATCCTTGATTGAAAATGAAAACTAATGGGGGACAATGAAAATGAATTAATTTCACTGCAGCACTGCACTGCGCAGAAGCAATGCAGTGAAGCAAGCAAGCAAACACTCAACCATTGGATTGGACCAAGTGAAACCCCTTACGGGAAGGGGGAACGTCGGGGCTCATCCATCTTTATCATCTTTTTAACCACAGCCAGAACCACCACCAAGTGGAGATATCTGCACTGCACCTATTACGAAAGCTGTTCTCTGCACTGCAGAAATGAGTAGGAGGAGAGGAAGAACTCATTTGCCCCATGCCATCCCAAACCAAATTACAAGGAAATTTCTTCCCCTCCAGAAAAAGAAAATCATAAAAAAAGTGGGGAGGAAGGAAAAATGAAACGGGAGGGTGATGCGGGCCCCGGCTACCTCATGGCTCACATGTCAAACATGTCTGTCTGTCTGTCTGTCTGTCTGATCCTTGATCTGACATGGAGTGTGCAGTAGCATAGTGTTGCAGACAGTAGTCTCTGTATAGATTTTGCAACCCCCCCACCCTCCCGCCCACCCACCAATTTCTTATTATTATTATTATTTCTTTTCCTATTTTTGTGTTGTATTGATTGCTTCAGAGTCTAAAACCTTGTCAAACTTTGCTTGCTTCAGCTAAGAAAATCCTAAAAGAAAAAAGGGGGGGATCCAGACGAGAAATCTCTGTATAGAAATATGGGGAAGATTCTCCTCCATGTCCCTTTTCTCGCTGGAATTTTCTTTTGCTAATGTCCAAATTCAATAGGATATAACAAACTCAACTTCAGCACTTTTCACCTTTTAAATAGTAAATCTTCTTCATTTATAGTAAGATTTAAATTAAGACTTCACATCAGGCAACACACACATATATGCACATATGATTGTAAGGATTTACTATTGCTGTTAATTTTACACACAATAACTATACTAATATGTTGTCGACTGAAATCTGAAGAATCTGTTGACCCATTTTGGAGGCCCGTACACACAAGCAGAAACCAGCAGTGGCATATGAAGAGATGAGGTGAGGTAGGGTTGTTATGATGGGTGTGGTGGCCGCTGGGTGCCGTGCAGAATGGACTGTCATCTTCATCCTGTCCATACTAGCTCTAGACGCCTGAGGCTGACACAGTCAATTTTTTTAAGCCTATTAATTAATTAATTAAGTCTGATTAATAATTTAATTATGATAAATTGCTCTAATTTTTCAATTGGATAAAGTAAAATTAACTCCTCTGAATCAGCTAGCTAACCCATAAATAAATGATTATTTATTATTAATTTAAGGCCATGACACAACACAGCCACTACTACTCAGCCTGATTCTCCTCTCGTCAAGTTGGGCTGGGTATTCTGATCTCATACACTGTCTCGAACCCCGTGAAGAGAAATCCCAATTTCTTGATCCAAAAATCGATATATATATATATATATATTAAAAGGAAAGAACGATGGAACATCCATTGGATTCTCTTATAATTTGTTGTGTCTAGCTAGTGACCGGCTTCTGCTCTGTAGATGGTTCAGATGCATCGAAAAAGTCTGATAATTATTCAATTTATTTACCTTTTCAGTAATTTTTCTTGACAAATGGGCAGATGAGAAAGACGGAAGAATATGTGGTGATTGGAAGATCAAATTTGCTGGGGAAAATTGTTTTTTTTTTTTTACCAATATAATAATTATCCTAGATATTTGGATGTTCAGCCGTGAGAGAGATAAGAAAATGTAAATTTTAATAGAAATGCCTAATTAATATCAATCTAATGTAAGATATATGATAAAATAAAATAACTATAAACCCTTTTAAAATCATTTTAATTTTAGGTTCCACCCTTTTTGTCAAGGATGAGGGAGATATTAAAATTGAAGAAGCATTATTCATCCACCGTAAACGAGTAACGCATAATTAAAATTGATTTGGTTGAGAATATGTGAGATCATAGTAAGAATAATTCCTTATTAAATTAATTTCGATTGATTATTACTCATTCAAAGTGGACGGATGATGGCAAAGCCGGGTGTTACCAATGTGGGGAGTCGTATGGGTCCATGAGGAAGGGGGCTGAAGAAGTTTATGTTATTAATGACAACTTGCAATTAATTAAACAAACAATTGCGATGCAAACACCGACAGTTTAATAGTTGAAAACAATTAATATATATATATATATATATATATAGTTTATCGGGGGGAAAAGAAACTGGGGAGACACGTCAGTTGTTGTGATGAGAAGAAGCGATAACCATCGATCGATCTCTCCGGCCTTTTGTTTGTTTTCTGGGAGATTAGCCTTCACTTCGTATCCCATTCAACAGAGAAGAGAACAAAACATTTGATGACATGAGATGATGAGAGAATCTTTTGGAGTTCAAAAAAGGCCCAAATGCAAGAAGAGAGATTTGATGCAACCGTATGTCCAGAGATGAAAAAGTCTGGTTTCGATTCTTGTCGGTTAAAACATTCTTTAGAAATAATCGTACTCTTTGAATTTACATGGAAACCATGGTTTTTTGGATAGACCCGGAATCATTCTCATTTCATGCTAATTACTTCCAATCAAGACCACCTTCTGACATTAAAGCATCAGCTCAGCTCAGCTCTTTTCTCTATGCTTTGGATGATTCCGGATTGTTGCTCTGTCACAGCATAATACAATTAATGAGACAAAATAGCCAGGAAACAGACAAAATCACCGGGCGAAGAAGAAGATGATCTCAGAGTCAGAGGTGGACTCGACTCTGTGTCCGTACCATTTTTTTGGTCACACACAATTATTTTTCTAGTAGGCCGACATCACCGTGGAAGATCCAATAACATTAACTGCGTTTTTTCCCTCTTTTGCCGGCCCTACTCTATCACATGAGACACAATTATAGTCACGTTGAGTGAAGAAGGTTCGAAAGCTTCTCTGCTATCTCAACAGACTACCAGCGTGTTGCTGGCCAAGTTGCTTTGTGCTCGAGTTTGGCAATAACCATGGATCCAACAATGTCAAAACATCCTGTTAAAGTGCTAAAATAAAGAATTCAACATGCCATCACCAAAAGTTTGGAACAATTACCGATATGATAATGTAGTCCACACATGTAACTCCTGTTGAGCATCGAAAAGTTTACCAGAAAGATAACAGGGTAAACAGCAAAATGATCTCTACATAACTGCACTCTTGTAAGGCATTTCGAATTCTTCTATATGGTTTCACCCGAGAGGGTAGTTATCTAAGAATTCATGCAGTTCGTCAGTCAATAGCAATGATGAGGAAGCCAACGGATACATACATGAGAAAGACCGGGTAAAGTGCTAGAGCTTTCCTCCTCGGGTTGACTGCTGAGCTCATGAAGGGGTATGCAGCCCAAGAGCTCCAAGCAAGCGTCACACACACCACAATGACCTTGAGGATCACATTGTCCTTCAGAAGACAGATTAAGGCTCCGACATCAAGTGGGAAGAGGCAGTACCCCAGAAGGCTCAGACTCTGGAAGAAGATTATCTTCCCACCCTGAAAAAATAAATTGCATATAAACCACCCTCATCCATAACATACTGCGAGTCACTTACCAAAAAATTAACATATTGTGAGTGACAGAGTGGGGCAGGGAGGGAGAGGAAGATACCAGTAACAGCACATTGAGAGTGAGAATGACTGCACCCGCTGCAAGAACTGCAAATGCAACTGCAAAAACCTCAGACTGCAACAAGAAAACAAATTAGTAAAAACAAGAACATAGTTGAAGGAGTCTTAACATATTGAAAACGAATTAATCACGAGGGAGGTGCCTCAATTGACCATCACAGCAACTATTATGTAAAAAACGAGACAGCATCTTCTGTTATAATTTAAGTGAGAAAGATGCGGGGCTGTTGTTATGAACCCAACATATCTATAACCCAATCAATTGGAGGAAACATATGCAGGACTTTTTGGAAATTTTTTGCTCAATGCTTAAAAAGGCTTTTGTTCTCTATAATCCACAACTTTTTCTTTTTTGACCAAAATCTAGACAGAACTTTGAACTCTTAAATATGGCAACAGATCCTTCAAATTGAATCTAGGAGATCATTGGGCAAAAACCTAAGAAATCCTCGCACAGAACACATACTTGATTTTCTAAGCAGTATATAATACATTCATTAATATGCCCAATTCATGCCATTTCTTCATTCGTTAGCTACTCAAAATTTTGCAATTCTAGAAAACTGCAGCATTAGTAACCTTCTAGTCCAGATTCAGACAGATGTGTTAGAAACAAACATTTCTCAGACCAAGATCTCCATAAACCTTAACAGAGATCTGAGTCCTTTTCACCTATAATCTTGGAATTTGTAAACTATTCTGTGCATTATAAGCATGTATGGAAATTAAGGCGTTAGCAAGGAAAATGTTTCCATAATAACACGAGTCCTCCCAAATCGAGAAAAAAGGGAACAACCAGAAGTCGCCATGCTATCATTTGTTGCAAGGAAACATAAAGAGAAGCCGGAATCTCGACTTATGAAGCAATATTAAGATCATGATATGGTTATCTAATCCACACCAAGTATGCATTAAAGTGCAACACACAACTCCTGGCCTTCAAATCATGGAGATAGAAATCCAGCCATCGCAAATTCAAAATATGAAAGAAGATGCAGACTTTGCATCAGTAACCGACATTGATTTCAGTTCAAATTTTAAGCGCTTTGCCTAGCAAGCTCTTATTCTACAACGCATTCACAACCGTTCAATAGATATTCGACTGTGTTTACTTCAAACCATAGGACATGACAAGTTGAGATCAGGAACAATCTAAATGTGAAGTCGAGCATTGAAGAAAAAATCAACTCGAGCTAAAACTTCTGTGGCACAAACAATCCCGTCGATCCAATTGCCTGAAGCATCTAATGACAAATTGTATCCTATCACCGGATTCAAAACTTAAATGGCTCTGCCAACTTCAAAGGTGAAGAATTTAATGCGCCCACCTTCTTCACAGAGGCAGACCAAGAAAGAGTAAGCCCAAGGAACACGATGAAGAAAAAGGGACCCCAGAGATCCCAATCCCTGAGAGCCTTGCCTGGATCTTCACGGTAAGGATTCGGGAACACCACGAGCTTCAGATTGCTCACAATCCTAGACAGATCTCGCTTCACAGTGTCCCACACCGGCTCCGTCAGGGTGTTCGGGGCGGAGCCGAATCCGCTGGCCGAGATGGCCCTGTTGTTGGGACTAGCTGAGCTGACGGGAGGCGGCGGGGGTGCAAGAGGGACTGGCGTCGGCTTCTGGTTGGAGGTGAGAGGAGGGGGAGGGATGTTGGAGGGGATGAAGGGAGAGGCGGAGACGGGGATTTGGGCCCGTGGGGGGCTGGGGGGCCGGGCGGGTAGGACGGTGGCGGGACCGGATTGGACGCTGGCGTTGATGAGGTTCTCGATCTCGTCGATGTCGGACTGGGAGGTGGATTGGAGAGGGATCGTGTCGCTGTGGGTGTACGACATTTTTTCCAGCAAAATGCAGGCCGATGATCCTCTCTCAGATCAAGAAGAGGGAAGGGGGGGATCGGAGAAGGAAGAACGAGGGGAAGAATCAAATCCGAAAATTCTGTGCAGCGTTGGATCCAATCCAATGGATCTGAAATTAAACCGTATTATTATTATTATAATATGTAGAAAAAAAAATTTATTTGCCTTAATTTTTCGATGCGATAGATCAGTTTAATCTATCTATTCATTTTTCATGTAACATTGATTTTTTTTTTTTCATTTCCTTCGTCTAGGTCCAATTACATTAACTGAATTTCAAAAGATAACACAAAAATAGAAAATAAATTTACTGCCTAAGATATATGATACAACTTGGAGGGCTTCAAGTTACTAGTGACATTGAAATACTGCAGCGTCTTGATCCACCTCCGCTCGTTCTTCAGAAGGTGAACCGCGACCGTCCCGGGCCACAACTCGTGGGTGCACTGCAGGTTAGGCGGCTCGGGGAAGTTGTACATGGACCACTTAGCGTTGTGCCTATTCCGGCCCCTGCGACCCATCTTCATCCAGTCCCCGAAGACCTTGTCTTCAGGTCCCACAAGGTGGCTCCTCGGAATATCCGAGTCCCGAACCCATTCGACTATGTCCCAGGACACAGCAAACCCCATGCCAGCCATGTAGTGCTTGAAAGGGTCCATGCTGTTACATGGAATGACAAAACCATAGTACATGTCTTCTCTTGGCAACGGTTTCAACGACTCCGCCAAGTTTCCTAACCTGAAGTAAATGTCATCGTCCACTTTCATTACGTAGTGGTAGGGAGGGTACGGCCGGTCGGAGTCGTTGAACATCTCTGGCAAGCTTGAGAAGTAGGTGTAAGTCTTGCCCCGGTTCATGTTCTCCGTACAGTTGAGGATTATGATGTCGTCGTATTGCATGATCTCCAGAGCAACCCAGATCCCCTGCTCTTCCCTCGTCAGGTTGCAGAACACGAACTTCACGTCAATCTGCACATCGGGAACTGGCTGCTGGGTCCCGTACACAAGGCGAAGAAAGTTGCGGCGCTGGTATTGATCTGGGAGTGTCATGATCCCGATGAGCATCCTCAGGTGTTCTTCGGAGGAAGAATTGGAAGCTGGCAATGGCGAAACATCCGGCAGTCGAGCTGGAGAGATCTCGGGAGGAAGCTCCATGGTGGTAGAAGCGCATTTGCGGAGGGCATCAAATCTTACTTCATTGAGGGAAGCTATGGCACAGAGAAACAGGATGGAGACGACAGAGAAGACTATGAAACGCCTGCTGCTGCTATCTGTAGTTGCTGCCTTTGTAGTAGCCATATTTGATGGTTAAGAGTGTTGAATCCATGAGGGGGAGGCTCCTGGCTCGGGTCTTATTTCATCTCGAGGGTGCGAATGGAAAGTGCCTAAATGTTTTTTTGAATCTAGAGACAATTCCAAAAGAGAGTTTTGACTGACTTAGATTCAAAGCAATCGGGCACCATAAGTCAATTGCTTGCCATGGAGTCCACCGATCTGACTTTTCCTCCTTGAAGGAAGGCGAGAAACCCACGAGCAAAGAACAAGCGCAGGAAACGGAATAAAGGTTAAGGTCCAAAGAACATCATTTATTGAGTTCGAAGAGATATTCACCCATTATGTCTTTAGTATAACTGGTGCAATTGATGGGCTTCCACAATTTCCTGGAGCAAGTAATCTTTTTGTGTTAAATGATGACCACTGCCAAGGAAACTGCTGGGATCGTTGCCATATCAATCTATGAAATTCATTGTTCGGTTATTGAACTCTAACCTTAATGGGAGCGAGCCTAGCTGTAACGTTCCAGCTAAAAAAGAAAGGCAAATGTGTGGACTAGAAAGCTCAATCTGAGGATATGGTAGTGGGCTTGAGCCTAACGGGACTATTGATCTTTGCGCATATGATTTTTGTGTTTTGGTAGGCGGTCATCCCTTCATGTCAAACATATAATTCAATGGGTCAAACCCATTAATTAGGTAACATTGCACAAACATGGCTCTGTGCTCGCCTAGATCTAACAGCAGCTTGAGCCAAACGCAAAACCACGTATATTAGGTGAATTGAAAGACTCAACAACTGTATAGTTTAAGGATCCAGTTGACTGTGTATTCTGGTTAATGAACTTAAAAAAGTACAAGGAAGAAGAGAAATAAACGTAAGGTAAATCCACTGATAAGGAATCAATCAAGAGCCTCTTACAAGTTACAACGCTGCTCTACCAAGCCCATGCTTCCAATCATGCTTCCTTGTTTAGTTTGTTTGTGCAAAACTTGAGAATTACACCAAAGCCCCATATCTCTCTCCTTCAGCAAGACCAGTGGAAAAACTGTACAATCTGCTTATGAAAACAAGCTCTCCCTCAGTCAAAGATCCCTGTGACTGTTCTTACGTTATATGCTCTCAACCCTCTTTCTTGGATTACAGGTATCAGCACTTGCAGGGTCCATCAATCTAGCTATTGCCAGTCGTCCATCCAGGAGGAAGTCGGGTGGAGTTCACTGGTGGCAGCGACCGGATATTGATATCAAGAGGCAACAACCTGTACTGAATATCGAGCTCCTTGAGGATCTTGACCATCTCCTCGACCAAGAGAGCTCTCCTTGCCCACCTCTCCCCCATGTCCTGGTGGTTCATCTTGTGGCAAAGAAACACTGCCATCCTCACCTTGTTTAACTCCTCGATGTCTTTCATTATTATCATCGGCGAAGAACACCAGTGGTCTTTCTTGCTGTCAATGTAACTGCATCAACCGAACCATGACTTAATCTTTTAAGTCAGCAAAATAAACAAGCAAACAGAGGCTCTGCATTGTTCTGTTCCTGAAAGCAGCCTTGCTTTCTTATTTTATTACGTGAAAAATGCATCTACACTTCGTCTCTTAACAATTGGCCTCTTTTTATCAAGAACGGGAAAAACAAAAGATCTAATACAAATTTCAACAGACAATCAGAGTAAATTTTAGCTATCACTTGCCTCGTTATTCTGTGCTTCATTGCAGCAATCTTCTCTGCGGGAGTTGATATGTGTATACAGAACTCAACCCCATCTCCCATGTCGGGACTACGATAGTAGTTCCCAATTGCCTTTGTGGAGAGAGTGCTGTTCGGGTACACAATCTTCTGGTTGTCATATCTCAGGAAGACAGTTGTCAATATGTTCATCTCTTCCACAACCAACTAATTCCAATAAGACTGATTCATATCAGGATCAAGATTATTATTATATAGCTCACATGAAAAGGAGAGATCCTATCTTGAACATGGCTAGAATTCCTCAGATTTGGCATGTGGGGCTCACAAAATTCAAACATTGTGATTGATCCAGTCTAAAAGAAACATTGCAGACTGGATGCAGGTTATAAAAGAAGACATAAAAGAGCATATCTTATTCACATACCTGAACCTCATCAACCTCCACCCTATCACCCACATCGAATGGGTGCATTGCAAACAAGAAGATAATAGCCTCAAACACTGTCTTGCAGGTGTTCCCAAATATGAAAGCCACAAGCACAAGCTGAGAGCTCAGGAAGAGCAGGAACTTGCTGGTGGCAATTCCCAGTATAAGAAGCCAAATGATCACTATAATAATCCCGACTATAACATTAATAACTTGGTGCAGCTTGTGGACAGCAGTCTTTGTGTCGTTCAAGGTCAGGGCAAGGGCTCTTCTCTCTCTGAAGGCATTGACCTGAACAGTTAACAAAAATCAGTTGGTTTGTGAGAAGGACTCAGGAAAAACAATCAGGTACGGGACTGTGTAACTGGAGTATCTGCAGTATTTCACATCATGTCATGTATGATTACCAGCCAATTCTTGAGGTCTGACTTGCTGATTTTCTTGGTTTCAGCTGCTCCTTCAAAAAGATTCATTGTCTTCAATGCTTCGTCTTCCTGCATGAACCGCATCAAATCTTCAAGATAGATGTACCTGTCAATAGAGAAAACGGGGTATAATTCGCTCTGCTTTGTGTGTGTCAGCGGGTGAAACACTAGGGCCTTTTACAAATCTTGGATAATTACTACAAATCGAACTTAAAGTAGTGCTCTTGTTAGTTAAGTTGCCCTTACTTCGACCCAGGCTTCGCCACATTCCGGAAGATTTTCCTTGCAGCAGCCTTGGCCTCATTCTCACTCCTAATCAAAGTGGCAGACTCATCCTCAATTGCTGAATTTGGAATCTGCTCGTCCAAAGTGGAAAGCACTCCATGCCTTATCATGTTGATCAACCCTTTCATCTTCCAAGCAGACACATTTTTTGGATTGAGTCGTTCAAGGTGATTGAATGTAATCCCTTCATCATCCTTCTTTGATAATGCCCGTGAAAGTCTTACACTCTTCACCTGCGGGCTTGTTGTCTGCCCAAGCCCACCACTTCCAATTATTTTCCCGCTCTTCTTAGGCAATGCTGAAGGTTTAAGGCCTGGAGGCACTGTTGCCCCCGCTTCCTGCAGAGTTCGAACCTCTTCTTCAAACTTCTCTTCGTCCTCCTCTGCCCTCTGAAGCTCAACAGTTGGTGGGCCAGACAGTGTCTCAATTATGTACTGGTTGAACAAAGATTCCCGGATCCGATCGAAGTATGTGCTCACATGGAAAGAAGATGCTAGCACCTTTATTACCAGCGTCTTCACAAGCCACAGGAGAGTCCCAACCAGAAGGCACACTAGGACTTTGGTGACATACTCTAAGCTCTTGGTGTCAGTTTCCCTTTGTACCTTATTATCGAAGAGCACATGCCAGGCAATCAAGACAAGCCCCAGCCAAAGGCAGTTCTGAACGGCTTTTCGGATTCCATACACGAAATAAAGGACTCGTTTACGCAGCATGAAATTTCGCTCTATGAAGAACACTAGAATACGAATAACCCACCCAGATACTAGCCTCCCACAGATCAAAATTAACACCATGACTTCCCACTTCCACAGCTTGAGCTTCCATAAAACTAGGCTCCTCAGTTTCCGGATGGCAATAGTACAAATCAAGGCAGCAATTATGGTGCAAAGACTCACCCATTCAAGCAGAGTGATCAGGCTCAACTTCGCCCTCTTGTATTCCTCAGGCAAGTCCTCATTGAGCAGCAGGTCGTCGTCGTCATTGTCTTCATCTGCGGCTCGCCCAAGCATCCCGGAACGGAGTGGCCCTGATCGTGGAACACGCCCTGATCGCATGTTGGGCTCTTCCGGTGGGTCCATTAGGCGGGACCGGGTTTTTGCCCGCAGCAAACTTGATTGCTTCTTGAAAGAAGCGTTGGATGCACACTTCAAGACCTCCTCTTCTACGCCTGAAGAGCCCCGGAGACCATCAGCTCTATCATTTCCGGGCGAATTCCTTGGAAGTGTCATGGGGAGAATCTCAGCCCAAAAAAAACTGTAATTTTTTTCAGCTATTCATGATTCCCGACCCAAAATTCAGTAGAAGTTACCTGTGCCGTCTTCTGGGCGTTTCATTGGCAATGTCAGCAGCTCCGCCTGAACTAGGTGGCTGAAAGGAGACTCTAATCTCCTTGGACGCATTTGGCTCTGGAGTGACCGCAGGAGGCAGCGGTGCAGCTGGGACTGGAGCCAACTCAGGGCGTAGCTCCTCCATCTCCAAGTCCATGTCCAGGGACACGTCACCACCAGAAGCCTTCTGGCTATGCAGAAACCGCCCGATGAGCTGAGAGGGAGGGTCCTCCGTCACCTCCAGTTGCGGCCCGGAGTGAGAACCCTCCGCTTCGCCGCCCTTCCAGAACTCGATGCTGGGCTCACGCCAAATCTTCGAGCCGGTGTTCTCAGCGGGACCCATTTCAGTGCTCGCCGGGCACACAGGACCGTCAACTTCGAGCACTACTTCGCGGCGGCGATCGGCGACCGCAGAAATGTCCGGTTTTGCAGTAGCAGAAGAAGAGGAGGAGAGAGTGATGGCCGTGTGAATGTGGGATTTTTGGAATGCGGGCGGTTTCTCGAGAGAATCCATTTAATGAGTGGCAGTGGAGTGAACTGCAATGGAATGGGGCTGTTAGGTTTGATCGGCCTAGAAATGAAGGCTACGGGGACGATAATGGACGCGTGGGCTGTGGATGTCACTAGAAAGAGACGTCGAGAGAGAGAGAGAGAATTAACAATACGTAAAAGTTGACACCTTTATGGGAGGACGAGGGGGAGGATGAAGAACAGGTGGCGACGAAAGCAGCCATCCCCCATGGGAAGGCAAGGGACGCCTCCATTGGGTTTGGGTTTGGGTTTGGGTTTGGGATTTTTGTCCTCTAGTACACGCGGACTCGTACCCGCTTCTCCTGGACTTGGACACTCTAATCTAATTTGGCTGGTTGCACATGGGCATCTTTCTTGTACTAACGGTTTCATAAGCATTTGCGTTGACCAATGTTTGAGAAATTATTTTGTTTAGCGATTACAGACAGACAGTCCGACTGTGAAAAAATTTAATTAAATTATAATAAATAAAGTAAAAAAATAAGAAATTATAGCAAATAAGTAGGTGTATATTAATTATTCAAATAGTTACTATAATAATTACTTGCTAAGGTAATCTTTGCCAGATTATTATAATAATAATGGTAAGGATCATTTAAATTTTTTCTTAAATATCACACACATATATATAATATAATATGAGATAACTCATAAAGGAAACACCGTGCCATAATATTGATAATATATGAAGAGTCATACAACATACATCGGTATAAGATGGCTCGGCATAGAAATTATCAAAGGGTCGTCCGAGGTGGTAGATAGGAGTTCACTTTCCCATCCTGAAATAAGGCAATTTCATATGATATTCAGGATCTCCTCTACGAAGGTTGAACAGTTTTAGTTCCCCATGCCTATAGAGAATGAAATATGTTGGGATCACCGTATCTCATCGTTATATTTTTTAAAATTTATTTGTTAATGCACCCGAATTTCACCCTGTATTCCACTGGAAAAAAAAAAACGCGGCAAAACGAGAAAGAAACGAACATTGATGATGAAGACGTCAGAGAGCGACAAGCAAACGGCAAATCAAGTGAGAGAAGACCGGTGGCGGACAAAAACGAAGAATGTTTTTATTTTGTGACAACTCCTGTTTCTTTCTTTCTTTTCTGTTTTTTGTTTTTGTTTTTCCTTCTGACAAGTGTACCGAATCGATTTCCATTTTTGAGGTACGTTTTACACCAAAATGTTGGCCCAACAGATGATTTGATCCATTGACATAGAAAAGAAAAGGAATCAATGGGCCTCTGAAGCAATCCCTGCCCCCGTCCAACGTTGATATTCAATTTTGACCTGCCTTGAGATTTCCAGGTCTGATCCAATCCCCAGCGTACCGGTTTAGATCTTGCCTCTAACCTGGTCTGGCCCAACTCATCTATCTGTGTGTGTATTGTCATATGAACTTTTTGTTTAGATGATTCTATTAATATGGACTCATGACCCAAAAAAAAATCATAAATAATGTCACATGACATATCTCAGTCCATCGAAAGCGGGGTTAGGTGTCTTCCATTAATTAGTCTTCCCTTCCTAATGAAAAAGACATTTTTACATAGATGTTAACTCGTATTTTACATGTAAAATTATTAATTATGTAAATTGGTTAAAAAGAAATTACTAAGCGCCATCCTTACTATGAAAATTCTTCAAATTTAGTCGATTAGTACAGTTAGCATTTTTAAGCTCCACCTGTCGGGAGACTATTTACTGTCAGTCTCATGACTTGTTCCTGATGAAAGATAGAAGGAAACGTGTACCTCATGATCGGCTGACTTACTGGAGCAAAATTGACAATCGTACATGACTTGTCACCTTATCAATCCAATCCAGATAATGTCTAAGACCATTTTTTTAATTTTAATTCTACTTCTCTCCTGTGGCACGATGATCTTCGGAGAGTGAAGAAGAATTTGATGGGTGGGCTGATACTGTAACAAGTAATAACCGGGGGAAATCATACAATTAATTAGCACTAGTCAGGTAGATGGTTCAACTAGTGATTTATCGACTGGAAGCCCAGACGCACTTTTAAGTGCTGCAATTGTGCTCGATAACTCAGTTGATCGATGCCATACATACTCTCTCCCTCTCTCTTAAATTGAAAGATCATACCAGTGCACTCAACCAGTCCATAAATTGGCATGCTTCTTCAACATAAAGATCAAGCTAGCAACAAAACTAATATGAATTGATTGAAATGACTAGATTTTTCTTTATTTTAGTAAATTTATAAGTTCGAATATTATAAATAGAAAAAAAATATCGTTTAAGAAAATTTTATTCTTAAATGAGCCGATCTGGATCGAATAGGGCCTGCTTTAATTTTGAATGTGAATAGAAGCATCCATAAAAGAAGAACTTGTGAAACTATTTGGTGGCCTTTTTAATATTTCATTTGATCAATTATTATCTATATTATTGTGGATTTTTCTATCCGATGCCCCCACGGCACTGGATTGAAATTGAATAATAAAATAAATGGTTACTCTGTATATTTAAAAAACCATTTAATGAATGAATTTTAATTTATCAAATGAAGTCAGCCCAATTTTAAAAATCGCTTACATCTAACTAATTCTCTTATCAAATACAAAAAAAAATGTAATTGTATGAAGAATAATGAAAAAAAATCTGAATAATCCTAAAATCCTAATTACAAAAGAATTCAAATTATTAGTGCTCTTAGGATTTAGGTTTTTTGGGAGTATAATAAGTTTTACTGTTGATTATTCTAATGCCCTCCGGGCATGTGTCAGACAAAACTGTGAAATTCTTAGGTGAGTCGAACTCATAGATGACGTGATAAAGTTAACCAATGAATATTTAGTATGAAGGTAAATATTTTAAATTATATTTAAAATGTTAATATTATTAATGAATAGAAAAAATAAAATATTTAATAATAAAATATTAAATATTTATTAATATAATTTACTGATAATATAGCGAGGCGAGCTCACCAACAATCTCTCGACAAAATTATTATTATCGGGTATCAGATGCTGTTTTAAACTTCAGTCAAGTTAACAGAGGAATGGGCGGGAATGACGTCGTGGAGACGTCAGGAGCACGCGCGAAAAGCCGGCAGACCGGAGGGGCAAACAATGTGGGGGAATCCATCCATCATTAGTGATTTGCAGTGTAGTAGGTGAAACGGTGTCGCCTAGTGGTGGTGGGTGGGGCCATCCCATTCCCACTTCCCGTCCTCCACCCGACCCGAGTTTGATAAATGCTCCGATTCTCTTGGTAGGTGAAATCCTGCGTGGCACCCGGTTGGTGGCTCTGGTCAAACGTGACTTGCTCCAATTTCTTTCCCTTTTTTTTTTTCTGGGTGATAAATTTCTTTCCATTCTCCCCCACCCGTTTCTTATTTTTACATAATTATTGTTATTATTTTTTTATAAGTTTACACCATGCATTATTCATAAGGTCAGCTAAAGTGTATCTTAAAACTAATCAGTAATTGGATCCGGATCTCTAAAAAAATTTATATTAACCCTCCTAAACTGAAATTCAATCATAGAATCATTCATATAAGAGTATAATTAGGGAATCACTGGCAGAACTCCAAGTTAGCTTATTATTATTTGGTCAGCATCCCCCTTCCCCAGTCCTAAGGAGCCCTCTACCAAACCTATGGTACCTTGGCGATCCAAGGGCCCGGATTGTCTCATAAGAGAGAGAGTGGAGACAAAGAAAATAATAAAAAATCAAAATTCTTAGATCTAATGGCTGAACTCTTCCCGGTACAGTACCGGGAAGGTTTTATAAAATTTTCCCAATTCTAAATATCCATTCACCAACCCCCCGTACGTCATTTGCGACCCAATCCTCTCCCTCTCGGAGGCTATACACCTCCTTGCTTCCACCAATCAGCAGCTGACATCTGTTACATTGAAATTTGATTAGACAAATATGGTTGGTGGTAAACACCCATGTTCACAGGCCAGGTTAATCAGGTTCCCATGCCCAGTAATTATATTCATAAAAAGGATCCATGTCCCTTGGTGGGTGGCTATCTTTTGAACTATTGATCTTCATCACCCGTTAAAAGTCAAATAATCTATGATGATTAATGAATAATTGTTTGCGAATACAATTTGATTATTTATCAATATCTCATCCGCCAACAACCTTGATGATGTGCCGCTCTACAATAGGGTGGTGCATAGATGGCAATGTGGGGGTGAGCATAGATGAACATAATTCAATGTCCTAAGCAAACCGGTATGTTGGTCTAATCTGACCCTGACAAATGTTAAAAATTGCGAACCAACCCCCACCCCACCAGCTCCCCCCACCACCACCTAATCGACTATATTACCAACACCAAAACTCAAACCTACTCCTCCTCAGGGAAGGAAAAAGGAAGAGGAAAAGCCAATTAGCTGAGCATAGCCTTCTTCCCCACCCCCACATTTTTCACCAAACACTCACCTGCAGCTAAGCTTCTCCGATCCATCCCATTCTCCTTTCAGCAACCAAACAGAGAAACCAGCTCGAATGGAGCAGCCCAAGCAAGAGACCACTCTGAGCCAGCAAGAGTTCATCTTCCGGTCCAAGCTCCCTGACATCTACATCCCGAACCACCTTCCCCTCCACTCTTACTGCTTCGAGAATATCTCCGAGTTCCGGGACCGGCCCTGCATCATCGATGGCTCCACCGGAAAGATCTACACCTACTCCGAGGTCGAGCTCACTGCCCGCCGGGTCGCCTCTGGCCTCCATAAGATCGGCGTCGAGCAGGGCCATGTCATCATGCTCCTCCTCCAGAACTCCCCGGAATTCGTCCTCGCCTTCCTCGGAGCATCCTACCGCGGGGCCATGAGTACCACAGCGAACCCTTTCTGCACTCCCGCCGAGATCGCCAAGCAGGCAGCTGCCTCCAAGGCAAAGCTCATCATCACCCAGGCGGAGTTCGCCCCAAAGGTCAAGGAATTCGCAGAAGAGAATGGTATGAAATTACTTTGCCATAATAGTATATAATAATGTATATGAGAGCCTGGCGGCGTTGCATGCACTCTGTGCTGTGGTCGATATCAAAATTTGCCACTTTTTATGTGTTTGATCAGGTGTCAAGGTGATGTGCATAGACTCAGCCCCGGAAGGCTGCCTTCATTTCTCGGAGCTCACCCAGGCGGATGAAGCCGAGATTCCGGCGGTGAAGATCGACCCCAACGACGTGGTGGCTCTTCCCTACTCGTCGGGCACCACTGGTTTGCCGAAGGGGGTGATGCTGACCCACAAGGGGCTAGTGACGAGCGTGGCCCAGCAGGTGGACGGAGAGAACCCCAACCTCTACTTCTGCAAGGAGGACGTAATCCTGTGCGTCCTCCCCTTGTTCCACATCTACTCCCTCAACTCCATCATGCTCTGCGGCCTCAGGGTCGGGGCTGCCATCCTCATCATGCAGAAGTTCGAGATCGTGAAGCTCATGGAGCTGGTGCAGAGGTACAAGGTCACCATCGCCCCGTTCGTTCCCCCAATCGTGCTGGCGATCTCCAAGAGCGCTGACGTGGACAAGTACGACCTGTCGTCCATAAGGACGGTCATGTCAGGGGCTGCGCCGATGGGGAAGGAGCTCGAGGATTCTGTCAGGACCAAACTTCCGAAGGCCAAGCTCGGCCAGGTTCGTGATTTACCCTTTCTTGGTTGGGCAGGTTCGTGAATTATTGCATAACTATAATAAATTACAATTCCATATCTTAATTACTAATTAAACTTATTGCTTTTATTCTATTATATTAATTACTTCCAGTTACCCCCAAATAAATACGTCAATAAATTCTCATATTCTTATAAGTAGGAGCTATAACTATAACAAGCGTATGATTGTGGAATATTAAATGTTGTTGTGACTTTAAAGATAACAGAGAAACCAAATTTTCTTTTCTTTTTTCCTTTTACTGTTTTTTCCTACGCATGATTTAAATTTCCGTTTTAAATGAATCGTGCTGGTGCTGCGAAATATGTGAAGCAGAGAAACATGTCAACGTGGGCTGCCAAATTAATGAGAGCCTGTGTGTTTGTGTACCACTGCTGGCAGGGATACGGCATGACGGAGGCAGGGCCGGTGCTGGCAATGTGCTTAGCATTCGCAAAGGAACCATTCGAGATTAAATCGGGTGCATGCGGGACTGTAGTGAGGAATGCCGAGATGAAGATCGTCGACCCAGACACGGGCGCATCGTTGCCCCGTAACCAGCCAGGAGAGATCTGCATTCGGGGCAGTCAGATCATGAAAGGTTCCGAACTCACCACCTCCTCTTTCCTTCCATCCGCAAAGTTACTGCATGCTCTGACAATAAACTATTTAGATGCTTACGTATCGGTAAACACTCAAGATCCCAGCTGTTGTTTAATCAACAAATTCATTATTCTCACCTGAATTTCCCGGAATGTTCAATGGAAAAAAAAAACACAGTATTCTAAGTCATGTCGGAAAAAACAAGTGGAAACGCGTTCTTTTTTCCAAGAAAAATTTGGTGAAGGTGTTTTTTTTTTTGGGGAAAAAATTAGGTGGAGTTGAAAAATTCAACTATGGGATTGGGATGGATGAGAGACCGGCCAACATTAGACCATGACAGATTAAGATTATTCAAGTAATTAGCTTGGCGTGAATTGCACATTTTTAATTTCCAAATTAAGTGGGACGGCCTGGCATTTGGTGAAAGTGGCGGGCCCATGACCTCTCTCATAAAAATTGGATAGCAACTAGCAGATCACGATTAATGACAGAGCGAGGATTTGATCATATCACTCTTTTTAGGTTAAGTAAGGTGCAATGGAGCTTGATCGGTGACAAGCCTAGCCACCTCATTCATGGACAAGTGTGCTTATCCAAAAACTAAGTCCAATTGGCTCGATAAAAAGAAAAATTATTCCAATGATTAACTTTCCTGTCCATAAAATTTAAGTGCAACATCACATGATGGCCCTTACTTTTTCATCATCAGCAAATGCACTGTTTGAAAGTTTCGTGACACCAACATGTCTTTTCCCACATCTAACTTCTCAACTTCCTCTGCCTTTCTTTTCGGCAGGGGTAAAATTATCAAAATTATGTACAAATTATATATGCGATAAATAATAGATGGACTATGATACATATGTATTGACAAAATATGTGTATAAAAAGAGAGAACAAAAGTAACCCTAATTGTTTAAGCCATTCACTTATTCACCAACCCCCAAAAGGACGGGCACGTTTTCCACGGCCGGGATGAAGTGGAATCTTCACCAACCCGATGCCAAGAATATGTTCAATGAATCCTACCCATGCATCCATCCATTCCCAACCCTCCACTTTTCTCCGCTTCATAAAATTTGTGGGTACCTTATCAATATTGAAGCCGAATCATTTTTCGATTAATAATAAGGTGGATAAGTTTAGGAGGCTTAACAAAGAGAGGAAAAATAAAAGATGTAATTAATCCAATTAATAAGAATCAAATCATGATCTCTTAATTTCATATTGAGAATACTGTTATATCAAATTCTCTTCTCAGTATTTAAACTAAGATTGAATAATATTCAAAGTCAATATAAAAAATGATCACAATTTCTTTATCATTTGGTCAAATAAAGAGATTAGTTGATAATTTATTTTGGTTCAAGCATGTATTTGTATTAATTACGATCCGGCTTCTTGGATTAGGTTATCTGAATGACCCGGAGGCGACGGAGAGAACCATAGACAGAGAAGGGTGGCTGCATACTGGAGACATTGGCTTTATCGACGATGACGATGAGCTCTTCATCGTTGATCGGCTGAAGGAACTCATCAAGTACAAGGGTTTCCAGGTTGCCCCAGCTGAGCTAGAAGCCATGTTGATTGCCCATCCCTGCATTTCCGACGCCGCTGTCGTCCCGTGAGTATTAGCGCTCTCTTTTTTTCTTTTTTTTTTTTTAAAAAGGAGAAATTTTTGGGGTGTTCGGTTTTCTAAAAGGGGTTGAATTCATTGACTGAACAGGATGAAAGATGAAGCTGCAGGGGAAGTTCCGGTGGCATTCGTCGTCAGATCCAACGGATCGAAAATCAGTGAGGATGACATAAAGCAATACATCTCCAAACAGGTCATTAATGTGTTTTATATTCTTTCTTTATCAAAAAATTCTCTCTTTTCCGATATGGTTGCCCCCTTCTTGTCATGTTTATCTTTATCTTTATCTTTTTACCATGTTTCTTGGAAAATATAATCAATCACTACTCATGACCACGCAAGCATGCAATTTAATCTAAGCTTTAAGATCATATATATGCATCATAATTCGAAGCATAACATATTTCATAAATCTACTTTATGAAAATGATAAGCGAAAAGATAAGATGAATATATAGCTAGCAAACAACTCCGAATACTGACCTAATTCTATCATTGTGCAGGTTGTCTTCTACAAGAGAATCAATAAGGTTTTCTTCACAGAGGCAATTCCAAAGGCCCCATCTGGCAAGATTTTGAGGAAAGATCTCAGAGCAAAACTGGCATCCGGTGTTTACGCCTAAGTTACCTTCGATCTATCCGATATATCTTGCTGGCCTTTATGATTTAGAGTTGCCATGATATGCTGGAACAATTACGAAGGCATCACACTCCATAATGTTACCTTTCGATGTAATGCGCTTCTTTCTTTCTTTCTTTGCTCTCTCCCTTTCCCAATTTGATCTCTCTTTATTTTCTCGTTCACTATGTATTATTAATTTGGTTCGATGCCAACGCACCAAGGACTCCAACTCCGGAGAAATCTGGAGCTTTCTTCTCCTCTTTTATGGGCTTGTTGGTGTACAGCTACGAGCAATGAACATCTATGAAGATGATGTATTTACAGTTTGATTAGATTGGATCTCTCTCTACTAGAGTGCTATATATATATATATATACACACACACATAGATATGTAATTTATGTATGTACGCAGGTAAGTTTTACGAACTTATGTGTGTATGTACAACGTGCTTGAAGTCTCACTGGGAAAATAAAAAGAGGGATATAGGAATACATAATCACCTCATACTTCAGGGCAAACATACGTGGGAGCTAAGATTGTTATATACAGAGTTGGTTGAGATAACTCGACATATTCTATTCTCAATAATGAACTTTTGGGGACTATATAGTTAGATGTAGTGAATTCATCATCTGAACTGATAATACAAGTTTTTTTTCAGTGAAGAATGGGACTAAAATCCGGATACAAAATAAATTAAATTGGATAAAGACGAGATATAGTGACCTCAGCTGACTGATTACCAAGCACATTGTGAAACATCCATTAATACTTGCCATAATAATAAACGTAAAAATCTCTTTACATTTCTAGCTACAATCACAGCTTCCAAGAATTGGGTTAAAATGGAGCAAGATTGTGTTTTTTCCGGGAAATTATTCTATTATTCCCTTGTATAAATTATTATCCAGACACGTTTATTGTTTGCTGAGTAGTGTGCCACCTCTCCTTCCAAAGGCAAAAACTCAACTCCTTCCAAGGTCAACTTCTGCCCTGTCTAATGGAAAAACAAACCACACTGTTTATGGAGCACCAACCTTTCTGTTCGTTGAATTTACGGACATTCACTTACCACTTCACAGAACTCTGCAATTGTGAAACTATCTAGTCCCCTCTCAACTCTTTTTCCTCCTAACATGCACACCGTCTTATGGAGGAAAAAAATGCTTTCTCTGATCGATCGAGGAGAGCTCGATGGGTGCGTTGGTCGCATTGATACGAGCAGCAAAAGGAAGCTGCTACGCCTAGACGAGCCCATTGTCTGGGTTCGTCCATTAGAGTAGCTAACGAACCTAAACCGGCCAGTATAAGCATTATGGAGAAATAAAAGCCTAGTCGACGATTTCCATGCCTTCTCATTTATGGATATCTTCATCTTTCCCCTGGGCCAACTTTGAGAGTAGAGTCCATGGAAAAGCTTGCTAGTTAGGATGATTTACTCTGGGCCCACGTGCGAGTTGAAATTTCCGGTTAAGCATTTCCTATTCCCTTTTACTGATGCTAACTCATCGACCCTCGATCACCCCAAATCTCAGGCTCACCTAGTTTTCATACGAATGGATTATCAACTACGGGCACTCTCTACTCATCAGTGCTCATAGTTTATAAGTCATGTGCGTGCCAACCTTTTACTATTCCCTACTCAATAACTTCTTAGTTTCGATATATTTATGCACTACACTGGTGCATAACTGATGGGTGGAGCTAAAAACTCAAGAAGACAAGTGCTTCTGTCACAATGATCGGATGCCATGACCGTACGTGTTCGTGTTCATGTTGTCGGTGTTTTGTTGATTACATCACTACGTGCAATTACATGCCCTGTCGACCTTTTGCGAATGAATCCAAAATATATAGAAACAGATGAAAGGCACTGCAGACAGTGCTCTCAAACTCAACAGCACTGGCTTATATGCTTCGAGAGTAAAAGGACACTTTCTTTCTGAATAAGGCACGTGATTGTATATATGTTGGAGAAAGGAATATTGAAGACACGCAGTGGAAATCTCTGTGTCAGTAAGTAGTGTACATGGACATGCATGGCAGGCACCAATAACAGAAAAAGACCCTAACCCTAGTTAGCTACATGAATTAAAGCGATGATGAGGTGTTCATCTGCCGACAATTAGATGATAACATGAATGACTGGCTTTCCGCGGTCCTTAAACTTATATTAGTTAACGACATTAACTAGATCTCTATAGCTTTCATAACTTGTTTCTAATTAAGCCGATAATCTCAGCCATGATGTAAAGATCTAAAATCAATGGTATATATAATGATGAATGATGTTGACTTAAATTTACAGGTAGAGAGAATCATGGGCGACCTGTTTAAATGGGATTGAGGGGGGTGTCAGGATTTGGATAAGGGATGGAGCATACAAGGAAGCAAGGTGTATTGGGATGTATGCAATGCATGTATGGACATTATTGTTTATGACCACAGCACAGTTAAAAAAGTGGCAAGGAAGAGAGATGTGTCCCTGTCCCGATCCATATCCCACGTTTGGGAAGAGATATGATAAGTGTGATCAGTGCCATGATTAACAGCCCTGTCCATAACCCCTTCCCATATCATTTTTCATAAAAATTCTGACAAAACCAGACGTGTCCACTGTCTCTCCGTTCCCCAATCTCAGCCAGTGCTTTAGGGAAAAGAAAAAGAATATGGCCACTACTTGAATTCATCCACTGTTGTTGCTCTTGGATTTAAGTGCATATTCGGATGAGATGGGTTGATATCTATAGGCCATGTTCATTAAAATAGGATGTTGGAAAATGGATCAAGTGTTCGTCGGATAATAGGATCAATATCGATAGTCATGTTTCAACACGTAGTGCAGGAAGGATCTCAAATTATCACAGTAGAAAATCTGATATAGCGGGGCGAATGTGGTCGACGATCGTGAATAGATCGAACCTCGTTGATTCACGCAAATGTCGAGAAAACAAAAAAAAACCCGAGAGGAAAAAACCTCTAATTTTATTATTAAATCAGTCTAACGGCTCAATAGTTAAATACATCATTAAATAGAAGAAACGCTAGACGCTGAACAATAAAATTCACAAAAAGACCCACAAGAAATAGAACTTGTAAAAATGCCACTAAAAATGAAAAAAACATGAAATTGAGGACTTCAATGGAATTTGACAAAAAAACTACCACAACATTGCAAAGCATCCATCTTGTTCGGAAGCCTGTTTTCAAGCGAAAAACTGTACTCGTTTGTTAAAAATAGATATCAGTGATTGTTTGGTTAAACCGATTTCTTGAGAGCCTTTTAAACTTTCGAGTGGTTTAATCTGCTCATGAAGTCGAATTCTATATGGACCGCATCATTGCATCAAATCCAACACACCGAACATTAGAAAACTCAAACGTTGAATTTCCCCTTGAGAATATTGTTCTCTCACCTCTCGTCCGACAGAATTTCTATTGTTCCATGATGGACAGTCTAAGAATAATACTGCGTTTCAATTTTCTCATATTTTTATATATCCCTCAGCCTTTCCTCAATGCTGTAATTCATCTTTCCAAACTATCCTCAATTGATTGGCTTTGAGATCTGCGATGGGAATGTCCATCTTCCAGGGAACAGTTCCATTAATTTAGTAATAGTATGCTCCATCCCTATATATATCTGAAGGAGTTTAGGGATGTTCTTAATCTCGAATAGTTTCCGAGAAAAGGAATTCAATGAAGTGGTATTACTTTCAACCTGTAACTAAGATATTTGGATATGATTTCCATCAATGGATTTCCTTATATCATTTTATTTTGCTCATCCTCTTAATAATTTTTTTTCATGTCTAAGGACTTCTTTTGTAATATATACATATAGTATATCTAGCTGTTTGAGGACCAGGTTTACCAGGAGTACGTACTTCTGTTCGTTTTCCATGGCATTGACACAGCAGGACAACAAAGGAGTGATGATAGCCGACCAAACAATATGACTGTCAGGTTGCTCCCATAATCATAGGTTTAGTTGTCATGATTCTTTAATTAAACGCCGAAAGACCTATCATATATACCATGTTTGTTACCGAGAAGTGTGGATGTGTAAAGGAGGGAAGGATTTAGTCAAGTGCGGGTAATTCCCAATTAAATCTTAAAAAAAATGTAAAATTCTATATAAATTTTACTTATTTTTACTTTTAGTAAATTATCATATTTGACAATCATTCAACTATCGTTTCCGATGCAAAGTAAACTACGTATGGTAATATATACATATATATTTGTGGGTGTTCAAATATATAAATATATAGGATTGATGCCATTTATCTCTGGATGCAAGGAACTCTGCCGGTTATTTCCTAGGTTTTGAGCAGCTCATGCGTACCAAGAAGCAAACGGGGCAGCAGATAGCGTGGCCAAACTTGCAATGGAGAACAATGGGAAGGAACATTTCGACATTTTTGGTTGTAATTATTTTGACGAGCCACTGATGGGGTGGAACATTTTTTGTTTGCAGGCCTAATGGGGGTGCGATACCCCATACTTGTATGTAACGCATCTCCAGCCATGTCTGGGAATGGCTGATTAGTATCTTAATGAAATCACCTTGTTTACCAAAAAAGAATATATATAAGAATATGTATGGTAGTTGTTGGGGGTGAATTAGACAAGAGTGCAGGATCTGAGTTTGTCTGCTACTGTGCAGGATAGCCCATGTGCTAAGGTTCAGTTTTCTTCCAAGGTTTTGCATTAAGTAATGCCCACAGCCTGTGACTCAGAGAGATGGAGGGAAAGAGATCCTTCTTCGATGCCCAGCGATGATACTGCAAAGACTGTTCAGAAGTGGGAAGGGCCCTCACCTCTCCCCTCAGAAATTCAGAATATAATATATATATATATATACACACACACTAAAAATGATAGAATATAAGGAAAAGTTCTTCTGGTATGATAGAAGAAAGCGACAGCAGTGCGAGTAGAGAAAAAAATTTAGTGTAATAACATTACTCTTGATTCAAAATTTAGAGATTTTAAATACAGATTTCATCAATGGAGCTTTCTATTCCCCTTTATCTAATAAGCGTAATTTACTATATCTTTATAATCTGTTAATTGAAAGATGTTGGTCAGATTTTACTTTCTTGCATTGCACCTTCCCCTTATCTTTTCAGGTCTCCTGTATTAGAGCAAAGTTTTTCCTTGGCAGACGGTATGTATGCATATGATGCATTGACACGTATACCATTCATCAAAATTACTGAACAGTTCCAGTGCAATGTTGTATAAATTTCTTATAGTTTCATGATTTTCTTTATATTTTTTTGTTACTAGGTAGCCCCTTTTAACACATCCTCCAACACGTGGATCTGAGATCGAACAAGATGTAAAAACTGCACAATGTTTAGGCACTACAAGAAAACCGTTGTATATCGATGGATATTATCGACGAATATTGCCTACGGAATACAATCCGTCGGGATTTCTGACGAATATTACCAATGGATAATCCATTGGTAATATCTGTCGGAAATGTGTCTATATATCCCAAACCCGAGTTTCTCCTCTTCATTTTCCCCAATGATTTCTCTCTCCATAGAGCCCCAGACGAGCCATCCCGACACTTGCATGTCTGTGCACGACCCACTGAGTCGAGTCCCGACACCCCCCCCCCCCCCCCCCCCCACCCCACGACGCCAGAGCCCTAACCCCCCACCCCCAAGCAAGGGCAGCAACAGCCATCGAGCCCCGAGCCTTGAGCCCCGACAGCGACCCACACTAAGCCACGACCAACCCACCGAGCCTTAGCCTCGATCCATCGATTGAGCGAGCGTGCCATGAGCTTCACGGAGCCCTAGCCTCGACCTCTATCGAGCCCCAGTGAGCTTGACAAACAGCCTCGACCTCTGAGCCCCACCACCGAGACACGGCCAGCCCCGTCGAGCTCTAACTGGACCCATCGAGCCACCGACCCCCACCCCAAGCCTCGGCCAAATCCATCAAGCGCCAACTCCGAGTGCTCTCCAAGAGCCACCTCGAGCCCTCTCTGAGAGCCACCCCGAGCCCTCGATGGATAAATTTAACATATAAATAATTATAAAATAAAATATATTAATATTTATAAAAATTTCGCATCGACGGATCGCTAATAAATCATTGCCGAAAAACACTCCGGGGATTACCACAGAAAAGTCGTCAACAATTCATCGAATGTCAAGCTATCAGATGTGAGGCCGTAGGTAACTCCGACGGATTTCCGATGGACTTCCATCGGCATTTTCCTTTGCTCAACACGGATTAGCGATGGATAATTGGTCGCTAGTCTGTCTCTATTGCCAACAAATATCTTCCATCGGTAATCCATCGCAATTATCGACAGATTTCCAATGGAGACAATTTTCCGACAAGGGAAAATACGATGGCTGCTTTCCATCGGAAATCCATCGGTACTCCGTCAGTAAACCAAATTACCGATGGAATACCGACGGATATCTCTGTCGGTATTTAGCAGTTTTCTTGCAGTGAAGTGCGATAAATTGAGTACATATTAAAATTTTTTAGTGAATCTATAAGAATTTTATAATTCATATTCAATTTAAAAGTTAGACAGCTTACACTGATTTCTTATATCATGAGAATTATGAGAATATTTTTTTTGACGTAATATTAGTAGTGATATTGTCTAGTGGTCAGGCATATACCCATTATATTATTGGTAGCCGCATATAAGAACAGTGGCTGTATGTCAGCACAAGGAGACAGCATTGTATGTAATATGTGTGTATATATATTATCATTGTATTGATGTCATGCCACAGACATATCAAATCAAGTTACTTTTAGATTTTATTAAAAAAATTTTAAAAATAATTAAATTTTATTAATTTATAATATTATTATCATGTAATATATCAGTAAGAAACAATACTCTCTCCAGCACGGTACAAGATAAAGTACGCCGCTGTCTTAAAAAATCTACACGGATTTTACTATGTTTCCAATCGTCAAGCATGATTAGAAAAATACTAATTATAAATTAATATTTCTCAAATATAAAAAAAGGACCACTGCCGGGGAATTATCAAGCAAACTGCAATATTATTAAACCAATGGTCTCCGTTATCATGTTACGTGCATATTTAATTAATCTCTTTACTTTTGACAGCAGATTGATGGTGAAGAGATAGCAACCTTTTGGAAGAGATAGCTGACCTATCTGAAGATAGGTAAGAAGCTCGGAATATTATTAATAAACCTGACATATGGTCATGTCAATTCGATCTACATTGCGCCATGGCCCATGGATGAAAGAATTTACATGTGGACTACAGCTTAGACAACTTTTGGACAGATTCAAAGCATACGCATTTTCGAAGAACTACTAATTATCTTGGTACGATGCTAGGCTGCAGTCGAGTTTGATGACTTTGATCTCTTCAATAGCAAAAGCCAGTAAAATGTATTGGGTAATGTAGTCGAATATTATTAATATTGAATGGACCGACAAGCTGCAATTAATGGAGTCGACAAACCTTCGATTCCCCACTGATCTGATCCGCACCTCGCCATCTCCTGTGTCTCTCCTCTCACTCTTATAAGTTCATCCCTTCCCCGGCCCTCACTATCTCAGAATCTGTGTAGTCCCCCCCACTTGAACAGATCCAAACACAAAATTAAGCCCTTCATCATCATCATCATCGTCATCTTCTTCTTTCTAAGCTCTCTATATAAAGACAGGAGAGCGCAGCACACCCACTCATTACTCTCTCTCAAGTTCAGTTCATCACTTCCAGAAGAGTTATATATAAACCATTCAAAAGCTCATTACATGTGTGTGTATATATATATCTGTGTGTGCGTTCAAGAACTCTACTTTAGTTAACCATTGTTAAGCTCTTCCGGTTACAAATATTAACTGAATTTCTCTATCGCTGTCTTCCTTCTCTCTCGATCATTAGCTCGAAAATGGAATATCAACCAAATACGTCTCTCCATCTGAGCTTACCAGAACCAGATAATAACCAGCCAAACCTAGAGCTCTACCTCGACCCTTCCTCCTCCTCTTCATCCTCCTCCTCCCCAGCCGAGCCGCGCATATTCTCATGCAACTTCTGCCAGAGGAAGTTTTACAGCTCTCAGGCGCTGGGTGGGCACCAGAATGCGCACAAGCTCGAGCGGACGTTAGCCAAGAAGAGCAGAGAGCTAAGCTCGGCAGCCAACAAGGCCCAAAGGGATCGACTGGCAGGAAGTGGCAGTGGCGGCTCTTGCCATATTGGGAGGTTTCAGCCCCATGTGGCGGCCCACCCGGCCGGGGACATTACGAGCTTCAGGAGGAGCGGAGGCCTCATGGATGACACGGACAATGGTTGTCCTAGGGATGGCCTGGGTTTATGGAGAAATAGCGGGTATAGTAGCAAGCATGAGAGCAGCAGTGTTCAAGACGAGTTTTCCCACCTCGATTTGTCTCTCAGGCTTTAACATCATCATCAACATATGGGTACATCATTAACCGCCCCAAAAAACAATTCCTTCGCCTCGGATTAATCATTCCAATTATTTCTTTCTCCATATATATATATATAAAGCGATTTCATGTGTACGAGCCGGCCGGACAACTCTGGAGGACTGTCTCCCGGGAGAGGGAGCATGGATCGGGTCAAGGTCGGACCATTTTGTGTAGAAATCACATGTGGAGAAGAGGTCGATGTGGAAGGAAAATATTCGATTCTAGAGGACTGTCTTTCGAAGGGTTCAACAGCAGAAGGAAACTAGTCAATGATATGTTTTTCCCCCAAAAGACCCTGCTTTTTTATACTGAACTGAACTTTGTTGCATGGGCATTAGTCTATATATGAATGGAACTTACAGGAGATTGGTTTTTTTTTTTTCCCTCTGTAAGATGTCTGATTTTCTTCTGCAAATCTGGTAAAGAGATAGTAGTCGGGAGAAATATGGAGATTGGCTTGAGCAAAGCTAGCATAAACTTAAAAAAAAAAAGAAAAAAGAAAAAGAAGGGTCTGATACTTTAATTGCATTATATCCAAAGATTTTTAACTCTATTTTATCGGTTAAATTTCTCATACTTCATCAACTCTCCATTACTTTCTATCCCTTCCTAATCATTGCAACCTTCCAGGTGAAAAGAACACTTGCTCCAGCTGAAAATTAGCTGAACTTGAGCCGATAACTGTGGAGAAAGTCTTTTATGCTGCGGTAACACTACGTGCTACTGCATAAAAGATCTTCTCGTAACCGTGTCACTCTCTGATCTTCGAGAAAGTCAAACAGGAGTAGGATGTGGACTCAAAATATCAGAGAATATCCATCAAAAAAATTAATCGTTAGTTTTCCCACCCAAATATAGAAAAGAAAAGGGAAACCATGGGGAACTTGATAATGACTACAATTTTGTAGAGTTCAGTAAAATTTTTACATAAAAAAAAACAAAATTCCTAACCTGATATCATGTCACATATAAGATAATCGGTAACCTCTTATGAATCCGGTGACCAGCTACAACAATTTACAGTCTACACATATATCTGTCGGTGCGTGCAATGCCCCTTATCTCTAACAATAGGCATGACATGTGAAAAAGAATGAAGAAAACTTAGGTAGGTAGCTGCGCTAAGAGTGAGAGCTTCGCCGTCACGTCAATTTTCCAAATGGCACTGTGATTCAATCCCTATCAAAACAAATTTGGGTATGCAGAAAAAAAAGATTGAAGAGACATGAAATGAAGGTATTTGGCCATGAAAACTATTAGAGAGAGAGAGAGAGAGACATGGATTTCTTGATCATATCTCACCGAACTTCATGAATTCTCCGATCTTCGTGTTCTCAGACTGTATATTTGCCATTTGAGGTCTGGCGCGTGCCAGGCATTACTAATTATCATCCCTACTCACCTTTGGAGTTATTCAATCTTTTAGAATGTTGGGATCGATTTTCTTACTTTACACTCAATATAAGTTGTGTGATGGTGAATGAATTTTCCTTTTGTTTCTTTTTTGGCCTCTAGGTATAGCAGTACATGTGAGAGGAGAGGTACATGTGATATGGGCGCATGAAATCTGTTCCTCTTTGTCCGTTTATCCATTTGGCTGTAGCCTTTGCTCAAAGCTGACAGGAGAATCTTCTTATCGCGGTCCAAGTTCATTTACTTGTTTTGACACATCAATTCTTAAAAGAAGAGGGAGATTTAATACAGTTAACATCGTTATCTACCTAAAATTAAGATGATCATATGTTCAATTCTTAATTGTACGACTCTTAATGTCTTTCTATCCCTCTTCCTTTTACCACCTTATTCACTTTTATGCCTACTCTGTATATCGGAAAAAAAAAAAATTCCTTTAAGGGGAAGTTGGAAAAAGAAGATAAATTTGTTGGCCCATCATCTTTTACCCGGCCACCCTTCTGATGACGAGAACGATGTTACCCACCATTTGAACCTCACTTTCAACGTGCAATTGTTTTTTTGCCTAATAAGCAAGGAAGACGGAGTACTCATCCTCAATACATAATATTCGAACTTTCTGGTTCAATTGTAAATATATCGAACGAAATATATAACTAGTACTAGTATTGATATTGTTAACGTAGTATCACCACCAAAGACATAGTATAATTTAGGAGATGGTTAAAATTTAAACTCAAAAAATCCCATTTAGCAACTTTATTTACAGTGGGACTTGATCCCGGCACCTTTGCCTCGGTTTCAACGTGCACTTTTGACCTCAGAACAGGGAAAGATCATCCCCTCTCCTCCTTACTCTTATCTTCGACTGCTTCCATGCATCAACATCCACTTGCCACATCTATCGTCTTCCTTCTTTTTTTTTTCCTTGTACATAAATGAGACATATATTTACGTATATACATTTGGTTCTAAGATCACGTCCTTCAGTATCAAATTTAACCAAAAAAAAGACGAATGAGATTCAATATAGTGATACAGATCATTGATTTTAAAAATCAAATCATTCAAATTTCAATAATGAATAATGTATGCAGCCATCTTTTTGTACAATCAGAACAAAAAAATGAAGAGAGGTTTAACTAGAGGAGAAGTGTTGCTGAACTCAATGTTGATAAGATTTCCTTAGGTGTTAATAGTTTTATTAATTGCATATATGCATTTTGAGATTCCGAAATCAGATTATATTAGAAATTGAACAGTTACATGTGAATGCTTTTGTAAGGGCACGCCTGGTGCGAAGAAGCATGAGAGTACTGTGGCCATATTAAGAGTTTGAAGTACAATGATTTGATTGATATCGAGCCCCATGGTTTTCATACACCGGTTGCAGTAAATCGTCCTCCGCCAGACAAAAAAATCGAGAGTCTCAAGAAATAAATGGAAATATGCGAACTAAAATATCTACTTCAGGCAAGTCATGCTGACAAGTACCCGAAGATAATGTTTTACTCGGACATAACACATCCAAGTTGCAAAAATGATGCCGAACATGCAATTCCACCCTCAATTGATTTGATGTTACGATCGAAGCCAAAGTTAAGCTATGATGGAACTCATTATAATTAACCCTATATGCATCTGTTGCTTGATGCTGAGATAAGATAGATTGGGAAATTTTGGACGTCATCGGATGCATAATGATTCCCTTTGTGGGGGGGCCCGGTGCCTGTCCTTTTGATCGATTGATTACATATATCACTCAATCACCGAACCGTTTAATAATTTAATCTAACTCCTATAATTAATAATTTAAATTAAAAAAAGGAGAATTTAACGAAATATAATTACCATCTAATTATTAATTGTCCAGCGAATACAGGAAAGGAGAATGTTGCTTACAAGATTGAATTAACTGGATTGGTGAAAGCAACCTGGCGAGCTGTTTCTTTCCCGATTATCACACACAGGATTAGAACGCAAGTGCAGCGTCTGGTGATGGGATTGGAGGGGGGGCTAATTTCCCGATTTGGATCCTGTCAACATTTAAGGGTCCAGTCCATGTGAAACCATAGAAATCCAATTCTCATGGTCATCCATCATCGCACGACTTCAATAATTAATTAGAGTTCTTCATGATTACATTACATGAAGTAAGTAAGATGGAGGTGGGTCCTTGTTAATTCTCGACCGCACGGTAAAAAAATAATTTTTGAAAGACATTTATTATTTGTTTACAACTCGGTCTACATCTGTACTTTTGTAGTTCTAAACTATCAATTATGCCGTCATAATTAAAAAAAAAAGAATTATTTTGCTATTCACTGAGTGTGATTAAACACTTTCCGGTCATTGTCTTATTGAGAGTTGATATCATACCACAACTTCCTTCGATTCAAGAAAACAAAGGCCATGTTGGCGCAGCCCCACTATGAAAAATGCTAAATGGGCCGCAAAAGATCGTCCAAATTATTCTAAGCAAAGAGGGCCAGAAATGACGCAGAGCTACTACACACAGCCCCTCCCTGCCCAATATATATATAAGATGTTAACGGGTCAGTACATGTCAATATTCAGATAAGGCCGACGTCTTCATCTTACGGCATTACGTGTACCAAACAAAGGCTACACTAACCTGCAATTATTCCAAAAATTAAAAAAAAAAAAGAAAGAAAAGAAAGAGAAACTGATGCGTCCATGGAAGCAAGCAACTAAACTTATAACTGCCTTCCTTTTGTGTATATATATATATATTTATATATTTATATATATATAGACACCGGTTGATCATTGAGCAGTGCACTCGGGAGGCATTCCTCCGGGGAACCTTTTACTGTCAACACAGTAGTCATAGACCCTGTGATTCTTCTGCACCCAGCGAAGCCGCTCTCTTCCGACCGAGTCCAGCTCTTCGGAGAACCAAGGGCTCGGGTAAGAAGTGGTGCAGGAAGATGCACCGGGCGACCAGACACAGGCATCTGCCTTGAAGTTTCTGTACGAGGCAGTGAAAGGGGCCTGGCTCCAATCCGTCTTCACGGTCCCGCCTCTTGTGGCCCAGTCGTCCGCATTCCATATGCTCGATTGGATTCTCATCGGCTGAGCCTTGGGGAAGGGGACTCCCATCGACTCCAAGTTCTTGAACTCTCTGATGGGGGTGCCGTCTACATAGAAGCTGATATCGTACACGCACAGAAAAGGCAGTTAATGATCGATATCAGACGAGTCGACTCAATTCAGATTACATTAATTTCATGGACTTTCTTTTGTTGTTATATAATATGCTGTTTACTTACATGATCCGCTGGGGGTTCCAGAGTATGGAATATGTGTGGAAATCTGCGGTCGGATCGAACCACAGGTGAAACTGCTGTTCCCTATCGCCTTTCCCTTGGCCGTAAACGTTGGTGTGGATGGTGTATGGATCACCGCTGAGATTCCCGAGAAACTCGAAGTCGATCTCGTCCCAGGCCGTACCCTCGGATCTCATCTGCAAACCCAAAAAAAGTCACTTGCAAAATCTTTTCTCAAGTACGTCAAAGATCGAGTATATGAAAATGATGAATTAATATATAAAACATAGGCCCGAGAAGCTGTCGTGTGAAACTGAAAGCCACTGACGTAGTATGTGGTGACCGTGCCAGCCGAGTTTCCAGGGACAAGCTTGATCTGCATGTCAATATGACCGAAGAGGTACTGGTTCTTGGATTGAAAGGCCGACCCCGAGGATTTGTCAAGGGAGAGAGTGAGGAGCTCTCCATTGTTGAGTATCTTACCATGGCCATCTCCCCAGGTGATGTCGAAGTCTTGGTAGAAGTTACCGGTGGAGGGTGCGATCAAGGGGCTAATCATGAATATGCCTATGAGACCAACAGAAGGAGAAATACAGGAGGAAGCCATTTGCGCGTGTATGGTGGTACAGATAAGTTCACTAAGGGAGTGGACGATTGGAGAAAGCTGAGACTGATGAAGGTGGTGTTTGGTAATTGGTGAATCCAATTGGAACTGAAGGTCCTTATTTATACAGGCCGGGAAGAAGCAGCTGCATGGTCGGAGGATGACGAATGCTCCTGAGTACACTTGGGAACCTTTTTAAGGCTTGGTTTGGGACTATCTATGGTTCCTCGTCCAAATATGTTGAAGTAAAATTGCTGAAGATAAGTTTTATTTCAAAAAAAAGGTAAATTGGCTGAAGTTTATCGATTTAGAAAATTTAAAATCAAACTTATTAGTATCCAACAAAATTAACGTAAACCATATGATTTAGAAATAATTCACCCAAACACTAAACTATTCTTAAAATTAGATGCGAAAAAAATTTCACTAATCATAACGTAATATAACAAAGGGTAACGATGCAATACTATTATTATCGATCATTGACATTTATCGGTTAAATCCTCGTTAATGAGATCCCATATTCTCTCTCTTGCTTCTATCTCATTTTTAATGAGTCTTGTGTTGTAATTGAAAGAAATCTTATCATGGCTCTTAAATATAAAGTGTCCATAAATTCGATTCAAACAAGTGTATGTATGTTGGTTATGCATTAATGTGGAAAATAGAATAGAATTGGCCCCCTATACTAGAAGGTCTTTGACAATAATATACATATACGTACATACATTAATATACATTTCACTACTTGTCTCTTAAGAGTAGATAGTAGTATTACATGGAATAACGATAAAGATGACGGGACTCAATGCCGGTGGCTGGCAAGCACCTCAAAAGTCAAGTGCAGTAAGCAGCTAGTCGCCATGGCAAAGAAAGATGATGATGACTTTTCGTGTGGTTACGTGTATACGTGTAATGAGCTGAAGCTCCTCCATGTTGCTCAAATTCAGTTTATGCTGCCACATAATACACTTTCCTTCGTTATCCTCGTCTATTTCTAGTCTAGTCTAGACATACACGATCAAAACATATTCAAACGCGCTTTGAGATATAATGAGATCACCAGTTTGAAACATGCTGCTGCCCCCCGGTAGCATCAAAGTTCTATCTTATCGGAATGACTCAATCGGCTAGCCACGTGTTCAACATATAATTTTTGATAGGTGACGCGGACACGACGATCCGAAGACAGACCCAAATCAACGTCTATTTGTCTTTCATGAGGTCAGCCCCACCCCTAATTTTCTTTCAACTATCAATCGATCTTCTTGTTTTGTGGTGTGTGTGTGTGTACGCTATACGTATCTTTTTAAAATCACATCTGTTGGGCCTGAGCCCAACATTCTGGATCCATACCCCAAAAACAGTGGGCCGCAGAGGATGAAATTCAAACACATATTATCTTTATCCAGTCAAGATATCAATGGGCCCCACTCCCCTCTTCCACAAAGGCCAACCACCCAATTTTCTCTTCAACTGTCTTTCCCTCCCCCGCACCCACGCCACCACGGAACCAAAAAAAAAAAAAACACAATAATCAAGGGAGAAAAAAAGTTTAGGAGGACATTGAGCTGAGCTGAGCTGAGCTGGGCAGAGCAGAGCAGCTTCCCACTCCCATGATCCACTGCCTCTCCTCTTCCCTCCCCTCCGCCCCTCTCCATCACCGCCCCCACCTCTCCGCCTCCACCCTCAGCCGCCGCTGTTTCCTCCTCTCCACCGCTACCGCCACTACACCGGCTGCACTCTCCCTCCCCCTGCCGCCACCTGACACCACCATCACCGACCGTGTGTTCATGGACTTCTCCATCTGCCCCAACTACTTCCGCCCCGACCGCACCATCTCCGATGACCTCTCCACCCTCTGCTCCGGCGAAGAGGTCGATTCCGCCCCAATCGGCCGCCTGGTCCTCGGCCTTTATGGCCGCCACGTCCCCCTTACGGTCTCCAACTTCAAGTCCATGTGCACGAATCCAAGCTCGTCCTACAAGTACACGATGGTCAACAAAATCTTCCCAGGACAGTACTTCCTAGCAGGTCGACAGGGCCGTAGGGATAAGGGGGAGGTCAGGCCACTGCCAGATTTGAGGCGGAACACTGAGACCGTTAATTCGAGGGCTTTCGAGCTACAGCATTCACGGGCTGGGATCGTTTCGCTTTGCTTGTCTGAGAATGACGACGATGAGAAGATTAAGATGGACCCTAACTACAGAAATGTGGAGTTCTTGATCACCACAGGGCCTGGCCCTTGCCCCCAGTTGGACAACAAGAACATTGTCTTTGGGACTGTCCTGGAAGGTATACAAACAATCCAGATGCCTGTGTTCATTAATTTGCATTCATTGTACCCTGCTGGCATGCAGTGTCTATTTGCCTTTTGGTGAAGCTTACTACTACTGATACTTGATTATTTTGGCTGTGCTGTAATCGATCCAATATTGAAGTTCAAGGCTCAAAGATCAAGCGTCTGATCATTTATAGAAATTCATCCCACTGTATGATTTTCTTCCCATGTCAGGATTGGATGTGGTAACGGCTATAGCTTCAATTCCAACATACAAGCCTTCTGAACGGATCCGCCTGTTCAATGATCTGGCTGAGTTTCTGGGAGACGAGAGAGCTCAGAATGCCCGAGCGATGTGGAACAGGCCCCTCAAGACTGTTTTCATCAGTGACTGTGGCGAACTTAAAGTCTCAAATCCTACTCTTTCTCCTAGTTTACCTTAATCTTGGCAAAAGACTTGCCCTGCGAAAAGATATCTGAAAGATTTTGTTGTATGCTGACTAGATGGAATTCGGATTAAAATTGTCCAATGCATATAAACAGATCATTTAAGTGCTGCTTGTACAGCAATTGCAATGTTGTGCTCTATTGGGTTAGTTAAGCATTTCCCAGTGTCCTAAGGCAGTTATATCTGCTTCAGCCTACTACAGGATTCGCAGATTACGGGGGACAAGAATGCTTAAAGAGAACTAGAGCAAAGTTTTGGTTTTACTTTTATCTTGTGTTTTCCAGTGGTGATTGGTTCTCGTACTAAGCAATTCTAGCGTTGGCTGCATTAACATGTTTTTACTTGGTCAATGTTCCACTCTAAGAGAGATTCTTCTTGGCAGGTAAAAAGTCATTGCGAATCTGCAGTTAGCTTAACCTGATCCGCAGTAATATTCCATTGGTATCGATTCTTTCTGAATGAGGTCAGTCTGATAAGATGCCATAGTCATTTTTAACTTCAACAGATAGATTAGCTAGGATAAGGTAGTGTCAATTCTTGATGTAGGAAAATCTAATCTAAGCGGGTGAGTATGAGTGTGTATACTCGTGTCAATGTACCGTATTCAATATCGGAGACCTAACAAGTGGGATCAGAGCACTAACAAAGAAGGCATAAATCAGGAAGAGGTATGACTAGTACTTTACAAGGAGAAGTCGATGGAATATCTAGTATGAGCAGAGCAAAAGAAAGGGGGAAAACCATTATCTATCTGTGGTAATTTCTTCTGTATCAACTTTCCCTCTTGAGGACAACTTGGAGTAGCAAGGAAGACTGAGAAGAGAATTTGGAAGCTTTGCTTGACACCAACAATGAACTATCTGCACAGAGATCTTTCCTTTGAAATGATATGATGCTATTTCGAGAGCGAGGACTCGAGCAGTTTCTGCCCTTTGACTTGTGGAGAGCACACCTGCAGTCACGATGATATGGCATTCGCTCGATCTCAGAATCATTCATCGACAAGATTCCATCGAATGTTCACCGAAGCATCATTTCTGCTGCTGCTGCCATTTGGTTTCTTTCCCCTCTCTCTTCCTACCCAATCTGTATGCTTCTATTCGGGTATGAATTCAGTTGATGGTTTTGGTTCGATGATGTTCTTGCATGTTCCATGAAGCTCTTGTATAGTTTGCGAACAGAACAAGAGGTGGCCTTGGAGTTCCCTAGAAAAAAAGGATCCTATATTTGTGTTAATTTCAAGGAAGGTGCTTAGTTCCAAAAGATTCCCATCAAATTAGTTAAATAAAGGTATATTAAATTGGTCGTAGGATGCGAGGAAATGAAGGGCACAGCTCGGCTCTGGACATTGAAATTTCCATTTTGTATAACAGAAGCCTGCTGGGATTTCTCCCAAGTGACAAAAATCTAATACTTGACATCTACAAAATTCGTCAGAAAATTGAAAACTTAAACTGTTTCTACACGTGGACTTCTGTACACAACAGAGGATATGAGAATTTTGTTTGCACTTCTGCTTGCCTCTGTTACCTGTTGCGATATGCTGTATGCTTGAAAGGAAAAATAACATCTGTTTACATCTTCAGCATCCAATATCGAGTAACAGCATCAACTTCGATGTCCTGAGATGTGCAGGTGTTATATCTCATGAGAATTCTGAGCCTATTGGGAGTGACTTCAGATCTTGTTTTGGCTTGACTTGACTTGGCATTGGGCTCTGAAAGTTCCCTTAGTATAATATCACAAAGTTTGGTATTATAGTAAGAGACAGAAGCTGAATTCTCCGACTTTTGCTAAGTTCGTTATAAAACTGCAATGCTAATTCTTTTTCTTTCCAGTGAATAGAGCAGAGATTTTTTTTTTTTTTAAATTGCATAGTAGTTCCCAGTGCTAGACAAATTTATATCCTCGGTGGCATCGCTAACTTTCTCTCTTGGATTGGAAGAAGGGTGATCTATTGTCCCGACTTCTTGCTATCCAATTGTTTAAGAAGGTCTAGGTTGCACAGAAGAGGATGATGTTCTGCACATTGTTTCAGGATTTTATTTTTCATTTGGAAGCTGAGGTAAATTTTGAATCTCATCAATATATACACTGTCCTTTTCAAGAAGCATTTCCAATCTAGTTTACAGAAAGCTAATATGACCAGATATATCGTGGTAAAGTGACAAGATCCAACTCACGCGGGCAATAACAATTTGAATTTACTCTGGAAATTGTAACCACTTCAGTCACCATCAATAGAACTCGAAATCAGGACGATGTCTCCTTAACTATCGAGATTATTCCACAACTATTGCATATATGCAGGTTCATCTTCATATAGTGTTTCTTCTTCTTCTTCTTCTTCTTTTACCAATGTACGTGTAATTAATTCCAAATAGCAAGATCATAGGAAGATTTACAGTAACTTCTTGCTGTATATTTTTGGACTACTTTTCTAGAGAGGTTAAGCTCATAAACTATTTATTTAGTTGAGTTCAATGGGAAGTTTAGTTCCAGGATTTACGAATGAAGTTTGATCTAAGAAAATAAACATGTTTTTCCTAGGTTGGATCATTTCTCAATTTTTTTTTGGGACAAGTTCGTTATGGGGAATACCCTTAATAATTTTATCGTTGTATAACTTGACGATTCCTACTAAGCATAGTTTTTTAATAAACAATTCCCAGAACATTTCCATGCAAAGAGAGTGCCTTAGAAATGTTACGCATTCAACTTTTTTTTCCCCCTAAGTAAACTTGTGTAAATTTTCCTAGTGCACATTAAATTACATGGCAGTCGATTATATCAAAAAAAAATCAAACATTGACAAATCCAAGGAATTTATAATAGTTAATATGCAATGAGTCAAGAAGATAAATATATACCCTAAAACTCATTTTTACCGTGGTTGGTTAGTTAAATCGGTTAATGTCTCTTTCCTCAATGTCTCATTCCTCAGTTAAATTCCTGAGTTCTAGTACTATAAACAAGATAACTCACAAACCCGGGAGGTTCACTTCTTTGTTAGCTGTCTCGACTAGAACTTGAGTCAGTCAAAACTTGATGCACTTCCAGATATCAAGTGATGTACACTGAAATAACACTTATTCTCGATAATGGAATATTAGATGTGGCAATATCTTGGGGTGGAGTGAATGAACACAAATAATTTGCCATTAATAAGGCAAGTTAATGAAATGCACAACATAATCTTCTGTCAGAAAATACTAAAGTAATGCGAGCAAACTGAGCTAAAAAAATTATATATAAAAAAAATAGCTCGTCATATTCCAAGATTAACAATGACATTAATTAATTGGCGTAATTTTCTGGAATAATTTAATCTAGTAGAAGCATAAATGTGATCATTATGTCATAAATTAAATTGGTCTATGAGAAACTGATGATGTGGATGCCCAATATATACTGACAAAATTGTACGAGAATTTCAACTATTGGGTAAGATACGTTCCGAAGGTGGAAAATCAGTGATGTATCGAGATGAATCCTCCTAGTCAAGGGATACATCTCTTGAAAAGGGGAAAAGAAAAATAAAAGCTCTCTAGCTAGCTTAATTCACACCGATTCATATCAATGTGATAGACGGACACTATTTACATCACTTCTCCTTCGAGATTCACTGAGAGAAGAAGACCGTAAGGAAGAAGTGAGGGGCTTTGATCATCAGGGGCGAACAATCCAATTCCCGCAAGTTTTTCTTTGGGAAAGAAACGCTGTTATTTCCTGGGCAGGAATTGGAGCATTTATTACCTTTTGACTTGTGGAGTGCGCACTTACAGTCACGGTGGTAAGGCCTGCGTTCTATCTCAGAGTCGTTCATCGATAAGCTCCCATCAAAGACACGCTGGAGCATCATCCCTGCTGCGATGGTGGCCATTTGATCTCTACTCGATCTTCCTCTCTTCAAATGTGGAGATTATACAGTGGAATTAATTGAGCGAGCTTAGTGTTCTACTTTAACAGCCTGCATGCTTTGTGAAAGACTTGTATATATAGGGCTAGGGGCATGCATAAAGTTGGTGAGGTATGGGATTTCTCTTGGAAAAAGCGTAAGTGAATATTAGAAAAGAGCCTTGTGTTTGTAGAATATGTCCAAGGGAGAACCTTGGTAAAGGCCTAGGATGATAGTGATTGAACGAAACAAGAAGTCTCCATTGGAGTTGTTGGGTGGTGGGGGGTTTGGGAATCGATCAATGGCGATTGTTTCCACGAAGGAGCCGACATTTATTAATTTGCTTGACAGTTTTATGTAGCAATCAACTTAATAACTGCAAGAGAATCAAGGAATTGGGAGGGAAAGATAAATATATATTCATGTGAAGCAACACTTTGGACATGAGATTTTGGGACCATTTTCCTACGAAAAAGGTCCTATTCCATGCTCTCTGTTCCTATGGTAGTAATCACGAAGCCACACTTGGATCGATTGATGAAACCCTTATGACATGCGTGCCATGGTCACGCACCAGGAACTGAAGAATACTAAAGAGATGCTTAGTTGATGTGGGTATCATGTTAGTTAGTCAAATCCGTGTTTTGTAGGCTTGAAAAATTCGAGGCAGTGAACGGCCAAATCTGTCTTAGCTTAGGTCGCCTATGCTCTGCAATATTCATTTTATATAACACTACTCTGCTTGGATTTGTCACAAGAGACAAGTCCAAGTAACTCCAATGACCTCTACTAACTTTGTTAAAAAAAAAAAACTTGATATTTACCACAAGATTTCCTTTTATTGTAACTTCTAGCAGTGCATTCTACTTTTCGAATAATTTCCTCGAGAGCTTGATTGAGCACAGGTCCGACATTGCTAGGAAATCTTTCAACTTTTCATCACTAGCAAGCACGACTGTTTCTAATGTCTAAATCATTCAATGGAGAAAGATATAGACATTAGCTAGGAATAGTCAACGGTGACTAATAAAAACTTAACTGAGGGGAACAATTTTATTAGCGAAAGTAATGCTTTTTCCACTACAGTCCTAAGATCAATCCAATACTTGTGGAAACTTTCCAAGAACTTACTCCTAGTAATCTATGTAGTAAGCTTAGTTCAAGGGGAAGCTTAATTCCCGGATTTTGGGTTCAAATTTGATTAAAACAAGAAGAATAATTTTTTTTTTCCCTGGGATGGACCAGCCGCATTAACTAATCAAAGAATAAGTTAGGATTGTATTAGTAAATATATATATTTATATGTATATGTTTTCTATCATCGATGGAAGCTAACTATGTATACCTTCCTAATCTTGTCGTTATAGTGCTCTTAGTACAGCTCCCTAGCAAAAAGGAAAGGATCTGTGATGGCAGTTTGTATTTCTACTAATCTCTCGTGTTTGACGAAAAGAAATAGTTTTTTTCCTTTTTTTCCCTGATAGTTATGAAAAGTTGTGGCAATTGATGAAGACCTAATAATTTTTAACCTACGGTTCTCTAAGTGAGGGTTTGTGACAATTCAACTTGACCCGTAGATCCAACACAAACAAATCGAGCAACCATCTTTTAATAATTCATTTTCACTGAAAGGTAATTCAGTCTGATCAAGCGACTGTTTTCGTTGATTAGTCTACTATCCAAAAGGGAAACACATAAAATTACTTATACCTGTACAAAGTTCCCTCTTCATTACTTGTCAGGTTACTTCTTTTTATTCTGTCGGGTGTTTTTAAGAAATTAGTTTGCCTCGGTAACAAAGCGGGACGCCATCATATATAGTTGGAGTTTTCCTTCTGAAAAAGTCTTTTTTCTTGGGACAAGTTGGTTAAGGGTAGTTAAATACCTCACTAGTTTCATCATTATACGTCTTATTGGCCTTGAATAAACGATTGCCAATACATTTCCGTAAAGAAAGTACGCTAGTAATGTTCTGTTTTTAGGACTTTTTTCCGTCATAAAATTTATATACATTTTCTTGATAAATTTTTAAATAATCATATCTCATCATACGACGTGAAAAAATATCAATCAGATTGAGATAAACGAGCAAATTAGTGCTAATCACTCAAACAATTACTTTAATTATTACTAATTAGAATAATTTAATTAATTTTTCTTTACCGCATCTCCAAAAGATAAGATTATAAATTTTTTTCATATTTTCCTGTTGCATTTTTTTTGGGCCAAAGATTCCTAGTGCATATTAAATTACACGGCCGTCACTTACATAGAAACGAATCGAACATTGACAAACCCGAAAAATTGTATAATTGTAAATATGCCTTTTCTTGTTCAATCTTGATATAAAATGAATAAGCCAAGAAGATGAATACAAGAGGCACAAATATTTATTACAAATTTCCCTTATAAATTCAAACGGGTAATTAGGAAAACATACATATTTTTCTCCATCTACACTAGAATTCTTTTTTGTCTATATAGGGCGATTCAAGTGATTTGATAAATCTTTCCCTTAAATAAAATTTTAAATTTGAGTTCTATAAACAAAAAAATTCATGTTGGGAAAAAGTTTACATCTCAATGGGTTTGGCTTGAGCTTTTTTTTTTTTGGTGGTGAAACGGGGCCAAGGCGCAAGTATGAAGATAAAAATTTTACCATTGACCAAGGCAAGTCAATGAAATGTACAGCTGAAAATAATGAAGCAATGCAGACAAACTAGCTCATCATATTCCAAGATTAAACGCGACACTAATTAATTCGTATAACTCTCGAGGATAATTAAATTGAATAGAAGCTTGAATCTGATCATTGCACCATGTAGCCAGCAGCAGAAAATCAAACCGGTCTGGAAGAAGACTGAAAATGCAGATGTGCATACCTATAATCTGTACATAAAAGGCAATTATGTATTGAGATCGATCCTGCTACATGATTTTTATCTTGGGATCTATCTTGTGAGAAAGAAAAAACAAAAGCAAATCTCTCTAGCAAGCTTAATTAACACACTGCTAAAAACTTTCTTAGCTATATATGTATCTCAATGCAATAGAGGGACACTATTTGCATCATTTCTACTAGGAAATTCACCGAGAGGAGAAGTTAGGAGCTTTAATCGTCAGCAGCACACGATCTAATTCCTGCAAATCTTTCTTTGGGAAGGAGATGTTGTTATACCCTGAGCAGGTACCCGAGTATTTACTACTGCCTTTTGACCTGTGGAGTGCGCACTTGCAGTCACGGTGGTATGGCCTGCGCTCTATCTCGAAGTCTTTCATCGATAAGCTCCCGTCAAAGATGATGCACTGGAGCATCCCTGCTGTGATGGTGGCCATTCGATCTTCTATTCTCTCCTCCCGATCTCTTCAAACATAAGTGAGCAAGTTGTTGAATTGAGTGAATTCAAGTGTTATGCTTTACCTGCTGCATGCTTTGTGAAAGGCTTATATAGGGCTATGGCAGCGCGCATAAAGTTTGGTGAGGTTTGGGATTTCTCTACGAAAAGGGGAATCTATGGCGATTTATTCCAAGTTATTTCTAAATACTGAAGAGATGCTTGGTTGATGTCGTTATCAAGTTAGTTAATCAAAATCGTGTTTTGGTGGGCTTAAAATTCGAGGAAATGTATATGGCTGGAATTGTCTTGGCTCATCTCTCCCGTAGGCTCCGAAATATCCATTTTATGTAACATTAGTCTGCTCAAGAGAGACAAGTCCAAATAACTCCAACGATCACTAAGTTCATTAAAAAGAGAGAATCTATGTTCACAATTTGCCTTCTAGTCGACTCTAACTGTGTTTCACGGAAGTAGTTTAATATGCTAATTAAGCATGCAATTGATGAAGACATTGTAGTTTTTAACCTATGGTTTCTGTGGGTCAGCGTGGCCGTGATTCATCTTGACCCATTGATCCATATAACAATGACCAAGCAACCATTACTTCTTTTATCGGAGTTAATTCGATCCACTCGAGCAACAATTTCCATCGATCAGTCTTTTCAACTGTTTACATATGAGACACATAAATTTGCTTATCACAGCACCACGCTGTTCCTTGATGATCTGTCGCGTGAATTCAAGAAAAACAAAAATTTGTTCTATTTCAAAAATTAATTCAAGAGCAAGTATGTTGGATTAGAAAATGCTAAATGGTCATATCCCGTAATGACATGATGAAAAAATAATATTAAAATCGATATGGTTAGCAACAATTATGGAAACTATTAAGGGCGTGATTAATACACATTTACTAGTTTGTAGTGATTTGATTGATACTTCTTCACTCGAGATGATGAGCTAGAATCAGTGACGAACTTCTCTTTTTCTTGGGACTAGTTCGTTAAAGGGAATTTCATGACTAATTTTATCGTTATATAACTTGACGATTCACACAAAGCGTAAGACATGTCCTATTGGGTTTGAATAGGCAATTCCCAGAACATTTCCGCACAAACAGAGTACGTTAGAAATGTTCCAATTCGGGCATTAGATGACATAACTGTCGCTTACATAGAAACGAATTGAACATTGACAAATCCGAAAATTTTCCAACAGCCGATATGCCTTTTCTTGGGCATGAAGGAAATAGAGAAGGAATTGACATGTATTGAAAGTCAATCAGACAAAAATGTAAAAAAATGTTTATAGCAAGTTTCCCTGAAAAAATGAGAAAATTCACGAACTCAAATCGTTAATCATGACTCAATGGATTTTTGAATATCAACCGGCGCACACTGAAAAAACTCTCGTTAATCCTTAATAACAGAATATTAGGTGGGGCGATATCTTGGGGTGCCGTGAACTGAGGCAAGTTAGTGAAGTGCACGACAGGACCTTTTGACAGAAAGGACTTAAGCAACGCCAACCAAACTGAGCTAACCCACTTATAAAGTAGCCCATCTATTTCCAATATTAACTATGGCATTAGTTAGTTGGTGCAATTTTCGATCTGGAATCATCATATTATACAGACAGCAGGAGAAAACTGAAGATGTAGATATGCCCAATACTTTTCAACCGTATGTGAAGTTCAACTATCGAGCTCCCTACCTAGTTTAATATAACATACTGCTGCTAAACTTTCCTAGCTACGTATATCAACACTATTTCCATCATTTTTCTCCTCCGGGATTCACAGAGAGAAGAAGACCGAGAAGAGGAGTTAGGAGCTTTGATCATCAGCAGGGAAAGATCCAATTCCCCCAAATCTTTGTTTGGGAAAGATATGTTGTTATTCCCAGAGCAGGTGCCCGAGCATTTTCTGCCTCTTGACCTGTGGAGTGTTCACTAACAGGGCAGTAGGCCCTGCGGTCTATCTCGAAGTTGTTCATCCAGAATTAGCTCCCACCAAAGACGCACCGGAGCATCATCTCTGCTGCGTTGGTGGCTGTTCTATCTTTGCTCAGTCTTCTTCTGCTCAAATGCGTGGAGACTATACGGTGGAATTAATTGTCGATGTTCTGTCTGTGACTCTTGAAAGACATATAAGGGCTAACGGCATGGATGAAGTTGGTTGGTGATGTCTGGGATTTCTCTAGGAAAAAGTGGCGTTTGTGGAATATGTTCTAGGAAGGGAAGCGAATCTTTAGCCAAACTCTTTAATTTCCTTAGCCTAAGGATGATAGAAGAAAACAAGAAAATATCATTGAAGTTGTTAAGAGATGGATGTAGTCGAGAAAGAATTAACGTTGTCGTCCTTCGCTGGAATCAATGGCGATTGTTTCCATGAAGGAGAGGACATCGATTAGTACGTCTGACAGTTTATGGGTAGTAAGTAGCTAACTAATTAAATGACACTCAGAGAAATGGGGAACTGCGTACAATGACTAGGTTAATGGATCCTGATGTACAAAAGATATGAACATAAATCAGGCTTAAAAAATCTTAATGTACTCCCTGTTAAAAGACTGAAACAGCAGATTTTCTGATTAATCTTCAAAATTGCTCTATTATGTTATCACATCACTTCGTGTTTACGGTCATTACCTTATTAGTCAAAAATAGGCATAGTCACTCTCAGCGCATCCGCATTCGCGGATCATGCAATGGTAATGGGGCAATGCAGCCACTGCAACACCCACTCCGTGTGCCCAAAACTCTCGCTCGATCCAGAATTATCATTCCACCAATCTCACGTGCCTAGCAGTGCAGATCTTCTACTTCGTTACCGCAAGCAAAAATTTTGGGGTTTCAATCTTATTTCAATCGATTAATAAGTGCTATGCTATTGCTGGTTATAGCCCATTTTGCCATGCCGGGCGAACACGAGATCACTTAGCCCCATTTCATCAGCACTAATCCGATCCCGAACTATAACAAAGTTTCTCACACAATACGATACGAACATGCAAATTCATGGTAGCTAGAATTTAGAGAGGACCAGTTGGGGGGATTCCAAGGAAATGGTGGCCTCGTTTGGCAGCTGGATTTAGGACGGACGATCTTTTCCAGAGGGCAAAGTACCCGTCCAAGAAAATCGAGGAAGTGCATCTTTGCTGAAATCCAAATTCGAAAACATGCCGCTGACTGCAAGTTTGTTGCGAAATCGTCTGATGTAATGAGTTACTAGGACAGGTAGCGGGGGGTAATTTTGCTGTCTCTGGACGGAGCATCTTCTTCCAAGAATCGTAGATCGACCTTTTGGCATATCAGCATCACCTCACCTCATCAACTCAATGAAACAGCTTCCTATCAATGGAAGACTGGGAGATTGGTTTTCCACATTTCGTTGAAAGTTCCTTATTTATTGTTATTGCTTGTCAAACAAGGTACTTTCACAGGAGGAAACCAAAGCGATACGGTCAAACTCGCTGCATTCATGCAGCAGCCTTGTAACTTGCCAAAAAATGTACGATAGTGACATAGCCTGCTAGTAAGCAGAGGATTGGGATCTAATAACAAGTGGATCGTGCGAGGACGAGAAAGAAGAAGAGCTGTTGCATGAAATGCTATGCCCCATATATATTATATATCTAAACAGCAAGATATTCACTTTCCCCACAAACTCCGATCTCACCAGCAGAGACAAAGTAGGGAAAGGAGGAACAGTTTTTCCCCTGAATCGGGCGTGTTCCGATGGATCTCCCGGAGTCCCCATGACCCAGCAGATCAAATCCCAAAAAGGAACACAGCAAGAAAAGCTGGAAAAGCAGGAACTTACATTTGATTGCCCAAAAAAGAAACAAAAGATCTGCCCTTTCTTCATAATTTCCTGAGCTTCATCACAAAAATTTATGTTCAAGAAGTGGGCGACGATCGGCATCGGCTATAAAGGAAAGGCGAGGGGAAAAAAAACGAAAGACTCGTTCAAACCTCAAACACAATCAACCGACGAACCGACTCAAGGAACATGCATGTGGACGAAATGCTCTGTTTCTCCTTCGTTATTCATCTTCTTGGCCCTCGAAGCTGCGTGAGACCAGCCGGGACCGGGCGGAGATATGAGTCGCCGGTGAAGAGGGGGAAGAGCTCAGGGATGAGGATGACGCCATGAGGGCCAGGCAGCTCTCGCTCCACGACCTCCGGATTGGGTAGGACAGTGTAGGGACCGGGCCCAAGGCCCTCCCCTCGGAGAAGCCTCGCTCAGACGAAGGCCCAGGAAGTAGGCCCAAACCGCTGGACCGGCGCTTAGGCGTGGCTGCGCGCCAGTCCAGGTGGCACCCGTACCGCCAGCGCCGCTTTTGTACGGCTGACGCCGCCTGACTCGTCTCAGTCTGACACCTTCCGTACAGCAGAGGATGCTTCCCCTACAAGGCACACGACGTGTATTTAATGCGTATTAAATGTTTGTGTCCCCTCCGTCCCTATATAAATGGGACCTGTACCCCGGAATAAAGGAGATAAGACAATACTCATCAATCTGGCCTTTGTTCATTTCCTCTTACTATTTCTCAACCTAACATTGGCGCCGTCTGTGGGAAGAGTGCCCGTCAGCCCAGCCGGCAGAGCGTGCGTGGGTGAGGTCCAGCCCGAGAGGTATTGTCCGCTTTGGCTCTTTGGCCGCACGGTTTTGTCCCGGTGGGCGCCTCTCTGAGGGCACCAAAGACCTCCACCTCTCGGGGGCACCAAAGACCTCCAACACTCGGGGGCACAAAGACCTCCAACACTCGGGGGCACAAAAGACCTCAGATCTCCTGGGGCACAAAAGACCTCAGATCTCCTGGGGCACAAAAGACCTCCAACGCTCGGGGGCACAAAGACCTCAGCACGCCTGAGGCATTAAAGACCTCAAGCCTCCTGAGGCACGAAGGTTCCCGCCGAGTGGGCCACCGAGACCCAAGGCAACAAGCACCGCTAAGGCACACAAGCGCGTAAAAAACCCAAAGAAAAGACCCGCTAAAATGTCAAGAGGAACCAACCGCGGCGCAGAGATACCGGCCTATCGCGTTTCGACCTACAATGAGCTACTCTAGTCATCCTCAACGCAAAGCAGCGCGGAACGCGCACGCCTCAAGATATACCGCTAAAACAGGAGCCGAAAAAGCGCCGAAACACTTGCACGGCGTGGCAGCAAGCTATTACTTCGAAAGCGTTGAAAACAAAGACGAGGGAATGGGTCGTGACTAACAAATAAATGCTGAAAGGAGCAAGCGTCACAATACTCGGGAAAAAACGCCAAATTCATTAAAGGCAACTGCGTTACATAACTTCTTTACACGGTTTTACTTACAAACTACCCCTAGGCCTATGGAGTTGCAGCGCCGCGGGCCTCGTCCAGGAGGCGGAGACAGTCCAGGCTGGGGACCTCTGACAGGTTGACGCTCGGATGCAGGCTTTGGAGGTCATCCTTGACTGAGCGGAGGGAGTCCACTATGGCTCTGCCCCCACGCGCAGCCAGCTCTTCTGTGAAGGAGTCGCTGGCCTTGTACTCCTCCACAGCTTCTTGCTTGGCGCGCGCCACCTCCGTTGACTTCTCCGCAACAGCCGAAGAAAGCGCCAGGGCGGACTCCTGCAGTTGCGCCTGAAGTCTCCCCTCTTCAGCAGCCCTGTCAGACCGCTCCCGCGCCAGCTGCTCCTTGAGGACTCTCACTTCCTCTTGGAGCTCGACCTTCCCCGCCTCCTCGGAGGCGAGTCGCACCTTCAGCGCCTCGACCTCTTCACGGGCTCCCGCGGTCTCCTGCTCCGCAGCGTCCACCTGGGACTCCAAGGACTGGATGCTGGAGCGCATGTTCTGGCGTTGCTTCCTCCAGTTGCGCCTCTTATTTGTAAGTCGCTGTATCTGAGCCTGTAGCTCAGGAACGCTGGCACGCTCCTGGCTCCAGGTCTCCATCAGCAGCCCAGGAATCATGGCCCCCTGTCATAACGCATTGTCAGCAACCCATTGGAAACAATGGCGCTAGCAGACTTTGAAACAGGATACTAGCAGAAGCGCTCACCATTAGCGAGTAGTAGCGCGCATGGGCAAAAAGGTCATCCCTTGTCTCCAGCGGAGGCAACTCCCCCACAAGGCGCTGGAGTGCCCTGGTGAAGCGTAGCTGCGTCTCCACGTCCCCCAGGAGCCCTCGGATGGGAGAGCCAGTTGTAGGGAGGGACGCCTGCGCAAGAGAGGCAATCAGCAATGCGCTAAGCTATTCTAATAAGGAACCTGGCAACACGCGTCGCTTACCTCGGCGTGCTCCTCGCCCTGGTCCACTCCAGGGGAAGCCCTTCGCTCCGACCCCTCATCCTCCTGCCCCTGAGCGGGACTCGAGAGAGGCGCTGAAGCTGCTGGCTCTGAGGGGTTAGGGCCCCTCGGCGGGGAGTCAAGCTCCAAGAAGAGAGGTGCTGCTGGCCCCGAAGCCCCCAAGGCAGGGGCCTGAGGCGAGCTGGGGCTAGCCTCTCCTTGTGAAGCCGCATGAGTAGGGGCGCTGGCTAAGCTGGAGGAGGTGAACCGAATCTTGCGCCGCTTCCGCACCAGCGCCCCGCTTTCACCAGATTCCCGCTCGGAGGGAACCTCCCCCGCCTGGGGTACAGCGTCGGGACCTCCAGCCGCGGAAGAAGAGATCAGAAGCACGTCCTCCTCTTCCTCACGCTTCCTCTTCCTAACCTCCCTGAGGGCCTTCTCCTGCACCAACAGCTTGTCAATGATCTTCGTCCATTCGCCCCTCTCTGAAACCAACAAAAACAACCCAGAGAAAGTTAGGAATTTACCAAGGCGTTCTTGGACAAGCCGCACATGTCCTCATCGACGCTCCACCTCCAGGGCGCTTCGGACACGAGGCCATACTTAATCAAATTCTCCTCGGTGATGATGTTCCGAGCGTCAATCTTCACGCCCCGGAACTTCTCAGCGTTAGCCCGCTCATCCTTTTTCATAGACCCCCAGGGGTCCCCATCGTGGAACTCCCTCTCGGGGCCTTTCCGCCACTTCCAACCCTCTGCGTCCCGCATGAAGAAAAAAGACTCCTTCCACCCGGAGTTGGTGGACCCATAGTTTGTCACCAACGCTCCATAGATCTTCTTGCGGCGCGGTTGGAAATGGTAATAGCCCTCCTCTGAGCGTTGTACTAGCAGGTAAAAAAACCTAAAGAGGAGTCTACTGTGTTCTATCCTCTGCTCCCGGCAATACAGGTAGAACGCTGTCCACACTCGCCACGACGTGGGGGACAGCTGACCCGGGGCCAAGCGGTAGTACTTCAACATGGCCGCTACCGGCTCGGCCAACGGCCAACGGAGGCCGGCCCGGATCTGCTCGGGAAAGATCGCGAACTCTCCCGGGCACGGCTCCGAGGGCTCTTCGCCCTCACGGGGGAACCGAGGGGCGAAGTCTGCCCCAATTCTCCCTAGCCTAAGAACGGTCAGAAATCGAGGAGGGGTGAGTTTATTGACGAAGATCTCATCACCTGGGTTTCCGGTGGAAGAAGCCGGAGCACTTGACGAGGCCATGGCAGCAAAGAGACGGAGGATCCGGTGATCGGAAAAGGGAGGAAAGTCAGAGAGCTGAAGCGAAAGAGAGATGTGAGGCTCGGGGCTAAGTGACGAGGGGCAAGGACGGGGGTCCGACTATTACCCTGCAGAGGGGCAATTAATGCCCCGAGAAGCTCAAAAGGCGGCGCGACGCTCCCACTGCCCCTGACAGGACCGTTCACCATCCCCTGACCGGACACGTGTCGCCCCCTGCCTGGGCATAATTTCCAAATTTCAACAGCCAGTTTCCCGCGCGTTCCGACGCGTGAAACTCGGGGGCAAGTGTAGGGACCGGGCCCAAGGCCCTCCCCTCGGAGAAGCCTCGCTCAGACGAAGGCCCAGGAAGTAGGCCCAAACCGCTGGACCGGCGCTTAGGCGTGGCTGCGCGCCAGTCCAGGTGGCACCCGTACCGCCAGCGCCGCTTTTGTACGGCTGACGCCGCCTGACTCGTCTCAGTCTGACACCTTCCGTACAGCAGAGGATGCTTCCCCTACAAGGCACACGACGTGTATTTAATGCGTATTAAATGTTTGTGTCCCCTCCGTCCCTATATAAATGGGACCTGTACCCCGGAATAAAGGAGATAAGACAATACTCATCAATCTGGCCTTTGTTCATTTCCTCTTACTATTTCTCAACCTAACAGACAGGCTCCGGGAGTGAGAGCAGGGGGAGTTGCTGCGGGACTTGTGGAGGGCGCAGCTGCAGTAGCGGTGGTAGGGGCGGCGCTCAACGGCTCCATCGCAGCCGGCAAGGCACCCATCGTAGACGCGCCACAGGATGCCATCCGTTGCAGCAGCGCCGGAGGCCATGCAAGCACCTACCGCCGGGTCTAGTATACTTGGCAGGGACTGGGACCTGGGGCCGGTTCAGCAGCGGCCGGTGGGGCTGCGATATATAAGTAAACGCCTGGGGGAGTGAGGGAGATGAGGGATGAGGGAAGGGGCAGTTGGGGAAGTTTAAATGTGGGAGAAAGCTGAAGCTGAGGAGGCGGCGATCTCGTCGGAGAATGGCCAGTTTGTCGTGGAGTTCTTTGGTCGTAGGCCCCGGGTCCGCTTTTTGCGCTACCCGCCAACCGCTTCACACGGTTGTGTTCAAGAAGCTGACGATAGAAATTCTCTTGCTGCCGATGAAACTTGAAGCGACTGGAAAGATCTTCTATTTCAATATGATCTTGGCTCTAGAGAACGCTTTATTTGCTGAGCTCTAGTCATCAATGGACCCTAATCTCGAATATAAATTAATTAATATATATTAAATTTATGACTATAAGATGATACATATAAAAAAAGTTTCACTTCTCCTTATTTTTTGTTTCTCTCTCTAACGGGAGAAAACACAATTTTAATCTTTAACTTTTAATCATTAGGTGATTTTTGTCATAAACCTTTCAAAGTTTAATTTCATTTTAGATCTTTCTCATTTGGTTCATGGGTTTAATTATTAATAAAATTATATTTTTTTGTACAGATGAGATATATATGCATAAAAATGATATAAGAAACATGGGATAAAATGGGCATGAGAAGTCCCACGGGTGATAGTGAACTTAGAACTTTTAGATCATAGGGTGAGAACAGTACTAACTATATTTTTCTTCAATAAACTGGATTTTTAAAAATATGATTTTGAAGGGTCTGATTATTAAACATACGTGCGGATACCTTTCAATGAATGAGATACACACACAAAGTATATATTTTCCTTGGACTTAGTGATAAGTGATAAAAGGGCTAAAAGCATATCAAGTAGGAAAGATTGCAAACGAAATTTAGCTAAAAAACACTCAGTATAAAAGTGATAAAATAATCAAAAATTGAAAACTAAAAGTGTACATTTTACCCAAAAAAAAAAAAAACAAGGAAAACAAATTGCATGAAGCACAGACAAAAAGGAAAAAGAAGAAAAATGCATGGACCTTTCTCCTCATCTTTTTGATCCAAAGTTTTGGTCCTTGATGATGATCGGTATGCCACATAAACAGCATAATAAAATTATTCCACCTAATATTCGCATTCTTTTCCATTTTTTATGCGATATATACCGATAATACAATTCATACGAAGCAGAGAAAGTGTGCTGTACCAAGAGGGGTTGGGCCGAGTGGTAAGCAGCTCGGTGCCGCTTAAGGAGGTCTCAGGTTCGAGACCTCACGTACGCAGACACCCCTCTTGGGAGCCTCACCCGCCATTGCCAGGCGTGCGACCCGGGGCGACCAACGGATTAGTCAAGTATGGTTGGCTGAAAGATGCTATCTCACCGCTGGTTGGGCCTGCTTGGATACCGTGGCTGGCGACCAAAAAAAAGAGAAAGTGTGCTGTGATAATATAATTCGAGAGAGTGAATGTTTCTAAAAGGTAGGAGAGAAAATCGACATTTCCACGCTTTTTCATTCTTTGGGTTGCTGCTAGCGAGCAATGGGCAAAAGTACTGCCCTCTGGGAAACAAATTCTTAAAATATGGTGCTTTTCAAGATATTTACGGTATTACCGTTAGTAAAACGCCACAGGGTGTGGCGTTTTACAATCCAAAAACGCCAGACTTACTGGCGTTTCATGCAACCAAAAACGCCACCTGCTGTGGCGTTTTCACTTAGCCAACCCCAGCTTCCCGCTTTTCTTATTTAGTAGGTAATAACAACGATCTCATTTTACAAATTTATGTTAGATCTTTATATATATAAAATTTTTATAAAATTTTAAGAGTAAATTTTATGAATTTTAACACTTGAATAATAATTTATATATCGAATTGTAATGTGTCATACAAAACAGTTTTCCGGAGAGTTATCCATTTTCCGGAGAAACGGAGAAAAAAAAAAGCAGCTGCTCAATGTATGACATATTATGATTCGATGTATAAATCACCATTCATATGTTAAAAATTATAAAATTTACTCTTAAAATTTTGTAAAAATTTTATATGTATAAAAATTAGAGAGAAATTTATAAAATGAGACTGTTGTATATAATACAATAAATATCTACTATGTAATATTAGTAAAAAAAACACTATCTCTTTTTGCGTTTATACTGTTTTAAAATAAAACACTAACTCGGTTGATGTTTTTACAATTGTGAGAAAAATGCTAAACGAATTAGCGTTTTTTGTCAAGGGAAAACGCCACCAGATCTGGCGTTTTTGCCATTAGGAAACGCCACTTCTACTGGCGTTTTCACAAAAGTAAAAACGCTGCTAACTGTAGCGTTTTAGTAACGGTATTTTCGTAAATATTTTAAAAATTACCATATTTTAAGATTTTTTTTTTCAGCGACCGGTACTTTGGCCCAATGCTCTGCTGCTAGCTGGACATCGTTTTTCTCGCTTGTCATTTTCGTGTGAGGAACGACTTCCCCCCTCCCATGCCCGATGGCTTTAACCGATAAAACTAGAAGGGTGTGGTTCTCAAAGTCCGTCTTTCATGAAGCTTCCCATCTCCTCCCAGTAATGCTAATGCATTTGGATTCCTATACTAGACAAAGACAGAATGAACATGTACGTTATCTATAGTAATGCTAATGCATTTGGATTCCTATACCAGACAAAGACAAAATGAACGTGTCTGTTGTCTATCAGATCTTTCACATTCAAAACGGTCGATTTGCCGGATCGGTATTGCCATAAATGTAGTCTCAAGTCGAATCGGTAAGAGCGGTAAACAAGTAAAATTGTAAATTCGAAAGAGAATGAGATTCGATTCAATGGCATCATTTTCAAATAACCTTTATTGCATTTAATTAAACTTGTTGCGTAGCTCTTCCTTGTACATGTTCCTCATCATTTTCTTTTAATAAATTTCACGTTTATCGCATGTCTCTTCATGTCTACGAGATTGGGTAAGGCGATTTTTAGGAGAGAAATTAGGGTTTGGAGCTGCCCACAAGGAACTCCTAGCTAGGTTAATTTGCCCCAGAAGCCATGAATACTCTAATCTATCTCGGAGCATTATGCTTTATATTCCCAGTTTCCACGTTCAAGCTTCTTTTTACAATGTCTTGCAAGCAAGTTTCGGTTAGCCCTGTGAGGGAATTCTTCGGTGATACCATCATCATCATATATGTTCCAATCCAGTTTCGATTTTCCATATTACGATATATATGATTGGAAGGCCGTAATATGAGTTTGTCTACGTTCACATCGATCGTAATAAGGATTAACGACAGATGATGTAATAGAGAGGTGCTCGGTGCTTGATAATTAAAAATATGACATGAAGATATGCACAGTTCCAAAAAGTTGAGTCATTGATTTTCTTTTTTAAAAAAAAATCTTAAATGCACAAATGTCTAAATTGATAGTCATTTTAAAAAGTTTAAAGTCATAATTTTTCTTCGACTCCAAATCCGTGAAAGTTACCGAGACTCGAGTAGATGGCTTATACATCAATTAGAAATCTATCCTCACCTTTGAGTTCGGGCAAAAATGTGTGCCTCGACATCGACGTTCCTCGTTTCAGGTGTTGAATGTTGTATATTTGATGAAGACGAGTATTTTCATCCTTTTCCCTGCAGATATCGGAGGATAGGTCAAGAACGACCCAAAATCAGAAGAGGATACCCAGCAAATGGACCGACAACCTTAAAGCCCAATCCCATGATATAAATAAATAAATAAATAAATAAGCAAATAAATATGAATTATAAATTAAATTGAATTATCTGTTTCACTGTCTATTTTCTTAAAATAAGATTCTTAATTCGAGTATGTGAGTAGAGAGATTTCTCAAGTTTGAGAATTTATATTCTTAGTTACGGTCCATTAATACCTGAGCCTTCCACGCTCAGGACGTGGAGCCCACTAGATTTATCGTCGGCCCAAATGCGACCGCAGGGGCGAGCCCACCCCACTGCAAGCCCGGAGCCGTACGTAACCATTGAGGCATCTCCTTTCCGGATCCCCTTCGATTACCGTCGAAACATGGAGGAGTCGGCAAAGGCTGAGTAAGGCGAAGGTGCAGCAGCAGAAGAAGAAGGACGCTTGATTCGGAAGAGATGGGCGGAGGCAGAAGGAATTCCAAACGCGGAAACGGTAACAGGAACAGCGGCAACAGCAAGCCCAAGAGCAGAGACAACAGACTTAGAGGAGGTTCATCGCCGTCCGTCAACATTAGATCCGGTCCCTTCGTGGAAGGCGGTTTCCTGTCCGATTGGCAGCTCAGAACTCCTTCTCCAGCTCCTTCCCGAGGTTCCTTCTCTCTTTTACTCCCCGTTCATTGGCCTAGAAAATATTATTCCCCCGTTCACATGATCCAAGGAGCTGGAGTTGATATTTCAATGCACTCGATTGGAAAGTATTAACCCGATTCGTAAATATCCGGTAAATACTACTATCTCGAGACGGTTTGGAAGGACAGGGAATAATGCTGCCGCTGTATGTGGTCAATATCTGCGAACTGTCATTCTAGCTGCTGAAGAATGATGCGAAAAATGCCCTCCTTTTGCTCCATGTGGGATTCAATTGTGGGTCGCATGAAAGATAACTGCAACTGTGATCTTGTGGGGAATTCTTGAATTGGGTTTGTGCCTTGTGGATTAAAGGGTTGGCTATAATGTAATCAGAATGTTAAAATTTATTAACTTTAGGGCATGGAAACTTAAAATTTATGAGGTGGCGGCAGTGCCCATTCCCTGTTCAAGTTGCTTGTCACTGCTTTTCCTTGGAATTTTTTTCCTTCTTGTTGATGTTGGATTACAGGGACGAATCCCAATCTGAGTGTACCTAAATCTGGAAGTTCTGGGAGAGGCCAAGGCTCAGGCTCCAGGAGAGTACTACGGTCTAATGGCCATGCTTTTGGATATAGTTATCCAGCTCTTGATGTCCAGGTTTCTCTTGGCTCAAAACTTTTGTCAGATTTGCATTTTTCTGGTAAACTAGTATCTAGTGAAATTTGTTTGGTTTTTCCAATTTCTGGATGTTTTAAGTATATGCAAGGATTTGAGAGTTATGCTTATGTTTCCAGTATTATATCTTCCAAAGGTTGCATTATACCTGTGGAGTTGGTTTTGTAACTAGGAATAAGTCCAGAAATCACACAAAGTTGTTCTGATTCATTGATATAGATTTCAGCGAAGCTGTTCCACATAAAACAGCCATCTTAAGTATGAAGGAACATTGAACTTGATTTGCTCAAATTTTTTGTAGAGGGGAGGCAGCCTAGAACCATCTGAAAAAGATGATAGTGGAGAAGCTGAGATGGACGAATCAGAACCCATTATTCTGTTTAATTCAAAGGAGACAAAAATCGTTGCTTACATGGATGAAAAGCCGTCAACGGAGATTCCAAATTCAAATATTACTTATGATTACAATTCGGATTTTTTGTTGGGCGAGTCGATTCATCGAGGGCTAGGTTTTGGTGGAGAATCTGAGGCAATGATGATTGGTGTTGGGTCATCTTCAGTGCAGCTGGTAGATCAAGAAGAAGAGTCAACTGGTGACCTACTATCCCCTGAGAACGAAATGGATGAGATGACTGAAAAATTGACATCTGAGAGGTCATCTGTGAAGAAAAACGCTGGATTTTTGTCTATCGGGGGTATTAGATTGTACACTGAAGATGTATCTGGTCAGGAGAGTGATGACGGTCATGGTGAGTTGAGCTCAGAGTCTTCTGAGCTCGGGGAATCAGACGATTCAACTGATAGTGATGGTTCCGAGGGCTTTTCTGGAAGTGGTTCCGATATAGACGAAGATGTTGTAGAAGATTATTTGGAAGGAATTGGTGGCACAGAGACTCTTATGGATGCAAAATGGTTGGTTGATAAGGAGACAGACAGTGAATCAGGGTTAGATGATTCTTCTAGTAGCAGTCTTGAAGAGACTGTGGAGAAATTGGGTGGAGTCGCCCTACAAGATGCCTCTAGGGAGTATGGTATGATGAAACCAACTCGATCGAAGCCAAACAACTATAGGTGGGGTGGAGATTCTGGCTCTCCAGCTATGGACGATCTTATGCTATTTAAGGACATGAGGAGTGCTTCTGGGAAGAAGAATCGGGCTGCTCAGTTTCCCAAGTCCTGGCCTCTGGTGGCTCAGGAGAGTAAAAGACCGAGAAACTTTCCCGGTAAAGAGATTCTCCCCCAACGAATTGTCTCTATTTTCCTTGAAGTTCTGAAATGTCACTCACATGAATCCTAACATGGGTTCCCTCTGTTTTGCAACTGCGGTCAATGCTCAGGGGAGAAGAAGAAACACCGTAAAGAATTGATTGCTGCCAAGCGTCGTGATAGAATGTTACGCAGGGGAGTTGATCTCGAGCAGATAAATCTGGTATGGAAATACTATTGTTCTCCGTGCCTGCCCACTTATACATGTTGGTTGGGACTGGTAGAACCTTTTGTTGGATATTTTGTTGTCAGGATTCTCTCGTTGATTTTTGTTCTCTAAAAGATTCTAATCCACAACTTGTGCTTTCTATACTTTCTAATGTAGAAAATGGAGCAGATTGTTTTGGAAGGAGTTGACATGTATTCTTTTCAACCAATGCATTCACGAGATTGTTCTCAGGTTTTGCTTCTTAACTGAGTGCAAACCAAATGTAAATGTCCCATGTTGCAACGGGAATCACGATTCACTTAGATGAGAAGTATTTATTTTTTCACCTTTTGTGTATATTTGCTAATGCGCTTCTGCTTCTTCACATATTAAAAGATTCGGAGATTGGCGGCAATCTATCAGTTGCAAAGCGGCTGCCAAGGATCTGGCAAGAAAAGGTGAAACATCCTTTTATTTTTCTCCTCATCTATTCTTATCGTGGCTAATTATGGTTCTAATATCTGTTATCTAAAATTCAAACATCTGTGAGTTTACTTCCAAAATTTCCAGATTTGTCACTGTTACGCGGACGCAACGCACAAGGATGCCATCTTCAAGTGATAAACTGCGCCTCGAAAAGGTCCAACCAAACTCCAAAGCTCCTATGAGTACTTGATGATCCATTCGTTGTTATCTACTATATGTGTCATTGGGATGTGCTCATTAGAGGAGGAAATTTATGCAAACTCATGTTTAAATTCATCTTCTTGAGTTTGACCTTTTAAATGGAATCCATTTATTAAGGCCAAACTTATTGATTTTCAGTATCCATGTCATATGTTCATCTTTATCAAATTTCTACTATCTGATCGTGCCTTGTTTTCGAGTCACATAACCCAATTGTCTGTGGCATCAGTCCTCCTTTTTTAATGATTCTCAATTAATTTGGCCTGCATTTTATTCACTGAAACTCAAAATTTTTCTCAGCTGATTGGTTCTTTCAAGGATGAAGCCAACTTTCCTGTCCTTGATTTCCCGGACATGAAGTCAGGAAACCGAGGAAATAAAACCACAAAGGGCCAAAAGTCCCTGAAGAACTCTGCGAATAGCTCAAGCAAGAATGGCGAAACAAGTGAGGAGAGGAGAAGGAAGAAGCTGCCTCTATCTAACCAGCCTGTGTCCTTCGTGTCAAGCGGGATAATGAAATCAGAAACAGTTGAAGTAGGGATTTGTGATGCAGAAGAAGAGCTGAAAAAGATCAGCAGTGAAACTAAGGGTAAGGTTGGAATGTTTGAGGAGCACACTAAGGGATTTGGGTCAAGAGTGATGGCAAAGATGGGCTATGTCGAGGGCAGAGGACTGGGTAAGGATGGGAAGGGAATGGCCGAGCCCATTGAAGTGATCAAGCGGCCAAAATCGCTAGGGCTGGGCATGGACTTCTCGGAATCAGGAGAGGAATCTTCTGAGAGGAAGAGCAAACCTCCTTCTGGGAGGACTAGCAGACCCTCTTCGTCAAAGAAGGCTTCGAACAATAACAGTGCTCAGGGAATCGGCGCTTTCGAGAGGCACACGAAGGGGTTTGGATCGAAGATGATGGCAAGGATGGGCTTCATGGAAGGGATGGGATTGGGGAAGGATTCACAAGGGATAGTTAATCCTCTGGTTGCTGTTAGGCTCCCGAAGTCTCGAGGATTAGGAGCTACTGGTTAATGCGCATGATATGACTGTCACTGATGTATCGTATCAGGTCAGGCATTAATGTTGTTTCACTTCGTATCAAGATTCTGCTGAAAATGAAATTTTACCCAACTCAGGAAAACCGAACTATTCAAGTGAAAAAGTACTGGCGGTTGGAAGTTAAATTCATAGCCTACATCTTATGGCACATGCAGTCACCTTAATTTAGTCCTTTGCGTATTTTGTCTCTAGTTGGTTTGGCAAGTATCAGCAGGTTAAATTAACGTTCTTTCCTTCTCCCCCTCTACTTTTTTGTACGAAACAAACACGCTCTTGAAATCACAGAGATGTCGAGCCACTGTTCAGAGAGTGAGTATACAATATAGGCGGCTTATGGTAGAATGCCTTTTCCCTGGTTGATGCATTTGAGAACCTGGAAGTGTGTGCTGAGTCAATAAAATGACAGCCCGATGTTTTTCTTTCTTCTTGGGAGCCCACCATCCATCAATGGAGGTCAGTCAAAGGAAAAGCAATCCCACACGGTTAAATTTACCTCAAGCAACAATGTTTATATGAGAAAGTGGGCATAAAATGTTGCAACTTGGGGGTGTCGAGGGCCAGTTGAATGTCACGAATGCTCCTTCAAACCCTAAAAACCAGACAACTTCCTTTAATGGGGGAGTACCAGTTGGGGGTCTTTGCTCCGTAGTTTCCCCCCGTGTGGCAAAATCAAAGAAATCTGCGACGCCCGCGCTTGTGATTGGCTCCATGTGACGGTTTGAATGTGTAGCTGTCTGGACTCAAGGTAGGGTTGCTCACGGCTACGACCACTCACCTCACGGGCACCCCATTTTGCTTGCGACTTGCGAGGAACTTACGGCTCCTCCGTGTTCCAGGCACTTACTCGCGCGGTCCTAAACATTTACAAAGTCATACAAGAATAGGACACATACGTAGGACCATTTTCTGTTGTAACTGACACCTGAAATTCGGCCCGGATACCAGATCCGAGTTGAAAGACGATACAGCTCAAAGTCATCTCTCAACAATAAATGAGTCAACAACCATATAGGTAAAAGGAAAAATTTTCCTGATGTTCTTACCTCGTCATGTAATATAAAAAAAGTATCAATTAATTATCCGAATAATGATCGTAACCAATGTTAATTAGAATATAATCTTATTAGTATTTTTAAATCATGTCATTTTACAGTAAGATCTGTCCAATTTTCCTAAGATAAGATATCTAGGCATTAACGGGGAACATTGTTGTTGGTGACACGCAAAGGTATTTCTTGTTCTGTACACAGCTGTTAGAAGTGGGCTGCCCTGCCCTGCCGTGGCAGCCACAAAATTAAATTATTTTCTTCTTTTAGATGGGAATTTGTTAAAGTCAAAGTCAATTTAATGAGGCCCATGTTCAATCAACTGCATCAGCCTCTGCCCTGTAATTACATTATTCATTGAATATCAAGTAATAAATCTCTTTTTGATCAAAAAAAAAAATCTCTTTTTTCAGATCCCAGGGCAGTAATACAAGATTCTATGAGTTCGATTTCATTATAAAAGTTATATGTCTTTTTTATTTTTCTTTATATCATATTATTATGTTGAATTTATGAATATCTTTTATTATTGAAAAAAATAATATTTTTATAAATAGTAATAAAGCTTTGCGCTTTTTTATCAGGTACAGGATACCCCAACACTTTTTTTTTTTTTTTGGTCGCCAGCCACGGTATCCAAGCAGGCCCCACCAGCGGTGAGATGGCATCTTTCAGCCAACCATACTTGACTAATCCGTTGGTCGCCCCGGGTCGCACGCCTGGCAATGGCGGGTGAGGCTCCCAAGAGAGGTGTCTGCGTACGTGAGGTCTCGAACCTGAGACCTCCTTAAGCGGCACCGAGCTGCTTACCACTCGGCCCAACCCCTCTTGGTGGATACCCCAACACTTAAGAAGCAACATCCGTATCCATCTTTGCATTATCTTTTCTTTTTCATAACAAAAAAAGTCCAAGCGCTTGAAAGAAACAAGAAAAAGGGAAACAATTGGCATTGAGTCGACAACGATTTAATTATATAAAGCTCCCCTCCTTTTCTTTTTTCTTTTTTTTTTGCACGGTCAGTTTTCCTGAAAAGATGTGCAAGTGCCCTGGTGGAACGCTGGGATTGCATCTGGATTGCAAGGGATGAGAACCAGTTTGTGGATGAACTTTCTAGGCTAGGCGAGGGAGTCATGAAATCGGGGCTGAACATTTTCGAAGGAGAGGACTTGAGTCTTTTGTCTCTGAAACTCAATCCCAACTCCCTGAACGCCAAGTTGTAATGTCGTTTTTTAATTCAGTAATATATATTAATTTATCCAAAAAAAAAAAAGTCCCCGGGTCAGTGAGAATGATGAATTAAATTTAACGCAATTATTTTATCCTTTTTTTGGTCAAAATTTACAAAGAGAAGAAGGATTAGACACAGCGAGGTGTTTGAAATATTTTAATTTTCAGTTAGATATAGTAGGCAAATTAGGAAAAAAGAATATGCACCGAGCATCTAAATAGAATCTACAGATTTTGTGGATAAATTTCAATTCCACGGATAAGATCCTTCGTTTTTCAAAATGGTAACCACGTAAAGTGCTGCTCTGAATGTTCCCTTTCTCGATTGGCAGTTATCGGCAAATGAACAACGAGGACAGACAGAACAGCTCATTCTCGGTCGACAACATCTTCTGCAATTTAATATGCGAGAGCTCAGAAGAAAAAAAAGGGGGGGTTTCGAGTTTGAGGATAAGATCTTTGGTATTACTGTTGGGAGAAGTTGGGCGAGCCATGTTTTTTCATATAAGGATGATAAGAAAACCAGAGTAGTGGTATTATTTGTCATTGAGAGAGTTCTGGTTCCTTCCTCAAGTAAGGGTTTCTTTTTCCTCCTCCTCCAGTTCTAAATTTTATTCTTTTATTACAACACATTTCTCTGGTGGAGAACTGTCGGAGTTGGTCGATATTTGGTCTTTCTAATTATCCTCCTCGAAAGCTCAAATGTGAAATCCACGTCGACTGTAGGCAGAGATAAAATCAGAATCAGAATTAACAAAAAGAAATGCACACGTATTTATGTGGATTATAATTCTCATATACTTGTCACATGTCTTTTGAATACTGGATCTCGACAACTGATCATGAGCTAAGCCTTTTGTTTTTAGCGAGCCACTTGGTGATTAATGTTAATCACCAAGTGGGAGAGGGGGCATTTTTACGTCATTGGCTGTCTATATAAACTCGGTATAACAACGATAGAGCAGAACCCGAGCAGGCTCTTTCTGCATCTGAACTTTAACTATTCAAACCGACAGTTCTTTCACTCTCTTCGTCTGAGACAGTTAGGTCGGAGAGAAGGCGAGTTCCAGAGATTTTTCTAATATCAATTCTCATCAGTCAACTAAGTTATTTGGGACTCCCTCTCAAGTTCCCGATCACCATAATCTCCTCTCGGCTGAAACTTCTTGAGCCTGGACAAGAAGCAGGAGAGAAGGAAAAGATGGCAGGAGGTTCGTTTGGTCCGACTGGAGTGGCCAAGGAAAGGGCAGAGCAGTACCGAGGAAGGGTCACTGCTTATGTGATCATAACCTGCATCGTGGCTGCTGTCGGTGGTTCAATCTTTGGTTACGATATTGGAATTTCGGGTAAAGTTCAATTTCCTCCATTTTATCTTACCTCACATGCAGCTGGTAATAGACTACTAGTTTCCACAGAAATGAGCTATAGAACAGCAGCTTCCTTCGATGTTTGGCCTTCTCTTTTTCACCTAAGATTGGTTTCAGCCAATTGTTAATATTTACAAAGCTTGATCGATGAGGCCATTTCTGTAACCAGTTACCGAGCCTTGTTTCTTAACATTTGTCGGTTTCCCAGCCGCTCCACCGGTATATTTAATCCCCCTGTGATTTAGAGAATAACTTATCAGAGGAGACCTGTTATTTGTTCAAGATGATGGGAAGATAGATGAGAGATACTGGACCGACTTATAACAAAGTTTGAGCAGGCTTCAAGTCTGATAATTTCATGGAAGAAGTGGTGTTCGAAATCAAATTCATGGGACTCATGAGATTAATCTGCACACTGTGAACAGGAGGAGTTACATCCATGGATGGGTTTCTCGAGAAGTTCTTCCCTGAAGTTTACAGGAACAAGAAGCACGCTCATGAGAACAACTACTGCAAGTACAACAATCAAGTTCTCGCTTCATTCACCTCCTCTTTGTACCTTGCTGGCCTTGTTGCTTCTCTCGTGGCTTCTCCTATCACGAGGAATTATGGGCGCAGAGCGAGCATTGTATGTGGCGGGATCAGTTTTCTCGTTGGAGCAACCTTAAATGCGTCAGCTGTGAATCTTGCCATGCTTCTGCTGGGTCGAATAATGCTTGGTGTCGGCATTGGCTTCGGAAACCAGGTAACTTTTAATTTCTCACAACTGAATTTCCCTGTAATTTTTTTATGCAAAAGAAATTAAATTTAGCCGAGCATCATCTGCTGATCTTCAGATGGTTAAAACTGTTTTTACTTGCACACACGTTGTCTCTTCAGAGGAACTATTGAAGAGCACTGAGAGATCAGATATATGCATTTTGAAATGAAGTATTTCCCGTTTCTTTAATTCTCCATGTGTCATTTACATCTTCTGGGCTCTACTTTGCCTCCTGTAAAGGAAAAAGGGGAGAACACGATTGAAAGACTAGTTTTTGACAGAGTTAAGAAGTACCAATCAAGCATGTGAAGATCTTTTGTACTTCAGTAGGAAGTCTTGGACATTGTTTCCTCTGATAAATGCCTTTTGTTGAAGGCGGTTCCTGTATACTTGTCAGAGATGGCACCAGCCCATCTCCGAGGAGCACTAAATATGATGTTTCAGCTGGCTACCACTCTCGGCATCTTTACAGCAAACATGATCAACTACGGGACCGAGAAGCTCCAGCCATGGGGGTGGAGGCTCTCTCTCGGACTCGCTGCACTTCCTGCTCTTCTGATGACTGTAGGGGGACTTCTACTTCCCGAGACACCCAACAGCCTGGTAGAACGAGGAGAGAGAGAGAAAGGCAGACAAGTCCTAGAAAAGATACGAGGAACAACAAATGTTGATGCAGAATTCCAGGATATTTTAGATGCAAGCGAATTTGCAAACTCTATAGAGCATCCTTTCAGGAATATTCTGCAGAAGAGGAACAGGCCACAGCTCGTGATGGCTATTTTTATGCCCACCTTCCAGATCCTCACTGGAATCAATTCGATCCTTTTCTATGCACCGGTTCTCTTTCAGAGCATGGGATTCGGGGGAAGTGCATCATTGTACTCCTCGGCTCTCACTGGTGCTGTGCTTGCCTCATCTACTTTTATCTCAATTGCAACTGTCGATAGATTGGGTCGGAGGGCCCTGCTTATAAGCGGTGGAATTCAGATGATTGTGTGCCAGGTAAATTCTTTCTTACGTTGTGTTCTGTTAGAACTCCAGGTCGGCTTTGGTTAAAAATGATGGAAATGGAATGCAGAGGAACTGCTGCATAATGAGTCTTGACCTATACGAATTCCAGCTAAGCATGCATATCCTCTCATTGGAAAGAATCACTGGGTGGATTGGGTCGATGGACACCCAAAAGCACATGAAAGTCAGCTCCAAATTGAGACCCACAGTCATGGAAGTTTTGGGCATCCGATAGACCAGTCCACAAAGTGGTTCTCGATCCATGGGATGGCATGAGTAGCGTAAAGATACTGTTTTTCACCTTCTCTTTGGTGTTGAAAGCATCTTCCAGATACATTTCTGATTTCTAAACACCATAAAAACCTGTTCCACTTAATTTGTTAACCAGAAAAGTTTACCATAGGCGTTTTTTTTGGGCTGCCCTCAATGTATGTCAGTTAATACAGGGTTTTTTCCATTACTGTGTGCAACAGTCTGTAGTGGCCCTGATCCTGGGACTGAAGTTTGGGAACAACCAAGAGCTCACAAAAGGGTTCTCTATACTGGTGGTGCTCGTGATTTGCTTGTTCGTTGTCGCCTTTGGGTGGTCGTGGGGCCCTCTTGGATGGACAGTGCCGAGTGAGATATTCCCGCTGGAGACCCGATCTGCTGGGCAGGGCATAACTGTGGCAGTGAACCTTCTCTTCACATTCATAATAGGGCAGTCCTTCCTTTCCCTCCTCTGCGCGTTCAAGTTTGGAATCTTCCTCTTCTTTGCTGGGTGGATTACAATCATGACAATCTTCGTGTGGGTCTTGCTGCCTGAAACAAAGGGGGTACCGATCGAAGAGATGATTCTTCTGTGGAGAAAACATTGGTTCTGGAAGAGGACAGTGCCTGCTTTACCAGTTATTGATGAGAGTAACAGTAAGGCAAGCAATTTGTTGGAGACAGATTGAACGAATGTCCAGCTGCAACCACGGGTAACAGCTCTGCGAATAATGTAGGAAACAGTGTAACAGATGTTTTCACGAGCACGGTTCTTTTCTCCTAGCTCTACTTTCATGATTATCAGATTTCCGAGTTATCTTTATTGGTAGCTTTTGCAATCACTGCATATCAAATAGCAAATTAAAGAATTGATTCAGAAAGACATGCCATCAATATGATCTGCATTGCCCCGACAAAGTTAATCCAGCTATTCTCAATGAATATGGATATTGCCTTATTTTGGTGTTTCTGTTAGCAGAACATGTTGAGAGACCAATATCTCATACAAAAATGTCCATAGCGACTGAAACACTTCTTCGGTATCATCACCCCCTCCACAGTACATTTGCGTTGAGAAGGATTCGAAATAAGTTTGCTAACACCCCTCTTCCTCCCTGGAGCTGCCATTACCTCATATTGCCGAAGGGATCCTCATAATATGTGCTGCGATCAGGATAATCAACGGTCCTGCATTCCTGTCATACCTAAACACATCTTAATTGCGGTTTCAACCAATTAGCTTTCCTCAACCAAACACACACCTAAACTATAGTTTCAACCAATTAACCTTTATCCATCAGATTTCGACACTATCTCGCAGATATACCCAGGAATTTAATTCCAACTGCTGAAACAAAACCTCCACTACCAAAGCTTCCCTCAGATTTCAGGAAAATGCTTCCACATAGAACGGAAGATGAATAACAATACCAAAGTAGTAACCTTTTTATTCCAGAACTGATCCTTGGTGATACATGGAAGCAGTCAGACATATAAAGGTTGGAAAAGTAAAATATTCCTACCAAAAAAAAAAAAAAAAGTAAAGTAAAATATGAAAACACCAAGAAACAGTAAACTTAGACATAACCTTAGCTCGTCTCTAACTCATGGTGGCGATGATACCGAACCAGGCAGCCTGCTACAAACCCTAGGTTTCTCCTACATGGGCACCCAGATTAAACCTTTTTGCTACCATATAGGGTAATGGAGAACATTCCTGATAATCACAAGCGGCTCCAGACGCTCATCATCATACAGCTATATCTTCTCGTCCTCAGAGCCGCTCCTCTTGAAGAATAAATAAAGGGAAACCCCTTGAATCCATCCTCCAGCAGAACAGTTTCACTCATCATCCGTGAGAAGCAGTAAAGGAAAGGAGACCCCTCTCTTGATCCATCTTACGCGTCGCAACTTCCATCTCACGCTGCGTCGAGCCTGAGCAACCGCCGCAACTCGCAGGTTGCCGCACCGACCTTCCTCAGAAAGCACGGAACCGGAACCGAGCTCGGCGGCGGCGACTTCAGGTAGACCCCCGATCCGGCGTACACTAACGGCGGGTCAGAGAATCGGAGCTGATTCTGCACGGTCGCCGGATCCGGTCCCAAACGGTTCGTTGATCCCAGACCCAGGTTGAGGTCACGACTCTCTCCGGAGATTTCCAATCCTCTATTCCCAAAGAACGCCGCCAACGGCTCCCCGCGCTTGAGAATTTTAACTTGGCCCATCACGAGATCCCTCGCCGGGACCCTAGCCAAGGTCGACCGATCACGGGTCTGAACGTGGCCTTGGTTACCGGAGGGCCTCTCGTTTCTCCGACGAGAGCGGTTGGGGCCACGGCTTTGGAAGATATCGGGGTTTGCGTTCCCGTGAAGGATCGCCATGGCCATTGATTTGCAGACAGGAGAAGAAAACAAAGGGACCGGAACGGCAGACCGGAGACTCTGATATTCTTCCTGTCCCGTGGTTCGGATCCTTTGATATGTAGGTCTTATTTCATTATTTTTATTTTCAATCGTAACTAATTACAAAATATCAAATAATAGAAATTTTTAATTTATTTTTTTAATAAAAATTAAAAAGGATTACGACGAGATTTCATCAATTTTATAAGCATCGATGCATGGGCTATGTTTAGGACTCAAATTGTGAAGGGCGGTTGCTATGGTGGGGCTGGACTACGATAACAAGAAATACCCATCCATCCGGCCCGATAATCTGCATTTTCTTTCAAACTTCTTTGCACATTTTTTTTTTCCACCGTCGGAAAAAAAAATAGAGTTTTCACTATTTTGAAATTTAGATATAGAATATACTAGAGGGCGACCCGTACTATAAAATTATCAATTATATATTATATAAAAATTTAAGATGATCAGAGAAATAATATAATGATCAAAACAATAAAATTTAACATTGGAGTATATAAAAAAAAGTAGTTCAAATAAAATAAAATAAAATAGAACAGATAATTATGAGAACTTCTAATAAATAAAGTAAATTTTTTTAATAGAAATTACAAACATGGCAAGAAGCGGAGGATTTTAAAAACGTGAATATAGATTGTACAGTTAAGAAAATCATATAAAACATTTGAGAAAATCATGGAAATAGTTCAAAAAAGGGTAAATTTTTGTGGTTAAAATTGTAATTATTAAGTGATATGAGATGGGAATGAAAATTTGAGCAATTAATGAAATATTTTTAATATTAAGCTCGTAGATATAGAGTGATATGAAAATAAACAAAATTACTATTTTACCCATAATTCGGATGATTTTATAAAGTACATACGTATTATAGATTCTGATATTTAAATTAGATTGATGATGGATATAGAAAATAAAAAAAAAAAGATACCGAACTTCTCACAAATTTATATATAACAGTATCGATAGATGTCTCGAATTTTATTCAAACATCTTTAAAAGATATGCTGATATCTTTATAGTATCTCTGCACTATCTTTATAATATTTCACGTTGAGATCAATATTCTTTTATTTTCCTATAAATATGTGGCAGTAGTTCATATATGAAGATAATTGATGTTTATCGAATTTGAGAATTTTCTTTATTTCCATTTTTCGAATATCTCGACATTCACGGTGAATTAACGAGTTTTTGGATTGCAATTTTTGCCTCACCCATCACTTTTTAGGCACCGGAGAAGGAAATTATGAACAATCCATGATTTCCCACGGCGAATCTTGCGATCTCAAAGTTCAAGTAAAATGCAATTATTCAAGAATATATATATATATATATATGAGAGATCTCGTAGATCATTCATTGATCTTCCCTTATCACGACATGGCAGAATCACAAGAAGATGGATTACTAGATAACGTGATGACTAATTATTTACTTATCCAACACGACAAAACTTATCAGATTATAATCTATTTATTTTTCATTTCAAGATGATCGGTCGAACTATTAATAATAACAAAAAAAAGATTGCATATTTTTTCCTCCTTACACTATTTTTGTCTGTCTCAAAGTCAAAGGTTAGCTCGGTCGACCCCATCCTGACTCAGTAAGGGAAAAAAAATAGAAAAGAAAATAGAGCAAAAAAAGGAAATGGCTTTGCCGACAGGCTTGATTTTCTGACGCTGGCCCAACTACTCATTCATTGTCTCCTCTTTTTTCCCCCCAAAAAAAAAAATGCAGGTCAAACTCTTAGCTTCTAAGTAGCAGTAATTGAACGGATTTTCCACAAGAGGAAGCATTATTTTTTCTTTCTTCTATTCGTGCGTTTGATAAAGACATGCATTTATCTTCCAATAATTAATCACTTCTCGAAAACATATAAATTATAATTAAAAAAAAATCATGTCACAGATATTTCCTTGACAATCTAACCATTAACGCGTAATTTTCTTCCTATAATCCTCAATTTTTCCATTCCTGTTTGTTGTAGGAATCCTAGCCAAGTTGCTTCCTCCTCTACATTTTCAGTAAGCCAATGATTTAAGAAATTCTTACATATTTCTAACTCATCGCGTGACTTGAAAAAAATCATATTATTACAAATAAATCAATCAATATTTAAAAATTTTAATAATTACCTTATTTCATATGACCGCAAAATAGAATGACCCAAAACTTCTTTTCCAAATGACCATGTTTCATTTGGACAACATTGAATCACCTCTACAACTGCATGGAGAACCAAGTGCTGGACCATTAAAAAAAAAAAGAAGATAAAATGAATTTCTCTTTAAAAACAGGGGACCAATGACCAGCTGCAACGTGGACCGGATGGTCCTATTATATATCAATAGCTCTGACACACCCATCAGTGATGTAGGTTGACTAAGTGGCCCCCACATGCATTAGATGCTTCCTGGCCAGCGCAACACGATGACGTGTACGTCCTCCGTTGAAACGGAATTCCAAACAACTTCTTCCACTTTTATCTCGAGATGCGGTCCTCTAGTTCTCGGTTCATCCGCTTAATCACCTAGACTTTCAACTTTCCCCGCTGCGATCCTAAACCATCTCCTCCTCATGCCATATATCAGCATGTTCTCTATCATAATAACAAGCTTAGCTCTCCTCTATAACAAACATATAAAGGGAAACTAGCATCCACGTCTGTCCATTTTGCTACTATAATCGAATATATTTTCACTCAGGTCAAGCAAATAGAATTTTTTTAGTACTATCGGTGCCTGCAAGATATTTGATAGTATAGGTACTTAAGTGAAACATTTTAAAATTTTAGGGCCTAAATGTTGATTACTCTCTGTGCCCTTGGGCGTCCCGCGGATCACCCGCGGGAGGAAAAGAAACGCGAACAAGCGAAACAAGTGGAGGAACACACTGCGACGCCCTCTCCGCCCTCTTCTTTTTCTTTTGTTTTTCTTGGCTTAGAGACGGCCCCTCAGCTAAATATTTAGCAAATAATATGAAATAATAAAATATTTAATATATAATATATAATAAATTTATTACATAAATTAATTGTTTAAGTTTCAATATATGTGGAAGTAAATTTATGCATATTAAAGTATGAGATAGATTAAGGGATGAATTTCTCTACCTTCTGACATCTGACGTATCTCTTCCATTGATCAGAAAAAGAAGGGGAAGGCATCATCTCTTCTTTTTGCAATTGGCTTTGCTCCTGATCGTTACAGGGGGGAGGGAGTGGTCTATGGAGGGGGAGACTGCACCGTCCCAACACAAGAGGGATTTATCGACGAGCAGCGTCGCCAGCAGCCCCGAGACGAAGAGGGAGCTGTTCGAGTTCTTTGGATGTGTCTTTCACCTTGGCGTCAATTCAATAGGCCACGAGTATTGCCACCTGAGGTTTCTCGTCATACGCGGCAAGTATGTCGAGATGTACAAGCGCGACCCCCATGAGAATCCTGGCATTGTAAGCTCTCTCTCTCTCCCGCGATATTCGAACCTTTTCTGTTATGATCCACATCCTTGTTGTTCGGATAGTCTTCAATTTTCGTTCTTGGACATGATTCCTTCAAATGCTATGCGATGTTCAACGCTTTCCCTTTTCCGTTCTTCAGCCTTCGATTTTCAGTGAAACTGTTAGTTCAGCTCATTCTTGAGCTGGATTTTCAAATTTGAACCTTGGACATGTTTTTTCATACTCGTATCCGATGCAAATCCTTTTCGTTCTGTTCCCCGTTATTGACATTTCATATTCTTTTTCTTTTTGCTAGGAGACATTTTATTTTCGACTTGTACGTTTTTGCCAATTGTTCCTCTACTTGCATTGTATTCGATGTTAATTTTTCGGCAGCTGATGATTTCCTAAACCCTCTATTCTCCCTTTGTTTTGAAAAGTGGATGCTTGGCAGGGCGGGATTAGCTTGATTTGTTTGTTGAGCTGGGATGTACTGTTTTCACTTCTCAGTTTCAATTTTCAATAGAGTTGGTTCAAATGCCATGTTCGAAGCATGTTTATTACGTTTGTGCTGCTAATATTTCATTATTTCTCCCTTCATTTATGTATCAATTCTTTTTTTTTTTCCATTTAATTGTTGGACTAGTTTTTGTAATTTTTCTGGAGATTGATGCTTGCCCCTAAGTGACTGTGGAAGAATAAGGAAAAGTATCTTTTTTTTCCTCTGGTACTGTGAATGGAGAATGTGAGACTGTCCAGCGAAGTACGATTTAGGATTAGTCTGGAAAGATGTGATAGAATCCTCGTTAGGTTGCCAATGGATTTCTGACCAAAACCCTGAAGATTGATTTGGGGGAATTTTACTTAATTTTGTTTCCTTGGTGCAGAAACCAATTAGGAGGGGGGTACTAGGTCCCTCACTTATGGTGGAGGAGTTAGGACGCCGGAAGGTCAACGATGGGGTAAGGATCTTCCAATGTATAGAGTAAAAATGTTGGCCTCATTGGATGATTCTTTTTCTCCCCTCTTTCTGACGGTGCTCTTCTTTCTTAATAGGATGTATACGTAATACGATTTTATAATCGGCTGGACGAGACAAAGAAAGGAGAAGTAAGCATATCTTCCTCCATCTTCAATTGTTTCAACAGTTTGTATAGCTTCTGAATATGGCATGAATTAGCTGGATATGCTTAATGGAATACTGCTGTCCTTTTTCTTGCTTCTTATGCTCCATCACTTAAGTGAATGATGTGCTATGGTGGTTGATTCTTACACAATTAATGGTAGATTTGGTGAACTTTTTGATACAGCTTCACCATAAAATATCTATTATCTATCATGTCAATACATTGAAGTCTAGTCCCACAACCTCGTAGCTGTAAGATGAAAGTTCTCATACATTCTTCCGTAGACTCACAAATAATTAACAGCAGCTATAGTTTCAAAAAAATCATTTGTCCACACTGCATTATCTTCTCAAGAGTCTAACATTCAATTTTGTTAAGATTGCATGCGCTACTGCTGGAGAAGCTCAAAAATGGATGGAGGCATTTGACCATGCCAAGCAACAGGTTTCGCAAGCTGTGTAGTGTGATTTTTACATGCAGGACATTTCCTAGTTTGCCCTTGTTTCAACCTACCTTGCCATTCTTATTCTATCTTTTTCAATTTGGAAACATTTTGATGGACAATCTATCTAGAGTTTGGAACTTTTTATAAAGCATTAATATTTCATAGAACTTGTGGATTTCCAGTATTATTAACTCGGTGATTCTAAGGTGTGATCAGGCTGCATACGAGCTTTTGAGAGGTGGTAGTACCAGAGAGAAACTGAATGTGGAGACAGAGTATGCTCAATAACCAGCCCTTTTTATATATTTTACTTTAATGTGTTTTTGATTTACTGTCCCATATATTTCTTTGCAAGTTCACATGATTATTCTATTTTTCTCTTGTAGCAGACTATCCTTGTTTTTTCTTAGTCTATATTTACTTTACATTGTGAAGGATCAACCTAGAGGGGCATCGGCCCAGAGTGAGGCGTTATGCTCATGAGTTAAAAAAATTCATAAAGATTGGCCAAGGTGAGGTATTATTTGTTTTGGTTGTAACTGCAGTTGAATGTGCATTTGTATCTCATCAAATTTTGCTAACTAGATTTTAAAATTGTCCATTGAATCTGGTCACTTGCAGGTCCAGAGGCTCTTTTGCGGCGTTCCTCTAACTTAGGTGATAGGTATTTCCAGAGCGATGCTGGAGATGCAATTGAAGCCCATGATTGGAAATGTGTCCGGACGATTAATGGTACTCCAATATTGTTTTACTGAAAAGGAATTATCCACCTTCTTTTACCACTAAATTATCCAAGTGAAACCAAGGGAAATCTGATAAGATTATACTACTTAACCCTTTTTATCCTCAGCGTAGTTTGTGTGTTACTTTCTCTAAAAGGGCATAGACATTAGATATTTGCTTATTTGAGACTCACTTTGCTCAGCTTTGCATTGTTGTTTTCTTTCTTTCCAGGAATCAGAATCTTTGAGGATGTTGCTGATTCTGAGGTATGTAATGCTCTCCTATCTCAATCTCTCCACACCTGGGATATATTTCGTAAAGTGTCCTTCAAGACTGGGTCTCTCGGTGTTTGCTGTTCTTGAAAGGCTGGAAAGGGTGTGCTTGTGAAGGCTGTTGCTGTTATCGAGGCAAGTGCAGATACAGTTTTTGAAGTAATACTAAGCCTCGAGCGGCGTCGTAGATACGAGTAAGATGCATTTAGTTACTTCTTGAATTTTTTTACATCAGTTGCATCACATAACTTGCCCTTTATGGTACTCTGCAGGTGGGACACATTCAGTGGTGATTTGGAGCTTGTAGATTCTTATGATGGTCACTATGATGTTGTGTATGGGACATTTGATCCAAAATATCTTACTAGGTAATATGGTTGAATTCTTTACACATTTTTGTATTTGAACTGTTCTGGTATCTTGTTTTCGGTCTAGGTTTTTCAGTCATAGAGCAACTAATTCTCCTAAAGACCCTGCATATCAATAGATGTGAAAGCATAACCATCTAGTTCTGTTTATGTCATCCGCTTAAGTGATAGTATAAGTGACTCAAGGTAATGGATTTTTTTATGCTAAAGGCAGGAAGTTTTATCTATTTTCTTTTCCATGTAGTACCTGAGCATTTCCTCTAAACTCTCGGGAGATTTGACATCAAATTTAGGAATTTTTCAATTTCCTTTTTCCATATAATACTTGAGTGTATTCCTTATCATTCTTATGAGGTATAACTACTGCGGCTCCCCCATTTCAACCGACTGGCTGTCTCGGCTAACAACTATTAGGCTGTCTCTTTAAATCTTGTGGTTCTTTATTCAGTCAATATTTGGGGAATTTTACATTAAATACTAGCTGTCATGTCCTGCAGATGGAAATCCAAAAGAGATTTTGTCTTCTCCAGACAGTGGTTTTGTGCACAAGATGGGACATACAGTATTGCTATCACCTTCACATTTCCCTTTTTTTTTTTTTTTCATTTCGATGTCTGAGAAACTTTCATATTTTGTAAAAGATTTTTTGACGTGGAACATCATTTTATAACTTTACCATATTTACTGCTCCTGTGCTAACTATTACACTTTCTTCCCAAACAGCTATAATGCAACTTCCAGCAGTACACAAGAAAAAGCCTGCCAGAGCAGGATACAAGCGCATCACTGTTAACCGTGAGATACATAATCTTTTATAGGTTCTAGTTCGTTTGCTCAACTTCCTTATTGTTTCAACTTGAAATAACTGACAGGTAATTGTTGAATTGTTTCTTTTCTTCATATGACTCTGTAGCTTCCACATGGGAGATCAAATCTATAAACATGCCAATGGGTATGACTTCATCTAAATGTCTGGTGACACAAATGATGGAGATACAATCAGTCAAGTTGTGTCGATGGAAGAATGATCATTGCTGGAAGTTCGAGAAGACTGTACCTTATGCCTTGCTGTGCCAAGTGTCTGGTGTTGTAGCCTATTCCTTGACTTTTAATTATGTCCACAGTCGGAGTTCTCTAACTTAAAGGGACGGCTAATATCCTGTTGTGAAAAATAAAGGATTTTCTGAATCACCAGAAACAGACGGTTAATCCCAGAGAAGAGCCCCTATCACAGAAAGTAGCTTTACCCAGATTTCAGAATCTCTTAAGCTGCCATATTACATGTTTAAATTAATGATTTTCAGGCTTAAAGGAATACATCGAAGCAAATCCTGCCCTCAAATCAGAAACACCTGTGGCCATCTTCCAGGCAAAAGTCTCAGATATATCGAGTTCCAACAGTGACTTTGAGGATTTGAATGTAGAGAATGATGAATTCTACGATGCTGTGTCTCCGGACTCTTCATCGGACGAAAGTGACGAAGAAGAAACTAATGAGAAGGTTCCCATGATCTTATTCACTGGGAGTAATATAATTATATCTTTATTGAATCTGAGCATCATAATCTTCTCTTAACACAATTTGAATAACCTAAAATCTATCAGGTTGGGAAGGTTAGGTTGAAGAATGTATCATGGGCTATAACAGGCTTGGCTTTGAAGAAGTCATCAGGTGAATCCTTTTATTCTATCACTTAAAATCCAAGGCAAGATACAGATAGTTTTGCATTATTCTTTCCTTGAAACACATGCACAAGCATAGAGAATGGTGGACACACTTATCTTTGGAGGGAAAGGTTGAGGTGAAATAATGTTAAAGACATATGTGACGCTGGAGAACCTAATACTGGACTTGCTTTTTGCAGGCAAACAGGGTTATACCAATACTATTTTTACGACTGAAATTAATTTTTCTTTGAGAAAATATAATTTGAAATGGAATCATGTAATTGCTGCTTTCCCTTTAAATGCAGTAACGGATACACACAAGGAACTCGACCCACATGCAACTCCGATCAGTATTGATCCAAGCAATTACCATGGTTCCTTGGCCAAGGAGAAGGATGATTCAGACACGAACTGTTGGAGTTCTCCAAGTGGCAGCGGATTCATGATACGTGGAAAAAATTACTTGAAAGATAACACAAAGGTAGATCATCAACTTCATGACTCATGCATTCTTATTTTTTATAGAAAAAGCATGATATGAGTCTCTGTAAAAGAAAGCATTACAGGGAATTGTCTTTTTCCATTTCCCAAGTTTTTGGACAGAAGTTTCCCATGGACAAATGGAGCTATATGACTATATTTCTTTTGCAGGTTAGTGGAGGCGACCCTCTTCTCCAACTCATTGCTGTTGACTGGTTGAAAGTGGATGAAAAACTTGATAATGTTGCACTGCATCCTAAATGTCTCGTGCAGGTATACCCAATATTTCTGCCTGATGGAGAAAAGATAGTTTTTGTTCTGGAGATGAATTAATTCTCTTTCACCATAGCAACTACTTACTGTTAAAATATTCTTTCATTGTCTTTTCAGACAGAAGCTGGGAAAAAGCTTCCTTTCATTCTCATTGTCAACCTTCAGGTATTGTTATTAAGTAATTTCCTCTTTTATGCCAATGAATTTGTTTTTTTTAATCATTAAATAATTTATGCCAATGAATTTGTTAAAAAGAAAAAGAGGGTGCACTATCTGGCAGATTATGAGAGTTGAAAAAAATTGATAGATTTCTCTCTTCTTTTCTCTGACCTCAGATTCCAGCAAAACCAAACTATAGTTTGGTCTGTTATTACGCTGCTGATAGGCCTATAAATAAGAAATCATTGTTGGGTAAGTTCATTGATGGGTCAGATGTATTTCGGGACTCAAGATTCAAACTGATACCAAGTATAATTGAGGTATGTCCCGCATACTTCCAAAGCAATTACTTTGCTTTGGATGCTGTAGAGAAGCTAATGCAGTTGGGTTGCAGGGATATTGGATGGTCAAGCGCGCTGTTGGAACAAAAGCTTGCCTTCTGGGGAAAGCTGTAACCTGCAATTACCTAAGACAGGACAACTTTTTGGAGGTGATGATAATGACGATGATACCTACAATTCTAGTTATTTGTGGGGAAGCCCATAGGCTGAGTCTGATCTCAAATGATTATTCTTCTTCCCCTTATATATACTTCTCAACTGAATCAATAAGCACAGGACTTTGTGAATCTCTTAACAAGAAATGTCGAACCCATGACCATCGCAGTTTAAGTGATGAAGATGGTAACCAATCTTTCCCTTTGTAGATTGATGTGGACATAGGATCATCTTCAGTAGCAAGGAGCGTCATTGGTCTCGTGCTCGGATATGTGACAAGCATAGTTGCCGATCTTGCCATTCTTGTGGAGGTAACATGATCATACCTCTTGGCATCATTATCTTTGAAATCATGCCCTCTCTGCACATCTTTCATTTGTTCCCCTTTGAAACATGTGATAGTCCTCGCTTCTGTTTATTTAATACATACTTGTAAAATCTTTATTTTCAGGCAAAGGAAGAGGCTGAATTACCTGAGTACATTCTTGGAACCGTTAGGCTAAACTGCTTGAGGCCCGACTCTGCTGTACATTTTGGGGATTGAGGATTTTTGCATATCAAGGTTCTTTTGTATCCTTATAGAGATCTGACTTCCAGGATGGAGGAAATTTTAAGCAGTACCTCCTCACATTTGATCATTTGCAAAACTATAAACCGAGTGTTGAAAGCGGGGATGAGATGCAATTGCTTAGCATGACATTGCTACATGAGATTGTTTTATGGCGTATGGGAAGTGTGTGAGTTTGAAACCCCCTGCCATGTATGACAAGCCTTGTAAAAATTGCCTGCTGCCTCCTCGGTACTGTGCCAGGAAATTCTCTCTCAGTTTATGTTGATAAATTATCCACCAAATTTCAGGAACAGCTTACAGCAAAAAACAAAAACAAAAAAAAAAGGAAAGGAAAGATTCAGAACCACTCAAGACCCTGAATGGTAGACAGAGTCAATGGATTTCTGTTGTTTCAACTAACATGGAGAAATTGGCCATTAAGCCGGCTTGCCTTATGATTAATGGACATGATGCATTCCTAAGCAGAACCATTTTTTCAGTAAATTTCATGGGCTTTGACTAATTTTAGATTCGAGTCAAGCTAACTTATTAAAAAAGAAAACTATTTCAAATGTGAGTTTTCTCTATTTAAGAGACTCAGATCAAAGAGGAGTGACCGTATTACCACAACTAATGCTGGTTCGTTAAAAAAAAAATGTAGTTGGTCAACAATTGTTGGATGGATCTCAGGATCAGTTGCAAGTCGAAAGTTTTTTGGAAGTTTCTCAGATAGTGTAAGTGTCATAAAGGTATACAGAATGGGACATAGAACTTTCCATATTGAGGATCCATAGTTCCAAAACAAGAGAAGGTACAGCACTTGAACAATGCATTTCTTTGCGCATTGAATTTTCAGCTTTAATTCTCTTTATTTCGCTTGGATAATACGGATGCAAGGGAAGAACCAGAACAGTCTTATGCCAGCGCTCTAGGTGACAGCACCAGAACTGCAAAGGGAAGAATGTAGAATTAACCGAGAACTGCTCAGTAACTTCTTCCATAACATGTTTTGCTTCTTTTCCTTCCTTTCATTTTCATTTCTGGTCACTGGCTAGGAAGAGGACAAGGGAGATGGAAAGAAGAGAAATTAGAGAAGGTGACCTCTCATCTAATTTTAGACAATGCAAATATAAAATACGATACATAGTTAAAAAGAAGTTCTCTTTTAAGAATTTGCCTCCACACTGCAAATCTCTCATTTGCATTCTCAGTCAAGTAGAACAAATCTCTCTTCGCCCTGCTTTTATTTTGAGGGAGTCAAAACTCTTGATCTAATCAGCTCTCTAATAGCAGAAAATCAAATTAATAATCATAATAAAAAACTCTAGGAGAAAAAAAAAAATCAAAGAATGGTCTTTCCTCCTTGTTGTTTGTTCAATTTTCCAGCTTTTCTTTCCCCTGCCTACTATCCTGTGACGATCTTCTTCTCATTCTTCACTTTCATTTTTCTTACACGGTGTAGTGCTGTTGAATGGTCTCGATGTCCAATCCCTTCAACTTCACCACTGACTCCACGTGTCCCTTCAAAGTGTGCAGCTCCCTCAGCCTGCAGTTTACAAATTTGGATGAATGAGAAACAAGTCCTAATAAAATCAAGAATTGATCATTCAAACTGACATGCTTAGTTAGTGATCTTATATTTACCTGGCAACTTCAGCTCTTCTCTTGGCCTGCTCAGCAATCTCGGACAGCTCTCTGTAGCTGTTCTTGTCATTGAAGATAGCCTCGGGGGCCTCGAGCCCGTGGAGGGTACGTTGTGCAATAGCCCACTGTGCCTCTCTCTCCCCTCTGCCATAGTCTTTCTTCGTGGTGAAGGCCGTCTGCACAATGAAAACATCAAAACCTGCTCCTAGAAAAACACAAATTCGAAGTGAACTGCTAAGATAGATTTCAGGGAGGTATATTTTATGCAGACCTTGTTCTCCAAGAGATTGTCCCATGCCTTTCCACTCAAAGTGTAGCGAATGATGAACTTGAGGACATCAAGAGGGATGTAAGTGACAACACTGTAGATCCAAATAGCTCCAGCCCATCCCCACCCGATTCCTTGGATATGAGCGAAACCCCAACTTGCATAAACAGCAATAATCGTTGCCACCTTCACAATTTAAGGATATTTTGTTAAAAACATTCCATGTGTTTTTTTGTTTCTGATATGAGTCCAAGAGAGCAGAGACAAAGGATAACAAAGAAAAACTTCACCAGCTGGGCAGCAATGAAGGCTGCAACAAGCAGCAGACCCGGGCGCTCCACGAAGGACCAGCTCCGTGATCTGGTGACAAAGATGAGGGCCTGACTGATGATACTGACTTGAAGGTACAGAGCTGCGGTAAGCTCATCTGCACTGCCCTTGATCGATCTCACACCGAATACATTCTGAAAATTACAAAAATAGGTCAATGGAGAAAGGTCAGTTTGTTTGCCAATCTCAAGTAAGTAGAACTAGGACAGGGATTTTGGGTCTTGGGTCTTACTGTGAAGAACTCAGTGTCATGGGCAAGGTAGAAGAAAACGACTGTCATGATAGCGAGGTAGGCTCCGATGACAACTCCAGTAGCAAAGATCTCCTTGAGCTTCCATGAGTCCGGAATGGGGGAGGGCTTAACGCGGTCCTTGGAGATGGTCATGATGGTCCCATCATTGAGGATTGCAATGATGAGGACCATGAAGGGTGAGAAATCAAACTTCCAGATGAGGGCCACGAGCATGAAACCAAGCACAATACGGATTGTAATGGAGACTGCATAGATGGTGTAATTCTTCATCCTCTGGAAGATTGCACGGGAGGTAAGGACGGCACTCACAATGACGCTCAATCCAGGCTCGGTGAGCACAATATCCGAGGCACTCCTGGCTGCATCGGTGGCATCAGCAACTGCAATACCGATGTCTGCTCTCTTAAGTGCCGGGGCATCATTCACTCCATCTCCAGTCATCCCGCATATATGCTTCCTCTCCTGCAACTTCTTCACAATCTCGTACTTGTGCTCTGCAGCCCATCAAAGAGATTGTCCATCAATTCGATAAACTTACTTGCACAGCAAGAAAAGAGACCTCTGTACATAAGATGTTGAGTATGTTACCAGGGAAGACTCCGGCAAATCCATCAGCCTTCTCAATGAGCTCGTCTACAGGAATGCCTGCGGTCGACTCGTCCTTGCTGTCTCCAAGAAGGGATGATGATGGGTACATGTTGATGCCCATTCCCAACCTCCTTCCTGTTTCCTTGCCAATTGCAAGTTGATCCCCGGTAATCATCTTAACATTGACACCAAGGTCAAGAGCTCGACGGATAGTCTCCGCACTGTCATGCCTTGGAGGGTCAAAGAGAGACAGGAGGCCTACAAATTCCCATGGCCCACCTTCACTCTCCTTGGTCTTCTCTGGGATTGTCTGTCCAGGAAAGGCAACAATTAATGGAATACTAACCAACATCTCAAGAAGGATAATGACAGTCACGGTGAAAATATTGGCCGTGTCATAGTGCCAAGTGCCAACTTACCTGTCTGGCAACTGCCAAGGATCGAAGACCACGTTCAGCAAAGTTGTCGATTATTCCATGGACCTTCTTCTTAAGCTCTCCCTTGAGACCACATAGGTCAATGATCTGGAAAGACAGGTAAAACAGTTATCAATTTTGAGTTAGCGTTCCCCTCATAACCTCGTTTTCTAGTTCAGGGAAAATTTTCAAAAAAGAAATTAATAATAAACAATAAACTGGTCCCTGAAAAATCGTATTTCAGTCAATTGTTAGTGAAAATTGGCAAGGTTTCATATAAGTTATGAAAAACCCGAAATGTATTACTTGCTCAGGAGCGCCCTTGCTGGCTCGGTGCCAGTCACCGGTGCTGTCAATGTAGGTGATTGCTGTGCGTTTATCGACTGGATTAAAGGGAAAGAAATGGATCTCTTTAATCCCAGCCCTTGCCTGCAGATTCCCCAATATCAGCAACTTGTATAAAACATGTTGGAAGGCAAAAATGGACGAATATTAGGAGCAATAAAATGGAAAATCGTATTACTACCTCCTTGGGATCACCCAGCATTCCAACAATTGACGCATCAATAGCATCCTGGTTCTCAACCCGAGATGCCCGAGCAGCCAACAAGAGAACTCCTTCCTTGTCCAAGTCCTTCACAAAAACCTGCAATCCAACACCATTCACAGTTTAATAGCATCAATAAGGCACTTCTACAAATCAGATAGTATCATGACAAATCAGCAAGTTGCTATCGATCTCAGGACATTCCTGTTACCTCGACGAGGTTCTTATCGACAGTGAGCTTGTTGAGAGTGAGGGTTCCAGTCTTGTCACTGCAGAGGACATCCATGCCAGCCATTTCTTCAATGGCTGTCATCCTCTTAGTGATAGCACCCTGCTCCGACAGGCGGTGGGACCCAATGGCCATGGTAACTGACAGGACAGTTGGCATGGCGATCGGGATACCTCCAATGAGAAGCACAAGGAGGTTGTCAATTCCATCCCTGTACTTCCGGTGCTGAATCGGGTACATCACCACTATCTCAATCAACATGCCCACGGCAATCGAGCAGATGCAGAAGTTACCGATGGCCGTCAGCACCTAGCAGAATAACAAAGAATGACAGTTTCAGGTAAACTAAAGGGAAAATTAGCCCAAGACTACACCATTCACCATTTATCGAAAAGCAGAAGAAATCCGTGGTTTGAATAAATACCTTCTGGAAGTGACCAACTTGGTTGGTGCTATCAACAAGGTGAGCGGCCTTGCCAAAGAAGGTGTGGACCCCGGTGGCAATGACAACAGCCTCGATCTCACCCTGCTTGCAGGTGGACCCAGAGAACACCTCATTGCCGGGGTGCTTGGTCACAGGCAATGATTCACCGGTGAGTGCAGACTGGTCGATCTTGAGGGGATCGCCTTCCAAGAGACGAGCATCAGCCGGGACAATGTCTCCAAGCTTGATGCTAATGACGTCTCCTGGGACAAGGATCGCTGCCTCCTGCTCGCTCCACCTGCCATCTCTCAGGACCTTTATTTATTCACAAACACAATCAGTACATCGCAAAGCATTCCAGCAATGACAATGGTCAAGATGTGATAAGTGAGAAACACGCAAGCACCTTGGTTTTGGGGGCAAGACCTGCCATTAGAGCAGCCGCGGCATTGCCAGCATTGTTCTCTTCAATGAAGCTAATAGTCGAGTTGATGATGAGCAGTGTGACAATACCGACAAAGTCTTGCCAGTCCGGAGGCTCGCCCTGTACCATTCGGAATTTATCATGATTCACGTGAAAGACAGGATCCGTCATGTTAGAATAATACGAAGACATTGAATGATAGATCGAGATCCATCGCCATAGAAGTGCGCTCAGTGAATATTAAGTTACGATTAGGAGTTACCCCTCCATTGGCCAGAGCAATGGCCATGATTGCTGCACTCTCCATGACCCATGAAAGAGGGTTCCACATGAATCCCAAAAACTTGAGAAACTTGCTTTCCTGTGACAATATAGAGAGAATTTTACGTCATCAATATCTGAAATAGATATTATAGATATTATATTATATATATATTTACAAAATTCAAAGGGAAAAACAAAGGAGGAGAAATGTAGTGCAAGGGTTTGCCTGTTTCTCCTCAAGCTTGTTGGGGCCAAAGATTTGGAGCCTTTTCTGGCCTTCTTCAGTGGACAGACCTTCCCTCGTACATTTTAGCTGCTCGAACACTTCGTCAACGGGAATCCTCTCCTACAATACGGCACAACAAAAACATTGACTTTGAGATGCTTTCTTTCTCACATTGATCGTCGGGAAACACTGAGACAGCTCGACGGGAACTCGAAGAGAAAAAAAGAAAATGAAGATCGGGAAAAAGTTCATCATTGTTTCCGTTGGCCCCAAGAAACTGTGTGATTCCACGTGCACAGGACACAGGAAGATATTTGGAAACAGCAGTTCAAGGAGAGGGGCGCGTACGAGGTCGACGTTCTCATTCTTGATCTCTTCTAGAGAAATGTCACCGGAAGCCATGTGGGAAGATTAAAAGGGAAAAGAAATGTGAAGATTTCTCTATCTCGCTGGTTTCTTTTTCGATGAAGTGAATAGTTTTCTACAGGATCCGTCTCTTCTACGCCTCCTCGTCGTCGTCCATAGGCCGTAGAAGGGACAGGGGCAAGGCACAAAGCTTGAGAGCAGGGTTGTGGAGACCTGTTGCTCCAAGCAGCGTCTCCCGTCCCCCATTCCCTTTCATTTATACCAAAGGAACAGAGACCGAAGTTTCAGCCACTGAGTTAGTGGCGAGCCAAAGTCTGCGGCTTTTGGGTGGACGGAGCTCCTCCGTGAGTTCAAATGTTGAGGCAGCTTCGCCCGTAAACATTCGTTGGGATCTTCTGACAATGACACATGTCCTTTTGGCGAGCCTTTTTTCCTATTTTCTTTTTTTAATTAAAAAAATCCCTCTCTTTTACCCCAAAAAAAATCCCTCCTGCCTTGTCTTGTTCTCATCTTGTCGTAGATATGTGCATATACATTATATATGTGTATGTATATAGTAGTAAGAACCACATAAACAGGAGAAAACAATACTAGTTTTTCAGGTAGCATCCCGCGCCTCGCCCTATCTTGCTGGGGGCAGATGTTCTAAAAAAGGCGGTTGAAACCTCGGATGGGAAGCACACAAATTTGAACTCCAACGTAGTAAATTTAATTAATAATGAGTGTAAAAGTTAATGAATGTCAATTCGAATAAATACATCCAAAGTGGAGAAGACTTAGCCCCGGAGGCAAACAATGAGCTGGTCAACACCTAAATAGATGAATCGATAAGTTAAGTATAATTGGCTGGTGAATTCGCAACCATGTTTCCTTTGAATAGATATTATTCCATTCCAACTAACTCCCGATACCTCCCAAGGAAAATCCCGAATTGGATTCAAAATTGACAGGTTTGTGTGAGCTTATCCATGCAGTTATGCACTCTTTGAATAGGAATCCATTTAAATCTTGTTAAAGAACCATTCTTATAATGCGACATCGATATAGAATAGCATGGCATCGTACTGTCTGTAGTCCACGTCTCAAACTAAGGAACCTCACAGCCAGCCAAAAGAAATAACGAATACATAGAGCCCCCTGACAATCAAATTATATCTAAACAAGGATAAGAACAGTGAAGGTGCAAATTAGAGAATTAATTCCCTGAAGTTGGGGGATACTTGCAAAGGTTGATATACTCGGTAGAAAATTCGGGAATAATCCCCTCCACCTGCAACCTACATATTGAATGGTTACGGATGTTAACTCCACCTGATAGATTGATTATATTCTTCTATGGTGCCAGGGCCATGGGTTCCATACATACAAAGTTGAAGCAACACAGATAGTATAAAAAATAAAACATGCCACTCTCATAATGAGTGACTCATTGCACGAAGACATGGCTCCAACCATCGATTCAATTTATATCTCACAAATTCTTCAACTCAAACATTCAAGACATTCGAAACCATCTCAAACTACTACTCAATTAAGTGGTATCCATACCAGAGACTGCAACTCTGACTAAACAGTCTTGAGCTAAGCGCACTACAGAATTCAGAAGCACATAATCATTACAATCATCAAGGAACCGCCTGGTAACTCAAGCACGTTGATGCTTTGAAATAAGACATACAAACGACCTAAGGCAACAATGGAACTAGAAAGATTGGGCAATATCGACCTCCTGATATCTGATCCCACAACCACAGGAATAGGAACGCTCATCCTCACAGAAGACAGTAGCAAAACAAGATCATATGAAATGAACACAAACATGGAACAATGTTGAGGAAAACACAAGAGGCAACAGATGCTCCCCCCTCTCTCCTCTTTACTCACCACTGCACAAACAAAGCATCAGGAAGTCTTCCCAAAAATTTAAACAGCTCAGGAATTGTCTCGAGTGTGATGAACCATGCTAAAAGACCATGCTACTATTCACTTCCCTTTTGATAATTTGAACAACTAACATGAATCAAACCGAACATTTTTCACAACAATCAATCTTCCATCATCAACCGAATGCTTAGACAGTGGGGATGCGAGAGTAGAGTTGCCCATTGTCAAATTTACACGATAAAAAAATCAGGTTTCACTCTAAATATTAGATAAAACACCTTGGATCTCATCACAACAAGGCCAAATAAGCTCAGCATTAAGGAATCGTGACAAATTAGATCTTGAAGCCAAAATGCAAGTAGCAATTACTCAGCGCCAATAAGGTAAAACATTTGAAATACAGATTAAGCAAATATTCGTGCAAAACCTTCTGAACGATAACCCATCCATTGAATCCAGCCCTAATTTAATCGTGGCTCAAGTCTTAGGAGAAAAAAGCATAAACATCAAATTCGAATTCAAAGGAGGTACATCTTAGAACCCTAGCTTGGTGCGGCGCCAGTGCCTGCGCTTCGCGTTGTACCTGCAAGCATATGAGAATCAGTTCAGTTTCCAGCCTCCATTACAGGCAACTGAAAATGATCGACAAAAAAAAGAGTTTGCAATAAAATATAGTTGAACCTGATGGTGTTGTCGGTCCTCATGCGGATCCAGTGGGGAATCGGCCTGTTCTGCCTCATCTTCTTCGCCAGCTTCTTCTTGATCCTGAATGTCTTGTGCGACGGCTGACAAATCAAACCGCACACAAGAAAGGTCAGCTAGGAAATAGAACCACTGAAAGAGAGATGAAAGGGTGACAGTGAGGAAGGGAGGGTACCATTTTCGCTGAAGGAGGACGGAGTGGCGGGAGACAGGTGCAGAGGTGCAAACTTAGCTGGAAGGAAAACCCTACCGATACGAGGATGACGGTGTATTTATAGTGTGGACTTAGCAGCGGGGGGTGGGTCTTCGGCCTTAAACTCCAAAGACCAAAGCGGCCACTTAGGCCCATTGGGCCTGAAATAAATCTGAATCTGACCGCTCGACTTGGAATCACTTACTCTTTCTAATCAGAGTAATTCTTGATTTTTTTTTTCAGTCTAAACGACTGAAATTTAGAAATCCAGCCAGTTCGAGCTGGGGGTCTACTTAGAGGTAAAACTCTCATAAAGTGAATTCTCTCCATTCACAGAAATCAAATCCGAGACTTTACTTAAGGAGAAAATGTGCTATACCACCTCAACCAATCCACTTTAGTTTGTTGATTTTTTTTTATCACGGTCATTATGAGATAAAAGATACATTGTTAATCTTTAATCCATGGTGCATATTCACAAACTTATTTATATATAAATAAAGACTGTGCATAAAGAGAGATTATACTGAAGCCTATAGAAGGACAGCAAGAAACGAGACTCAATCTAAACTAGACTGCGTTCATCACGGTTCTTCAGCTTGTCTCTTCTTGATAGTATCCTTAAAAACAAAAAAGGATAACTCACTAATCCACCACTGAGAAATATAATTGAGCACGTGACCATTAGAGTGAGATTCCCTCTGGCTTTGTCCTAACTGAATAAATTTAATCACAAAAGGCGATGACGTGTTCTAATTCCGGTCGATCTAAGTCAATTGTGTGTGTGTATATGTATATGTATAATGTTGTATTTACTCGATAGAGATTTCTCTTATTATATCTAAAGTGAAATCATGTTTTTTTTTTTATACATTTCAATATAATTAAGTAAATTAGAGTTTGTAACAATTAAATGAACGGTATTTGCAGAAGTTATGTATAAGTAATCACCTTAAGTTCTATAGTTATAATAATCATATAATTGTCTTACACAAACACTAATTTGTATTAATTATCATGTGCATAAAAATCAATAAAATGCATAATTGAAAATCGGGGATGAAATGAAAGCATTCAATCAAATATGCATATATGTGTCTGAGTGAGGGTTGTGTTCCACTGCTCTCGTTCGAGAGATTTAAATTTTTATTTTTATTTTTTGGTAATTTTGAGGGATTTTCATTTTAGTTGGCTGGGTACAGCATAATTAATTTATTTGTCAGGGGTAAAAATCAGGTGCTGCACGCCGCATGAACACTCGACGGCAGCCGTGCGTGCTTCCCGGTGGTCCATCCCCCTCGGGCCCCTCCCCCTTCCCCGCTCATCAATCGCTCTATCCACAAATCATGCGAACGATGATTCGTTAATTGAAAAGGCTGCATCTCTTTCTGAGCCCGGGTGGAATCTCCACCGTCGGGCCCCGCTTCCTTTCAACTGTTCGCCCAATGGGAAGCAGCAACGTGGCAGCTCCGCAGCTCCCGCATGGCTGGACTGGAATTGCTCTCACCCTATAACTATAATTTTTTTTCTCAAATCTAATTTTATCATTAATATCATACTCAACATTTAAATAATTCTAATAATTTAGCCTCTTATAATTGTTTTTGTCCATATTATTCCATGCAATCATTATTTTTGTCCTTAATAAGAAGGGACTGAATTATTAAAATTTTTAAATATTGAAAAAATGATGATGAATTACTAATTATTATGATTTTTAAATATTAAGACAATACCGATGGTAAAATTAAATTAAAGATGAAAAATAATAATGATACGAAATATTATAAATGAAAATAATAAATTACCGAGGAATGTGACTTATTACAGTTGGTATTACTCTCACCCTATAACCCAGAGTTCCTAGGCTCGATCTCACCCATAGAATTTTCCTCCACTTCCTTTCACCTTTTTAGGCTTAAATGTCTTTTCTTCACATAAAAAAAAGTTCACACGAATGGAAGAGTAAGATCTTTCTTCTCGTGATGTGATAATATCGTAAATACTGTCATGTGATAATACTGTTTGATTGGATACTTTCTCCTAAATTGGGGGGGCGTTAATTGTAAATTATCAAAAGGTGAATTTTGGTCGGAAGCTATAAATGGTACCCGAACCCCCCAACCCAAGGATAGGAAGATTTTCTACGCCATTGGCAATTTAAGGCCTATTTATTAATTTATAATTTGCCAGCCTGTGCGGTGCACTGCGGGCATATCTACACCCCACTGCCCCTGGGTGGATTAAATTTTAACAGGATTTTATTTTATTTTTTCCCAAATTGAATTGGAGGAATGCTCCACCGAAGCAACAGTTCCGTACGCTCTCCCCCACTATTTGAGTGGGCTGGTCTTTTCCTTGCTGGGTTGACTTTTTTTTTTGGGGCCAGTTGCTGGGTTGACTTTATAACGTAAAATTAAAAGGAATAATAAGAAAAGCAAACAGAGTACTACATTGAATTTTACTGATATGAATCAAACTTAGGATGTCTCGCTCGTTCTTAAGTTGATAATCTGTCTTGGTTGAGCCTCGAGTTGTGATATAGATCTTGTGTTTTTCATATAAGTATGTTATGCCAGAGATAAATCTTTAAATATTTATTAAAAAAAGGAAACATAATGAAAGAGTGGTAATGTACTATATGGGTTTTGGATGGATTAAATCTAATAAAAATAAATAAAATCGAGTTAAATTCAAATAATTGATATAGATTATAACTAATAAAATTGATACTGATCATTCAAATAATTACTTTAATTATTACAAATTATAGTAATTTAAATTATTATTTCTCCTCGTGTAATTACGAGAATGGCTATCTAATTTTGTGTCTTTTATTTATTTACTTACTTATTCATTCATGTGGGTAATGCCATGGGGGCCGGGGTTGGGTGGGTCCAATTGAAATTACGGAAAGGTTCCCCTTCCTTCTATGTATATCTATGCCATTGCCAACAAGCCATACGCTTAGTAATGGAAAGTCGATAGAATAGATAGATAAAAAGATTTTCTACCCCCAACCCAAATCGAGTTCGTAACGGTAACTATTGACACGTGAATGTATCAATTGGAAAATCTTTATCCATATACATCAGAGTTTCCATTTATACCCCGTCCGCCTCACCAGGAAGACGTATTAATAATGTTCTTGTAATGGACGGCTTAGAGGCATGGGAAAAGCTAGAGAAAGTATTCTATGTAACAGTCTCGCCACATTACGGTGTACACCAACCGATAAAATTCCTCCTTTCACAAGGTGATTGTTAGATCTTATAGATTTTATTAACATAATTCTAAAATTAATTTGATTTTTTATTGCATGAACATTATCATACTACAATAGGTGGGAGAAGGTACCTTATTCAGAAGCAGACCTGTCCGTTGATCGTTGACCAGAGATGAACGGTTCTGATAGAATTGATTCTATCTCCTCTTCTTACTCCACCCTCTACTCCTCTTGCAGAGATTTTTCTGTATTTTACCTGGTCATGTAAAAATATCAATTAAATTATAATTAATGAGAATTAATTACTGAAATAATTATTGAAATTCTTAGCATTAAAATAAAATTTTTAAATATTTTTTGATAAAATCGTGGTAAGAATGGGATGGTATAAAATTTTGCGTCCCTTCTCAGCTCTGAAGAGAGACATTACCAAAAAAAGGTTGCAATAAACAAAAATAAAAGTAATGGGAAAAGGGAAGTCGACAGCCATTGGCACATATAAAAGGCAAATAATTTCTTCCCCTCTCTTCCCCATCTTCTCAAGCTAAAGACAAAAACAAATACACAGAAACAGAAGCGTAGAGAGGGAGAGAGAAGAGTTCTCTCCTCTTTCACTTAAAAAACTAAGCTAAAGTTCTCTCTTTTTGCTATTGGTAGAACGCCCCTCCGGACCGGCCTTCTCTCTCTCTCTGTTCCTCTCCCCCTCCATCACCCCCATCATTGTCCATCCATCATCTGTTCAGCTTTTTCTCTCCCTCTCCATCCCCTCTCTCCCCCCCCCACTGCACCTCTGTCGAGAACCCTCTTTCTGGTACCTTTCTCCCCTTTTGATCCTTGCTCCTCTACGGAATCACTTCAAACTTCGAAGCTCCCTACGGACCTGCTTCTCACTCCTTTGACTCTTCAAGACAGCACCTTGGGGCCGATTTCTCAATTGGGTCCTCCTGGGGTTCACCAACAATGACCGTCGAGAACAGGAAAGGTGGTTTTGTAGGAGGAGATGAGGGAAGTCGAGACCCGTTTCCTGTGGGGATGAGGGTCTTAGCCGTAGATGATGACCCTGCTTGCCTCAAGATTCTGGAGAATCTGCTCATGCGCTGCAAGTATCATGGTCTGATCAATCTTCCTTTTCTTTTGCTGTGTTAGATATCTATGGCCTAATTGGTTTCTCATTTGCAGCTCTTCTTTTCAATTTCAAGCGATGTATCTGAAATCTGTTTAAATTTGAGTGAATTACACGTATAGGATACAACTTTTGGGAGCTTCGAATTATTTTTCCGTTTTGGTTATTTGGGGTGGGGGGACTTCAATGTTTGTGATTTTCGTTTGAGATTTATCGGTTCAAACTATTATCGGATTTGAAATTACAGCTAGTGTAATTGCTGAGGTATAAAATTGGAATGATATTTCGGTATTGTAATTTAGCTACTGCTGTTGTCCTGCAAGATCTCCTGCTGGCTAAATTTGGTCGTACTTCAATCATTTATTTTCTCTAGCGGCCAGATTCAATTTTCAGTGCATTTCCTGCTTCAGTTTTTCATTTTTGGCAACATGCGAATTAAACTTGAACCACGAACTTTGTCTGACTCTAATTTCTGACTGTGCTGTCTGCTTTGATTATCCATGGTCTTTCTTCTCGATTGTGTTCTTAATACAATACACGTGTGCTTTGCAAACCTATTTTTTCTGATTTGTGATAACCATGCAGTTACAACGACGAATCAGGCAATCACGGCCCTGAAAATGTTAAGAGAAAATAGAGACAAGTTTGACCTGGTTATTAGCGATGTGAACATGCCTGACATGGATGGATTTAAGCTTCTTGAGCTTGTGGGTCTTGAAATGGACATTCCCGTCATCAGTAAGTATTGACCCCTTTCTCATTCAATCCAACTGCTTTAAAGTACTTTTCATTGAGGTTTCATGTTTGGAAAATACAGCTAATATCCTCCTTTTCTGTCTGCCGCTCTCCTTTGCCACATTTCCCAATACAATGAATTTCAAACTAGTAGATCTGGACTGTAATTACACTTCAAGTGGTCTCATCTAATAGAGAAGGACCCTGTCCATAGAGGACACAACCCCTGTTGTGCATGGACCCACCCACCCACACAGTGACATTTATATAGTGGTTACCTTATTGCAGCTGAAGAATCAATCTCATGTGCTATTCCCCAGCCACCTTAGAGCTTGGCTGAAGGATTTTGTTGCTAGTGCATTGCATGGGAATGAAATCTAAAATTGTTTTGGTGTGTCTGTTTCAGTGCTTTCTGCTTACAGTGATCGTGAGCTTGTTATGAAGGGGGTCACACATGGTGCCGTTGACTACCTGTGTAAGCCTGTTCGTCTTGAGGAGCTCAAAAACATCTGGCAACATGTAGTTAGGAGAAATAAATTTGACAAAAAGGACCAAGGGAAGTCTTTGAGTACTGATAGAGATCACAATGAAACCAAGGAAGGCGGGCATGCAACTTCAGTTGGAACTAATTCAGACTTGAATGGGAAGGTTAATCGGAAGAGGAATGATCACAGTGAGGAAGAGGAGGATGAGGGTGAAGAAAACGGCCGTGAGAATGACGACTCTTCGTCCCAGAAGAAGCCACGGGTTGTTTGGTCTGTGGAGCTGCACCGGAAGTTTGTTGCTGCTGTCAACCAGCTAGGACTCGAGAGTGAGCTAGTCTTTATTGCTCTTTCTGCCCAAATGATTTTCTTGTTTAGTATTATATACCCATACAACGCACAGATGTTAGTTTACTATTATCTTTTCTCATGGCCACTTATTCTTTTTGCTAATACAGAGGCTGTTCCAAAGAAAATTCTTGATCTGATGAACGTTGAAGGGCTTACAAGGGAAAATGTGGCAAGCCACCTTCAAGTAGGGTTTCTTCTTGTTCCAGTTAGCATCATTTATGCAAACATGAATCCGCCTTCACACCACTATGACTTTTATTATATTAGAGGTGCTGTAAGCATGGATATTGGCTTAATGCTTAACCACTAAGAATTTTGTTCAGGACATTGAATATCTTGTTCAAGAGGAAGATTTGTCATATTTAAGCATATAGCTATGCAACTTTTTTAATCAACGGTTAAAAATGTTATGTGCTTTGGGTCATGATTTTTGTGCAGTAATTAAGTTATTTCATTATTTTGCTGCAGAAATACCGGCTTTACTTGAAAAGGATCAGTAATGTCGCGAGTCAAGCGAATTTAGTTGCTGCATTGGGGAGCAAGGACCCTTCATACATGCGCTATGGCTCACTTGATGGATATGGGGATTTTCGGGCTTTGGCTGGGGTTGGAAAGCTTTCAGCTACATCTTTATCATCATATCCACTGCTGGGTCGATTGAATACTCCTGCAGGCCTGGGTTTTCGTGGAATTTCCTCGTCTGGGCTTCCGCAACCAAGTCAATCCCAGAACACGGGAAGCTTAGCCCATTACATGGGGCAACTCCAGTCTCAAGGGCCCACGAACACTGGCTCAAATCTGTTCCACGGAATTCCAACCACGTTGGGGGTTAATCAGATGCAGCCGCAGAACAAGCTCATTGGGTCTGCTCAACAACTTAATGGTGAGGATCCTACTGCTTTTAGAGTAGCTAATAAAGTTGCAGACCCACTAATGACTGCAAGTAGCTCTACCAACAGCTCATTGCCCATTGTCATGGGCAACCACTTGCTCTTGCAAAATAACCGAATCAAGCCTTCTGTTCAATTGGGTGGTTTGCAAATGGAGCCGGTAGAGGCGGGCCCGGGCACTTCTGGTTTCAGAGATCAAAGTCGATGTATTGACAGCTGGAATGGTGGCGCTGTACAGAATTCCAAGTTCTCATCTATAAATAATCCTATGCACCTGAGTGAACTTCCTAATAACCTCCAACTTCCTTTGAATGGAAATTTTCCCTTGACCACTTCTCAGATTCGGGGCAGCCCAAGAGATTTTTCTTCCCCAAGTGCAGTATCTGGATGTTTGGACAATTCAAGACAAGATATTCCTTGTCAGGGGGGGCACATTAGTAGTAACAATAACACTGTTCAGAATGTCAGCTATGGACAAAGTTTCAGATCTATGGATTCTGCAATACCTGCTGTTGGTTTTATCGGGCAGAGCGTAGATCACCAGGGGACCAACTTCTGTAGTAGAAGTTCTGATGTTCCTCTGATGGGTCAGTTAAATCCTCCCATCATTCCGGCTAATGTTCCACAGTCAAAAGGTGAAATATCTCTGCTTGACTCAAACACGAGGTCTCCTGAGAACTACCTGTCAGATCAAACAAAGACACAAGATGACTTCTTCCAAGGTCCTTTCGAGCCCTTGGATGAGCTGATGAATGCAATGATCAAGCGGGTAAGCTCTCCAATCTCTCATATCTTTTGCGGTTTGCACTTTGTTGGAGCTCTTTTGTCTGTCGTGTTGAATACTAAGGTTTCAATCTATCTACTTCAGGAACATAATGATGGAATTCTGCTTGACGGAGACTTGGGGTTTGATCCTTACCAGCTTGGGTCATGCATTTGAAGTCTTTTATAGCCTTTTGCTCTCCTGCTAGTTCCCAGAGAAGTGGTAACATTCATGTCATTCTAGTTAGTTGCTTCCTCCCCTTCTTAGGAAGCATTTTGTTCTCTCCTCCCTCTAATTCACTGTCTAGTCGTGTCTAGTACTGTCAACTCCTGCTAATAACACGTTTCCTCCTTGCATAATCCTTGTAGTGGCCGGCATCTTCATCTCTTCCATATCCTAAGGTACCATGGTATGTTTATAAATCACCGACTCTTGGAGAATTCCTTTCTTGCTTCCCTTCCTCTTCTGTGACATCCATTTTTAGCTTTATTTAATTGAAGAGTGTTATGACTGTAGCCTCGCCATGTCAGTTATTTCTCCTCAAGCTCCTGTTTCTGATGAACTGCAACAAAGTGCGCGGTGACTGACATGGAGAAACCTGTGTACAAGTCAACTTGATGTTCTTGTTCGAGGGTCTCTAATGAGAAGCCAAAGGTGAACCTCGAATATAACCCTGGGTCTGTCTAACTCTAGTTCCTCTGCAGATGTCCGCTAGCCTGTTAGTCGACAATGAGCGCAGAGCACAAATATCTCAACTACCACAAGAACCAGACTCCGTGCAGATTAAATACCCGGTGATGGAAAATTAAAAGCCTTAGCCAGCACCGAAACATAACTTGGTCCAGAAACTGTTGGACCAAGTAGCTAGCTTGGACTGGACCTACATTTATTTAACATTTCCCTCTTTTCGGGCACAGGGATCTTATATTAGCCTACAGTAATGCTTAGGGTCAAACATACACACACCATCATACAAGTTTAGTATGATAGAGAGGTCACGACTCACGGATGTGGTCTGAGAGTGGTTGAACTTCAAAGTCGAAACATCGTTTTCTTCAATTCGTGTCTCATCATGCGCGGATGCATCCATTGAGCGTTTGACTCCTCTTTTCTCGAGCACCCAAAAAAGAAAGCAAAGAAGAAAAAGAAAAAGGTCAACGCTAAAGCAATCATAACCTACCCCGCATGTTTCTACATGTGTTTCTCATGCCATTTGCCCTTTCAATGTGGATTCCATATTATGATTCTATGATACCGGCGTCTTAACCTCCTGACTTCACGTTTGGTATTGAAAAACACATCCACCTATGTGCACTTGCAGTATCTGAGCTCGACTCATCATCATCGGAGCTTGGAGTTCCCTTGGCTTGAAAGGCAAACAGGCAGCATCAATTTGTCAACTCAGCAATAGCAGGACTCCGAAGATATATATATATATATATTATATACAGAGTAATCTGATTCCATGTAAATATGGAAAGTCATGTTAAAGAGAATCCGGTGAACATTAACCGGCTCAATGGTGCAACAGGAACATATCTGTCATCACCATTCACCTTCTACGCATTCATCTTTTGCAATAAAGAAGTTGTGGCACCGGCAAATCCAACCCAAGCTAGCAAATCCATAAATGATATACTTTCAATATAATCATCACCAATAAGCAACAAGATGTTACTATGCTTTGAGAATATGAATATATCGGATCCCTTTAAAGCAACTACAGTACAGTGCAGCATTGGTTGGTCTTCTTGGCCTGCTTGTAAAACATCTGCCAGAATCACATATGATCACATGTTAGCAGCTCTTTGCATTCAGACTCAGGCTTATACATGCAGGTGTGTATGTGTGAGTATATATCCTCTACATAGAGAGAATATAGTGACCGTCTGTGTACGAAAGAAAACATTCGCTTGCAGAGAGAAAATATACTTGACTGTCGTGGGCAAATTGGTACACAAAATATTCAAACTTTCACATGCCAATATCAACAACGTTAATATTTACATCTCAACGACAAATATAATCAAGTGTAATTTGATCTGATATAAATCCTTAATCTCTTGGAACAGGTAAACTGAACGAATAATACGTTAAGAGTCGCGGGCAGTCAGGAGGTTCATCCACCTTCTAAACTGTCACGTGTGAGAGGAGAGGGACAATTGATAAAAGTCCACGACAATTCCTCCCTTCAGCTTATCTGTGACTTTTCTGAGTTATAATGCTACGGGGGCCCCTATTTTTTGGGTATTTCAAACAATAATTGCTTAAAGGGCCACCTAGTTCTCTCCTTATATGCAGTGGATGCTGATTATACATGCCACTAACTCTTCACTCAAACAGCATGAAGGCTCCAATAATGCAGATATTAAACAGGGAAATTGACTTGCTGATGCTTTAGTTTGCAGTAATCTCTTCCAAGAAGTAAACAAGTGGGTTATATAGATAATGACGAGCATAGTTGAGTACCTGGGATGCTGCACTGAGATCTGAACTTTTTTCAACCAGACTGTCCAGCTTCTCACCACGTGCAAGCACACTGTCAATAGTCTTGTGCTGTATAAAGCGACAAATTGAACTCCCATCAATATCAACATGAATGTCACAGAGAATCTCCACGACCTTTTGTACTTCTACAGAGTAATTGCAGCAGTTACTGGCCACCCAACTATCAGAAAGCGAAGCCCTTCAGGCTCCATTGACAGTAATTGCAATAAAAGAGTCATTGCAGGTTCGAGTTAACACTTACAAGTATAATTTTGGTTTCATCCAATTCCCTCTGAATCTTCAACAATTTATCGGCCTCTGCAGGGTCCTGACGGTGAAAATGGAAAACGCAAAAGAGAGATAGTGTTGGAGAATTCTCAGGGTCAAAAAAGGAAAATATTTAAAATCATAAACGACAAATTGTAGGTACACATTCAAGAAACTGCCATCACCTGAAATTTAGTCAAGGCTTCATTGAGGTAGGGCCATGGTTGAGTATTATCAGCTCGAACAGTTCTCCATGAATCACCAAAACTCTTCTGATACTCATCCAGCACCTACGTCAGAGATGAGAGTATATTAAGATGATTACACATCAATCCTCAGCACAACAACTCTACGGCCGCCCAATCGCATCATCGAAGCAAGTAAATGAAGAATAATTTGGAAAGCACCATCTTATATGCATGAAGTTCAGGTCTACCTGGTTCAGAAGTGAAAATGCACTCCGGACTGGGTAGTGATCATCCATGAAACCCAACGCACAAAGGCCATTTCTGTTGTAGGCGTGTACCTTGTATTCTACACGGACGAAGAAAAAGAAAGGAATACAATCAAACAATAACGAATCAGCAGATTACTGATTGAAAAAAAAATAACGAATCAGTAGAGGCATAACCTACGAAACCAGAATGTTTCCAATATCAACATCAGCATCAGAAGAATTTTGCGTGCTTTTTCAGCTAGATACTGGAGGGAACCACGAGACAGACATGTTGATTCGCCCAAACGAATATCGACGGGTCAAAAGCCAAAAAAAAAAGAAAAGAGAGAGAGAGGTGATACGTTTGGAGGATCAGCTTCACCACAATTGAATAGGGATCTGCGTAGCAAATTCAGAAGCCTAGGCCAAATTGGAGGGAAATGATGGAAAGAGATACCTTCATGCTGGACGGACTGGCGTTGGGAGGGAGGAGTGCGCTTGGCGACGGTGCGAGAGACGAAGACGATGAACTGGCGGACGCTGGAGCGCTGGAAGTAGCCGAAGTGGCTGACGTCAGTGGCGTTGGCTAGGATCACCGGATCGGACCCATCGGGACCGCACTTGAGGACCAACAGCGCCGTGATCTTCATCTCTCCCTCCCTAGAATGACCTAGACTGCGCCAGATTCCTCCCTCCAAGTCACCGCTCAGATCAATCGGGATCCAATTAATCGATCAACGGGGAAAGAGAGGGACGAAGAGAGATGTCTGGTTTTTGGTCGCCACCGGTGGTGGTCTGCTTCTCTGGCGCCAATACATTCGCTCGCCGACACTAAATTCTGAGGGAACCCTTCTTTTCTTTTCTTTTCTCTAACTTTTTCCCTTGTCCACTGGCAGAATTTTTCGGATCTAAAATAAAAATTTTTACGTGATTTTATTTATTTATTATATAATGTGATAAAATATTAATTAAAATACAATAAATTAATAAATTAATATTAATTATTCGAATAGATTATTCTTTACGAGGCCAGACCATTGAAAATTTTCTTGAGCTAAGATCATTGAAGATTTTCTCATAAACCACGTTGTTAACCAAATTGTTACTCTGTTCTCTTACCTCCTCGGAGCAATTTGTGCTCAATTTAGTACATATATGACACGACACAACAAGAGCAAGTGCCTGAAGCGAATTTGGTACCCCGTTGATTCCTTCTTGAGTTGACAAGGAACAGTGGCAGTTTTTTCCCCTTATAATCAACCAGTGTCCTAAGAAGAAAGAGACATCTCAATCCACCCCTTTGGTTTTCAAGAATCAGCAATCTCATTGCGACAAGAAATGTCATATGCTTCTCAAATTTCTTCAACAAAACAATAACAATTCAACATTCGGATTACACAGATGTACACACTGTGAAAGAACGCCATCAAAAGGAATATAATGTTAATTTATATAAGATAATTTCCCAGCAAAGTCCTCTGAAGAGTTCAAAACTTAAAATAAGAAAAAAAAATCTCTTCTGCAAAGCTTCACTTCACCGAAGCTCTCAATCGGCAGATTCGTATGAATTAAGAGTAGAAGATTCGCAGATGTTCAACCGAATCAGATTCTTCAATTTATCATACAGCTAAAGGAGCCCCACCATGGATGCTGGCTTCCCTGTACTATTGCACCTAGTTACAGACGGCTCTTCAGGTCAAACAATTTTCCTTTCACCATCGAAGATCATCATCGCCACAACAATCTTGAGAGGGACGACAAGGAGGAGCTGAATTCAGCTGAAATCAGTTCACACGAGAAATGCATCTAAACAGAAACGGGGCTATCGAGTATTTTCATGAAGATGATGAAGATGACCATAGGAAGCCAGCTGAGAAGCAGAGCACTGAAGGTTGCATCGGGTCAGTGCTCAGAACAAAAGGATTCTTTTTCCAATATATATGCAAATGATGGAGCTTCCAAAGGCTAAGGCAACTTCTTCAGTTCTCTTTCTTGCAAACTGAGAAAATTGCAAAGCTTTGGAAATGCTAGTTACTCTTGAGAAATTGTCAGTTACACTGGTTTTCCAGTTTCATACTGAGCAAAACTGACTACAGTAACATAGCTCTAAGTAGATAGATCATGCTGCAAACTGCAAACACTTTGCGAGTGGTTCAGAATCATGGTTGTGATTCACCAACGATAGGAATAATTCACATTTAACGAGAAAAAAGTAAATAGAATGAGGAGTCACTCGATAATTCTGGAGCTTTGAAATAGCCAAAACAAGAATCCAGATATTTCAGAAAACAAGAGAAGGCTTCCGGGTAAATAATCAGTTAACATAGGAGAAGCAGAGAAAATCGTTAAACATAAGATAGGAGAAGCGGAGAAAAACTGAAAAAAATGGATTTTGGTGGTTCAGCAGGCTCGGATTCACCTGCTGATCAGACATCCCAAAGGAGCCCCGCCATGGCTGCAGCTTCCCAGAGCCGCCATGCCAAGTTACGGACAGCTCTCAGTGTCTGCCTTTCTTTGTCATCACCACTGTGTAACTTGCATCGTCATCGCCTGTCAATAACAAGAACAATATAAGAGAACAAACAAGAAGAGGAGTATCATTGTGGGTGAGCTTGTTTCTCTGGCGCTGAAGAATGGTAATGTCAATCATGATGATGAGAAGAAATGTTGCAAGCTGAGCTCATGTGAGAATCTCTCATGAGTCTCATGAGAAGGAGAAAGTCCCAACGCAACAGTTATACCATGTCACGGCACTGACGTGTGTTTCCGTCCACTCAGGTTTCTTACCTACCAGAGGAGAGAGAGAAGGGGCAGTGGAACCACGCCATGGCTGCAATTCCACCTGGGAGCTGCCGTGCCAAGCTGCAGACAGTTCACTTGCCCCACCCTTCCTAGTAATATTATCCATAATTTATTCAAACACAATCGCCTCATCACAGCCCTTCCCTTACCTTTTATCTGCCAATTTCTGAGAGGGGAAGCTCAACATATGTATGCGTTAATTAGAGCGGCCAAAATGACTTCAATATGCTGCATTTGCTTCATCAGCACTGATGAGTTTACAAGGTAAAACAGAGAGAGAGAGAGAGAGAGAGAGATGAAGGGAATACTAGAAGCAAATAACCCCCAGAATGAAGTTACAGGTTCAGCAATCTAAAAGAGGATGGGCCCACACCAGACCAGAAGTCCTCAAGAGTTCTTCGATACAAACCAATGCACATCTCGAGCCTGCAACACAAAGAAATTGCACCACAGAGGAGATCAGTGATGAAGATAGGCTCAGATCTAAGGTTCCAGCGGACACAAAAGGATATATAGGTGTAGCAGCTCAGAACCACCATGGTTGCATGCACTGGTTGCTCGTGAGAGGCAAAATATTCCAATTTTCCCAATTTTTTTATAAAACCAATAAGATCTCTCTCTCTCTCTCTGCCTGCATCTCTTCAGCTCACGGGCCATCCGGTGCTGCCTCATCATGGGAATCCGATCACCAGCCCTGCCATTTCCGGTGTCCGTACCCTTCACACACTCCTGAATTGATCATCATAGCCTATTTTTAGCAACATGAGAACTAGGCCACTCCTCCAGAAGGTGCTATTTGAGCAGAACAGGGGTAAAGAGAGAGGAAAGAAATTATTAATCAGCAAGCCTGCTTGGATACTCGGTTAACTTTGCTAGATGTATAGACAGATGGATAGAAAGGAAAGAGCCAGATAGAAGGGAAGTGCGGTAATCTGCGCTTCCATTGCTGCACTCCTAGAAGAGACCCAGAAGCATTCAATTGGAGGAAGTATTTTACATAAAAATATCACCACGTAACAATACTTATATTTACGTAGTGACACTAACAAATAAAATTCAAATATTTTTAGGATTGTTTCTGAATTTTTTAGGTTTAACTAAAAAAATCTTAAAAATAACTAAATCTTATTGGTTGGTGACACCATGACACAAGATACCTTCTTGCTCAACGGAGGCTCAGATTTGACATTTATCAGACAGCTGCAGGAGCCCGCCATGGCTGCATGCTCTCTTTAGCCACCATGCCAAGCTACGGGCGGCTCTTGTACCTGCAAACAATTTTCTCTACTCCACCTTCAAAAATCTGTCATCACCTCCACAAGTTTGACAATGAAGAGAAGGAATAGGAGCTCATTTCAGCTGAAATCATTTCTTGCAAGAATTGAGTACACATAGAACAGGGCTTTTTCAATGGAGAAGACAAGGATGATCATAGGAAGCCAGCAGCTGAGAAGCAGAGCGCTGTAGGTTGCGTTGAGTGAAAACTCAGGACCAAAGGTTGCCTTTTTCCCATACGTATAAATACATACATACATTTGCAGATGGAGCTTCAGAGGCCCACCTTGAAGTCAAAGTTAAATCACAGTTCTTTTTCAGGATTTGAAGATGCGGCTTACTATTGAGAAATCATTGGCTCTACTGATGATCAGAGAAGTGCAGGCAGCTGGCCGCAAAAGAGTGAAGGTATCATAAACACTCTTCTGAGAGCAGAGCCTCATTCTTAAACTAATGAGCTGCAGCGTCACAGGTCCATATATATAAATGGACTTATCCAGCTTCAAACTGACATAAATTGGCAGTAAGACAATCCATAAGCCGTGTTTGTTAGTAGTTTAAAAGGTCGCAGGTATGATTTTGTGAGTAACGAGACCAATTAAACATGTGATTGCACATGCCCAAGCACTCACGAATTCCAGAGCGGCCCAAAAGAAGAATCCAGATAAATGAAGAGAAGAGGAGACTTCAGGTAAACAATCAGTAAGGAAAATCATGAACAATAAGACAGGATAAGGGGAGAAAAACAGGAAGGGGTGGATCAGAAGGATCATGAGACTCAGATTCGCCTTTGATCAGACATCTTGAAGGAGACCCGCCATGGCTGCGGCTTCCCAGAGCCACCATGCCAAGCTGCGGACGGCTCTCAGTGCCTGCACCACCATGTAAACTAGCATCGTCATCGCCTCTCAATAAGATGAGCAATATAAGAAGGAATGGTTAGAACAATCCCTCCATAACCCTCCACTCCAAATCCCCCAATCCAAACGAGCTCTTAAGGAAGCTGCATGAAGCTTCAGCAGGCCAGCTTAATCCAATGGCTTGCCATTAAGGATTCAAATTTACGAAAAGATTCCTTACAAGCATTTCCCCACCCATTGCGAACCACATAATTTCCTGGTTCATAACCAGAGAGAGAGGCTCAGATCAGATTGGCAAGTGAGTCGGTTCAAAAGCAAATAGGTGAAAATACAGTGATGGGATACCAGTGGCACGGGCTGGATGAGTGAGGAACCCAGCCATGGCTGCAGTTCAAGGAGCTGCCATGCCAGGCTACGGACAGTTGTCTTGTCTCACCCTCTGAATACAGCACGTCTTCTTCTGTCTAACAGTGTCACCAAGCTTGCGTGGTGATGCTGACTAATAAGATTAGGCTATTTCCAAGTTTTCTGATAAAAGCTTACAAACAAAAGAGCAACCTAGAGACAATTGTACTTGATTGATTGGTGTCAACTCGTGGCAACAATGTGGCACCGTCACATACAAGAGTTTCTTCTCTGAATCATTCATCATTTGTTCCGCAAAATCGTATCATCACAGCCCTTTCCCTTGCCTTCTTCTTTTCTACCAATTTCTGAGCCGGGGGAGCTCAAGATGTGTATGTGTATTAATTAGAGGGACCAAAATGACAGTTCAATATGCTGTGTTTGCTTCGCCCTGACGAATTTACAAGGTAAAACAGAAAGAGAGAAACAATACTCGAACTAAACGCCTCCCATAGTGAATTCACAGGTTCGACGTTCACATCTGGAGCCTGCGATGCAGCCAAAGCAAACCACAGAATCAGACATGCACAAGGATACGCATGCGCAGAAGAGATCGGTGATGTTGAGATAGGCTCAGATCTAAGCTTTGCAGCGGACGCAAAAGGATACAAAGAGTTCGAGAGGCATAAAACCATCAGTCATGGCTGCATGCACCGGTTGCTCGAGAAAGTAAAAGAAAACATGCAGATTTTCCTTTTAATAAAGCCACCTAGATCTCTCTCCCCCTCCTGCTCCGTGTCTCTTTACCTCACGAGCCATCCGGTGCTGCCCAACCACTGCCCCTGCCATTTCTGGTATCCTTGCCCTTCACACACTCCTGAACAGATCATCATAGCCAGTTTCAGCGGCGGAGAACCGTATCGGTACTCCTTAGGGGGCTTTTGGGAAAAGAAAGAGAAAAGAAATGATCATTCAGCATGTCTGCTTCCATATGCAAGGTTAACTTTGCAATGTGTGTACACACATATATATATATATATAATAGTATAGATAGATGGACAGGAAAAACACAGAGAGACGGGGAAGCACAATGAACTGCCGAGCTTCCCATTGCCGCACTTGCAAAAATTTCCTTTTGTACCAATCTGGAACCAAAACTTTTTGTACCATCGGTGCAATTTTCCAGCCAGCAATTCGGTTTTCTGTGGGTAAACAAGAGGTCTCGGGGTCGATTCCCAGCGAGATAGATAGATAGATAGATAGATAGATAGATAGATTCAATCGAATGGATGGATCTAGGGTTAGGAGTTGGGGGAAATCACAGGCTCAGGGATAAGAGACGAGCCTCATTCCAGGCGGAGTGTGTGTAAATTGTGAGTCAACCCAAACCCTTGACCATCTTCCGGCGAGGAGCTTATGACGGCATTTAAATAGGCTGCTTTTTTCCTCCTTTTTTTTTTTTTTTACTTCTTATTTTTCAAAATCATTGCTTTCTCCCATATAATTAATACATGTACGTGTAATTATCCTCATTTTTACGCTTTCAAATACACTTTTAACAAATATAAATTCAATAAATAAAAATGGGATAAGTTATTAAATCACGATAAGAAATTATAACTTATTGTATTATATCGGTATGTCACTTCATCACTTAGCATAAAACTGTAGAGTAAATATCTATATACTATAATCTAAAATAGAGTTATAATCCTCAAAATCCGTCACGTGGTAACTTTTTGGACTTCTTATTTTCTTTTTAATGTTTATTATAAATAGTAAATACAAGGGTACTATGTGTTGGTCGCATCATTCATATGTTAAATATTTTTCTCTTTTGTCCCTCTTTCCTTCTTCAAATTTTAACTGATTGTTTAAATTATGTAAATCAAAATATTTTTCTATTTAGTTAAATCATTTCCCATTTAACTAAAATCCCTTAACTTATATTTATTGACATTATTTTTTATTTGATTATCTATTGATTTGCTTTAACTCCATACAAATTCACTTACGTAAATAAAAATCAATTTTTCTATTTATTTAAAGTTTTTTCCTCATTATTATCTTTATTTGATTTCTATAATTTTCTTGATTGCTTACCTATTTTTTATTTTTCACACATTCTCCATTTTTATCTGCCATGTTTGCTCCTCACCTTTCCAATATTTCTTCTATTTTGACCGGTGATGATCGGATGAACATTTGTTGCTGTTAATATTTATCTATTTGTTATTCTTTTCTCGTAAAACGTTCAACTGTTATTCTTATATACAAGCAATTCATATTTGAACATAATTTTTCATAAAAGAATAACTAAAAAAAATCTAATTCAGAATTATTTCATATTAATGAATACTCGTCAACCATACAACGAAGTGCAGGATGTTACACTAGTTTGCTGTGTAATATACAGTGAGTTCGTTATGAAAATCTCTTAAAGTTTAACACGTGTCAAGATCTTGATAGTGATTTACAAAATGAACTCGATATACATCACACACTAAAAGTATTTACTTAAAAATTGTAAATTTTAATGATATTAATATTGATATCAGTTATTGAACTGACGCTGTCGGACGTTGCAGCAATGTAGTGAAAATCGGCTATTGTTATATATATATATATATATATATATATATACATATACACACACATATATATACACGCACACATGTATGTGCAAGTTGCCCTTTTTTTAATCACTTTGTGCTAATGAATCTTCTTTTAATAGATGTATCGGTTGATTCTTACCTTAAATCACATTGATTTTTCCCGAACCTTTCCAGATGTGTGAGGCAATGGAATTTGATGTTTTTACAAGATTAATTGTTGAGCTTGAATGCCTTCGTGCATACAATGGTAACGAAACTTCGATGCAGCAAAAATCAAATACATGTTATGCATTTCCAATCTCTCTTCACGTCTACATGTAGACACCGAGAACAAGCTCCTCCCTCGACGATGTTCACCCGTTTGCCGTCCTTGCACATGCATATCCCATCGCCATTATCTTTTCAAATCTTCAAAACAAGGCAAGGCTCAAACATAGTTTCCTTGACTACTCACCAAAACACACCTGAGTATTTTGGTACACAGGGTGACGGATCATCCCAACAATGAATCGCCACGAAAGAAGCATTTGTTCGACAATCACCCATGCATGCAACGATGAACAGACCAGGAAAAGCAGCAGCTAGCTAGCAAATCGGAAAGCAATTGTCAAGTGGCATTACCATTAAGAGGAACCTCCAAGAATAAAAAGCCACAAGTACAAACCATTTCCTCCGGCAAGATCTCATCCTTCTGTCCCAAGGAGCACATTCCAAACCTTCAAATTTATGTTGAGAGCATTTACCAGAGGAACAGTCGCACCATACTTCCCGGGGCTTCTATCCCTTTAGAACTTATTCACAACTCTGAAGTCGCCTGCAATTGGGAAGGAAGACTAGCAGAATCATAGTCGAAGTCCCTCAGAAGCTGGAGGCCATTGCTTGTTCAGTCGATCGTAGAAGTCCTGCAAGGTTTCAAACTTTCCAAACCGAGGAAGAATAGAGTGCCACACTCTCAAGTTCCAAATTGAAAGAAAGAGCCCTATGATCTTACATTTAAGTATGTACAGTGATAAGTCGTACGAAACAGCACCAAGATACTGCTACAAGCTACAATGCAACTCATCTGTGAAAACGTACAACAGAGACCAAGCTCTGAAAATTGTCTATGGTGAAACGCCCATACAAAGCTTTCAATATATTAATTTTTTCGAGAAAGAATCACTGCAGAGGAGATTATCCAGAGGTTCCACGGATCACCAGTTCCGCGATTTCAGGCTCAGTTGCTTGTCCACCGCCTTTTACGAGCTGGACGCTCGTGCTTGGTCTCTGATTCTGTGGGAGTCTCGGTCCCTGCTAAAGAAACAGATTCATTCTCAACCTTCTTAGTTGCAGCAGCCTCCTTACCACTTGGCATCGGGATCTTAAACCGTTCGCTCCGCTTCTTCAGCTTCTCAACAGTGTCCAGGTGCCGATTATCGATCAGTTTGTTCTCAGCATTATTCTGTGCATCTGCATCACCTGTTCTGCCCCCATCCTTGACAGCAGCCTGCTGCGCATTAGCAGATGTCTCGACAGGTTTTGAAGGTTCAACAGGAAGACTGCTGGACTCTGGGGTTCCTCCATTGCTTTTCCTACCAGGCTCCTTAAATTTCAAGGAAGATGATGACTTGCTGCTAATTGTGAAATCTCTCTCCTTATGGCTCGTCCAGCGTTCTAACTTCGATCGACCTCTTCTGGAATCAGACTGTTCATCATCTGAAGAAGCATCCTTGCTGTGCTTTCTCGAGGACTGGTGATGCAGTGTAACCTCAGGGTTGTTTTCATTTCTTCCACCCTAAAGGAAATGATAGGAATCGAGATATGCAAGCATTCATGAATCCCATATCTACCTTCAATAACACTAAAGAACAAAAACGTCTCTTCTGCCTATTTGGCCAGTAATCTTGATTATAATAAAACAAAAAACAAAAAGAAGCCTCCTGGAGAAAGTAAAACCAAGAAACAAATCAATTAAATTCAGAAAGAATTCCATCATATTTTTTCGATAATTAAGAATTCCATCAGATATCATCAACTATATCATAGATAGTCACAGTGCCAGGACATAAAACTGGAACTAATGGATGAAGGGGTTTGGACCTATGACGACACGTATATATATATATATATATATATATATATATATGCTTTGGCTCTGAAAATTGAGAAAAGTGCTTGAACAGCATGAGTAGATCGCATGCAAGGCCAATGCAAACTCGGGACACTGCAGAGCTACAAAAGGAACTCCTTTAACTTCAAAAATTCTGTTTTTTGTTTATTAGAAGGCCGATACAAAAGATATGATCATATTTCCGTTATAAAGATTAAATCGTATGGGGAAACTTCAAACTACTGTTACTCCCAGCAAAGCAATTATACATGTAACATATCACAATATAAATAACACATTTGGATGCAGCAGCACATTATAAATTGCTAGAGTCAGAACAAAATGGACAGGAACACAATCCCTGATCAAACTTCAGCATACTTACTACTATGCTTCTTATGAAAGATGTGGAAAGACTGTCAGCATTGTGCTCCCACATACTAGAGCCAGTAATCATTGCCACTAACTATTCTAAGTATTGTATCTTCGCCATTTAAGGAGGCTCTGACCTAATTCAATAATAAATGGCCTTAACAGAAAACAGGTGCACCCCAGCACGGTCATCCCCAGCCACCAGATTTAAAATAATAACTCTCAATCCCTCCAATCAGAAAAATGGGACCGTCAATCACAAAAGAGAAAATGTCAACATGCAAAAAACTGCCCATAAAGGACAAACAATGCAGCTACGAAATAGTGGTGCAGCTCAGCAATTCCGTCGGTATCTGAACTTTTCCAACATTAATTTATTTAAAGCAGCAACCTGAGATAAGAAAGTGCCACTTTCATGCATAAAACTTCATATAAATACTCCCTCATCTCTCTTTTGCTCCGAAATTTCTACAAGTGATTTTCAAGGATTCTAGATTTCACTAAGCAAAGATTCTCTAGAACATACCGTTTCAGTGACACGATCCATTGGGTTATCTTGATTTCTCTTGCTGAAAACTGCAGCATGGTTATCGCCACCCTCGGAATCTTTTGTCTTTTTCATGTTCTCTTTATGGTCTCTCTCGCGAGTCCCATGGTCATTATGAGTTGTTGGTCTATCCTGCCGAGACCTCTTCTCCTCGTAACTGGTCTGATTTCCACGTGAGTAAGTATTTTCACGATCCCGCTTATGAGAACTCTCATCTGCTGAGTATTCCCTAATCTTAACCTGTTCAGGATGCCTTAATGAGTCCTTAGAATGGCGATCTTTGTCTAAGATTTTGTGATCACCCCTGGTCTTAACATGGACAGCCCTTTCTCTTTCCTCGGCACTACGTCCACTTTTTAGATTACTCTGCCCTTCTCTCTCCGGTTTAACATGTTCATCATGAGCTGATCTGGACTTATGTGACCCCTCTCTGTTCTTACGCTTCTCACTTCTCTCCCTATTTGACGAAGCATCGCCTTTTGGCCTGAGAGAGTGGCGATCTTCAATATCATCCCTTCCTCTGGGATGTTCATCTAACTTCCGATCATCATCTCTCTCTCGCTTTTGACGGCTCATGCTCTCCTTGAGAGGGTGGACAATTTCTTCTTTATCTGCATGGTCCCGTCTTGAGTATTCATCTTCCCTCCTCCTCTTGCTATGGAACTCACCAGCTCTTTCACGCCTACCACTCCTTAGACTATCATCCCTGTCCCTCGCTCTAGAGCTTACATCCTTGTCAAAGTTAGCCTCGTACGAGCCGTTCTCTATATGTTTTCTTGAACTGAGAAGAAGATACTCATCTTTCTCACCCCTCTCGCTGTCATGGACCCTGCTCCTGTGCCTGAACCCCATTTCATCAAGGCGGTCCCTTTTCCTCGTGTCTTCTGTCCTATCCCTTCTACTCTTCACATCATCGTCCTTCCGTTGCCAAGATCTGTCATATGGATCCCTCTCCTTTCGCCGATCAGAGCCCTCAGTTTTCATGTGCATATTGTGAATCATGCTCTGATCTCGATCCAACTCTCTATAAGAACCATCCGGTCTCTTTGCCACCATATGGTTCCTCTCAATTTCTTGTGTCATCTCACGATCTTTTCTTTGGTAATCTTGTTCATTCCGATTAAGATGCCCCTTGGTACCCCCATGTCGTGAAGGCCTACCAGCTTGAACAACTTCCTCCTCAACTCCATCATGCCACTTCTGGTACTCTCTGCTGCTCCCTGATCTGGCTTTGCTGTTCTCACTGCTTCGTCCAGCCCTAGAGTCCTCTGCATCATCAAATTCTTGCACAGGTTGATCAGCCTCAGGGCTAGTCTGTTGTTTGATTCTGGAACGGGGTAAAACATCATCTTCCAAAGTATCAGTAGGAGTTCGCTCATCTAATTCCACATCTTCCCTTTCCTGCTCAGATATCCCTCCACCAGCCATTGGGGTCACCTCTCTGTGACCCAAACTCGACTCACGAGCAGTCCTTTTCCTATCCATGCTTTCAAGTGAGCCATCCCGTTTATCCCAAAATTTCCTTTCCTCTTTACTATGAGCTGGAGATGTGCATGGTGATCTGTCACGTGCTCCAGCACGTGCCCTGCATAAGGGGGAAAAGGTATTATACAACTGCCAGTCAAGATCAAATCAACAAATACAACTATTCTGAATCTTTGCACCATGAATGCACTGTTAGCTTTGAAATAATACAATGGACATTTTCCGTACCTCTCCTCATTAGGAATGCCATTATTCCTAGGAGTCTGCCCCTGAGAAGCTGACAGATGCTGAACTGGCACCTTTGAATGAGGAGGCAGAGCTTCATCTCCTTCTGCAGCATGATAATGAACAGAATCCACTGCTGGAGTTCTTCTCCCATCATGTTCCCTTTTGGGCCAACTTCAATGTCAGAATTCTCATTGACCTCATGTGCATCACCTCCTTCTGCCATATCATCTTCTGTGGCCTCCTCATTTGGGAGTTCAAGATCATGTTGGTCTGGAGCACCATGTCCGGTGGAGGAATCATCATCAAATGAGTCTTGACAGATTATCTGTTCACCAGATCATTTCTCACAAGTAATTACAAAAAAGAAGTACGTATATAACTCAGCACATGATCTATCAATATTTCATTCGAGATGGACGATAAGTCGAGCATGGAAACACATATCGCTTTTGATTACCCATGCAATAATTTAGAACGTCTGGGTATCCTAAGGACTTGAATGGAGAACCCTGCCTTCACTAGATTCATGGGCTCATTCCATGTTCATAAGCACAAAGTTGGCTCTGTAACTGAGCTCCTCATTAAAAATATTATTAAAAATCACCTGGAAAATTGTTTACCTCTATGATAGCATCGGAATCACGAATTCTTGGGGGTCGGGTATCAATAGAGGGCAGCCGTTCACCAGAACCATTTTCCACTTGAATAGGTCGCCCAGTTGGCTGCAGCAATGAAATTTAGCAGTTCACTAGGACGGAAGTAAAGGAAACACAATATGGTGCACAATTAAAATATTTTCCACCAGTAACTCCTATACACCCTGGAAAATTGGCAGGGATGGAAAATCTAAGGAAACATTGCATTATGAAATGGACCAAAGTCCTTTATTCTCACTCTTAAAGCAACTACAACATTTTCTTAGCTGAAGCCAGAAAAGGAGATACATGCAAACGAATTAGGATAATATGCATAGAAACCCTTGTAAATTGTAAGGACAACAGGCCTTATCTATATCAAAGGGTGAAATATTTTTAGCCATAAAATGACTAAGATAGTGATTTCAAGTAAGCATGACTTCAAGGGAAAAAATAGTAGTAATTCAAACATAATCATCAAGATATTTGATCCAGGAGTTTCAGCACCTAACCACTGTCTAATTCCTTCAAAACAGACAATCAAGTAATATAGAAAGCATAGAATTTGACAGTGCTGGCAATTGCATTCTCAGGAGGAAAAGATCAAGCCAGAACATACCAGAAATAAAACCAAAATAAGATGAGTAAATCAAAGGCAGAGTCATACTAAGGGCGGCCGCACGCGAGCAGGAACTTTAGCATCTTGTCCAGCCTCTGACTTTGCTGTATTAGCATTCCCAGCAGCATCAAGAATGCCAGCTGCTGCAGCTAACTCTGGCGGCATATCAGGGTCAAACTCCTAACGCAAAGGAATGAGGTGAAAATTTTCAATTTGACAAATAAATATTGTACATGAATAAAAAGAAAGAACGGGCTGCCATTTCATGATATGTAAAGAGTGTAACTTTAGGTATATATCCTCATGAACACCTTGTTACCTGTTCAGTCCGCACACTCTCATAAACTCGAATCCTGCTCTGCATTGTAGTCTCAAGTCGGTGTTGTTCCTGCATCATATATATAAGCACCAAGTTGATTCATCACACATCAAATATTGCGTACTATCATTGGAAGTTTTCCAATTACCAGCTTTTTGCAGTAATCTTTCCAACTTTCTTCGTTTAGACCAAAGTTAAAAAAGTCTGTAATGTCAACACCAGGACATTTCCATGGTTTTTCCTCGAAACTATCAATGTCAACCTCAAAGATAGTCCTGAATCCACAGTAAATCATGAAAGTTTTTGTCAGAATATTATTTTGACTCAACAATATCAAAGAGGCAACAATGCATGTACAAGTTTGGATCAATGAAAGTTGTGACAAGCCACTGCTGGGAACTGCATGCTACATTCTTAAGCATGAGCTAGGAATAAAATGCTCTTGCTTGGACGTGTTCTGAAGATAAAAAAACAACTGCTAACAGAGCAATCTAAATAATAAGATATACCTATAAGACCATATCAGAGATAGAAAACTGTGAAAGCAGCAATGTGTATCAATAACTTTTATTCATCCATCATTAATGGATCAATTTTACTGGGAGTTAAATATCATATCAGACTTTATATATAACATAGAAAGAGATTGGGCTTGCCAGTCTCCCAAAGACTGAAAAACGACCATTGACACAGCAATTTAAAATCAAAAGCGTATAAACTCTTATCAGATGTATCTAAGATATTAATTGTACCAACAAAAAACTATCTTTTCAATACACATCTGAAAACTGACAGAGAGATAAATTATTAGAAAAAACAACTGTTACTTGTGAGATGGGAGGGTAAATTCTGGTCCACCGCCGTAGCCTCTTCCCAAACCCCATGGAGGAGCTCCATAACCAGCATACTTTTGCAATCCTGGACCACCTTTTATCCCTGCTGGTCGCCACTCACCTCTACCACGACCAGCAATTGGACCCACGTTGACCAGCGGATGGGCTTGACCTGAGGCGCCTGAAGAACTAGTGCTTGATCCAGGCAATGGCATTGCCCCAGGCCTCACATACTGAACGCAAGATATGGGGAAGCATCAGCTCAATTTTAAGTCGAAGGAATGCAAACATCCAAGAACAACTTCCCAAACAATTACTCAAAACCTTTAGTGTCAGGATAGTGTTCAGTATCTCATAAACACCAAGCTAAAGAGAACAATGCATCAACTAAGTTATACATCAAGGCAAGACTGAGGCCCCCTGGGGATCTCATGTTACATGATTGTCAACTAGATACAATTCCAACTTTTTTTAAAGTTTATGAAAATGGGTACCAGATCAACATGAATGGTGATCTTGGACAAGAGCATAATGTTAAGAAGGTGTGTCCATTAGCCATGGTAAAAACAAGAAAGCAGTCTTATAGAGTTCATCTTCAGTCAGTGCAGAGTCCGAACTGGCTATTGTTGAGGTAAAAACTCAATGTGATGGCTAACTAAGGTTAAACTGTAGAAGCTATAGTTTAAAGTTTTAAGAAACTTGGGATTTTCATTCATTCATCCTCTCTCGAATGTACACTTGAGGATTGGATTTGTTATGCTCAAAATATAAAGACAGGGTCAACAGTTTCGATATCATATTATCTCCTATAGAGTTGTTTTTCCTCATCAGATAGAACAGCAACTGTGTTCCTCTTAACAAATTCAACATCGTGTAGTTGCTGAAAACCCAAATCTTTTTGATAAAGTAGATGTGCAAGAGAGAGATGACAATGGCACACAGTTCTTTGAGAAGGCACCGTCATTGTGTCATCTAATTCTTTGAGCTTTTGTCTGCTTGGCTCGATCTTTTGTCAAATCTTGCACCGATGTGTGCTAGATAGACAAGTGAGAAGTCTTAGATTAATATCAAATGCATCAGGTCCACTTGGAATAGATCCAGAGAAAACTTCCTAATAGAACAAGCACAGATCTGCAAGCAAGCCCCTAGTAAATCATCCGATGATTGGTTTAAAACAGAAAAGCACTCCGCATATTTTATGATTTCCAAATTTAAAGGCTTAATGTTGCTCTTAAGTTGTTTCCCATCCCAAGTTATGTATGAGCTTGAGCTCCATCAAGGGCTTACAGTGTCGACATTCAAAAAATTGCCAACTTTTAGAGCTTGTAATTTCAATTTCAATCTCATTCATCTGGTATAGAAGTTTAGGAGGCAATAAAAAATCAGCAGCTGAGCTCCAGTAAGTGAACAAGACAATCTCTATTCACAATTGTCCCACATTTTCACAAACTAAATTTCCGAAATTTATTAAAGCTCATATAAAGGGGCTGAAGCCTTTTAGGCCCCGGGCCTATACAATGAAGTCCTAAAACTACCACCAACTGAGATCATCATCAACATGTAACACTGACACCAGTACTAACCTTAAACTGAGAATGAAATGGGTGATACGCGTGACTGCTATACCCAACTTTCGGAACAACAGCCACTCCTCCAGCACTGGTCTTTTCTGCCTCTGCCCCAGCTGCCTCTTTCCTCTCTCCGTCAGGGCCCAGCTGCTCTGTTTCTTCACACCAGTTTGCCTCCTCCATCTGAAGGGTCGGGCCTCCACCTACAATAACAAGCGGTTCCCCATCCTCATCATCATCATCTTCTTCTTCTTCCTCACCAAACACCCCGACTGGACCGTGCTGGGGTTTTTCGTTCAACACTATCTGAAGTTCGTCTTCGCTGTCGCTGTCCCAATCATCTCCAGCAGCATCACCCCCATTTGATTGCATAGGCATGCCTGACACTCCGGGAATATCAGGTCCATCGTCCTCTTCAATGTCGAATTTGACATCAGTGTCCATCAAATCAACGGATTTGGTCTCCACAGACACTTCAGCCTTAGGGCTGGCGAGAAATCTCAGGTCTTGAAGGGGCGTTTTGGATAATTTCGTATCTGGAGAGGCCAAAACCCTAGGTTGCACTCCATGTCCGGTTGAGTAGGAGGAGTCGGGAGCTGGACTACGGCTAGGGGCAGCTCCTGGAAGGATCTCGTCGTCGTGAACTTTGAGGTTGAGATCGATCGGACGGCGGGGAGGTGAAGGTGAGGGCTGGGGCCGAGGAGCAGAGCCCTGTGGTGGCGGAGCTGAAGAAGTCAAGGGGCGTAGAACGTCAGTGTAGAGATCTCCGAACTCATCGTCATCCTCCATTAGAGACGTTAGCGAGAGAGAAACGTAGAGGGGGTCTGAGAATTCTCCGAGCTGAAACGGGCAATGGAGGCTCCCCACTTCGTCTCCGCTTTTATAACCCGAGCCCACAAACAAACATTGTCACTGTCCTTTTTTATTTTCTTAATTTCATTTTTTTCCCCGATTTTTGGCACAATTAACTTTAATAGTTTAAAATTTTAATAGGGTTTTTTAAGCGCCTTGACGAATGACGAGAGAGCCTTATAAACAAAAAATCCCTGTCTACTCTAATAATTGAAAAAATTCTTAAGCGATCATATCTCATTACCTGATGAAAAAATTAATCAAAAAGTGATAAATGATTATATTAATATTAATCATTCGAGTAATTATTATAATTAATACTAATTAATATTATTTAATTATTTCTTCCTTATCATATCATCGTGAAGTAGAATCATTTATCACATTTTCCTAATACTTCATAACAAAAAATGGTCTCAGCAGAAAAATACCAAACTGAATATGGAAAGAAAAAAAACGTAATTGGCTGTTAGAAAAACTCATATAGTCACGGTTGTAGAAATGTTATTTAATTTAGCAAAATTTAAGGGAGATAGTGAATTTAATAGATGAAATATGCTAAAGTTAACTTTAACATGGGTAAAATTATTGAAATATATCTAACGTTTAATATGTTTTCCTGAATTTGAGGCCGGTCACCCCGTTGAATCCAACCTTGAACATGGCTAATGGATCCATGGAGAAACGTGTTCGGTTTCCCACATCTGTATAATTCACGACGCCGAGGAACCAAAAATCCGACTTCGAGTTTCCCATTTCAAAGATCATAATTAAGAGAGATGGCGCAGTAACGGGTTCAATTCAACACTACGCGGACTGTGTTGGACTTGGGAGACCTCCGTGGGAGCCGGAGATCGCAGCTCCTTTACCGAGCTTCTCCGTCGCCGTCGCATCACTCGGCTTCGCCGGCATGGAGGGGAGGGTTAGTGAGGTGTCGAGACTGCGAAAGAGAGCAGTGAAGGCGAGAGAGAGAGAGAGAGAGAGAGAGAGGGCAGTGAAGGAGAGAGAGGGGAGATATGCCGTGCTGCAGGCCAAAGCCAAACAATCCTCACGTCGGAGCTCATGCGGCGCCTCCTTATTGGCCTCAGTATACACTTCTCGAAATGCAAAGGAAGGAAGAAAGAAAGAGACGAGCGCCATCAAACGACTTGACTTCTATCTATTTCTATCTCATTTTCTGATCAGTTTCCCTTTTTTAAAATTTCGGGAGATCGACATTGATCGTAAGGGTCTGGTAGTTCAACTCGCTGATACTGTTGAAGCTCCCATCTGGGCGTACAATCACCCCAGGGAACTCAGTGTCCATAGCGACGTAAGGATGAGTGTTGACAATCTCGCAAATCAGCACGAACTCATCCTCTAGATTGTCATTCCAGAGTTCCCTGATGTGAACCATATGGTTCTTGGACGAGTTAGACGTGTTTCAGCCCTTTCAGCAGCATATAGACATTGATCAAGGGCAAGAAGTCACTTGACTCCAAGAACAGTGAATCTGCTGGATAAAAGAAACAACAAGCAAAGCAGTTCAAG